>JAXIVH010000026.1:3127145-3247145 GCA_036785325.1 Urophycis tenuis | reverse complement strand
TCGCCCTCAGACGTCCTCCACCTATATGGTCTGCTCCGCGATGGACGTCGGTGGTGGCGCACAATCAGTCCTGGTGAATGAAAGATGGCAATTATAAAGTCATGCCTGGTCAGTCTGGAGGGACGATACACGACAACAGCCAACAGCCATGGCAACAGCCAATAGAACAATGACAATTGGGGAATAGCCTACCGCGAGGGGATGGGGTGGGGATTATACTTCAATTGGAACCGCAAAGTGTTTGGTCGCCTCCACTTTTTTTCCAGTGTGTTTTTGACTTAGGGAGAAATAATTGACTGCTCTGATCATCAAGGCGTGTATGTGTGTGCGTGCGTGCGTGTGTGTGTGCGCGCGTGCGTGTCTGTGTGTGTGCATGTGCGTGCGTGTCTGTGTGCGTGCGTGTGCGTGCATGTATGTCCGTGTGTATCCGTGCTTCCAATGAGCGACATAACTAAGAACGTGAAAACTGAAAAAAAAAGTCTTTATCGTGTCATCCTTAATAATAAAAGCTAGGCTCATTGTTTCGCGTGAAATCCACAACAAGTTCACGATACTAATCACGGCTCCACCGTCCACTGCGTGTCGGCTCGCGCGCCCTCTCACTCGAGTCTTATCCGATAGCGCTCTCTTCTGGATCACGACATGTTAACACCTTCAACCGAATCATTCACCCAATCCTCACTGCCTATTATTTGCCTTAAAAAAGCAATAATAAAAGCAATAATAAAATAGAGCTCCATAACCTTTTTTTTTTCCCTGACATCAAGTTTTCTTTTACCCAAACAGCAATGTATATCACTGTACTCACTGTCATACCTCATTCACACTGCCATTCAGGGATTGTTTTACATGGTTATGAACAATGCTTAATCATATTAAAGCTATTACACAATGGCATATACTGTATCCATGTAGCATTAGACACAGCTATATGTATAGCATATCAACTCTGACAAAGGGAGAATATCCAATAATAACACTGATCTTGCTAGCCGTTACCAAAGTAGTCTCTTAAAGAATAGCTATGTCTTCAAGGGACCACCCTTAAAATTCACACTCTCATGCCTGGTGTGTGGACAGTGTGTTAGGGCTGAATGTGAGCACAACAGGGAAAAGGACACTGTCCATGAAGAACCTACTTAATGATTGAATTCCATCCGCTGGCTATCACTCTAAGAAATGAGTAATTCTTTCTTAAATGAAATGTTGATTTTACTTAACTAAGTTATGTCAACCGGTCCCACAAAACTGTGTTGTTAGTGGCGGCTGGTGAAGAATATTCTAGGTGGGGCTGTGCCATATTCAGTCAATTTCAGTAACCATCCCAATACATTGAACACAAACTACAGGAAACGAGTGCTCCGTGAAATAGTCAATAATTATTAAATGCCAATATTAAAAAGTTGAGGCATTCTAACACAAAACATAAAAAACATATTGCACAAACACAAGCTTTCAATTTTCTCATTTGAAATTTGTAGTCACATTGGGCTCTATGAAATTACAGTAAACATTTTCTATACTAAACAATCAAGAAAATAATCAGCAGATTAATAGGTAGTGAAAATTAAGGACTAAAAAAATACTAAGGTCAACTGTATACAACTATATACAGACTCGCCCTGACCTGAGCATTTGCTCGCTTGGGGCGATAAAGTAATCGCCCATATCGGCTTGGATTTGAGGACGCTGATTGGCCAAATTTTATGTCATGCTTTCACATCTTAAATTAGTAATTGGCTAAACAGTTACACAGACCCGCCTTCTTGGGGCGATTTCTCCATCGCCCCAGAGCTGTTGAAACATGGGACACGGGATGTGTAGGAAAAGCATACATCTTGCACAGATGATTTTCTATCATATTTTACACATATTACTGGGTACAGTCATATTTCAAACACACAAATATCAACAATTTGTATAATTTATTATTATTAGTTTTATTTATTCATTTATTTATTTATTGTGGGTCAAGGGGGGGCGGTGCCCTATCGCCCTCTATGGGCCAGCCGCCACTGTTTAAACCGGAAAAGCAAATCACTATTAATTTGAAGAACACATATTAAGTAAATCTAACTTAATATTCTCACTTTCAAGCTACATGACATTATTATATTGCATAAACACAACAATATTATGTTGGATTTATTGACACCACATTAAGTTAACTTAATATAATTGAGTTCAATTAACTTAACACAAATGAACACTATTAATGTGGTAGGTTTATGTTAATGCAACACCCTAGTTTTACTGGCTAAATCAAAAAGTTAAATAAATACAATTCAAGTTGCTTATTTTCACTTGAGCCTTTATTGTACTCGAGAAACATGGAAACGTGGAAAAGTGGGATTATTACACATAATGTGTATAATTCTGTATGTGTACAGTATACACACACATATATTCACATTCAAAAGATATAGAGTATAGATATATCATGTTACCCTTTTAACCCCACACCTGATTAAATCCACATTTGTTGAACAATCTAAGCTTTATGACTCCAAAACATTTTATACAAACAACTGGTCAACCTGAGGTTATGTTTACTGAAAATATCAAAAGCTGTGCTGTGTGATATAGACAGCGCTGCTGAGGTCAAAATGAAATGTAACTCCTCAAGCAAGCCATCAATTGCTGAACATGGCACATGTGAAAAAACCTCTGCTGCAAAACTGCAAAAGAACACTTTTTTGAATGCTTGTTTCTTCAGTGACACTTGGAGCAAGGTTTACAGTAATGATTTCAGGGTATTTCCAGGCAATTGTGTTCACAACATGACCTCAGACCTCCACATTCATAGATTGAAGCATGGTCATGATGGTCAGAGACACTCATATCCATGCACATACTGAGTGTCAGATAAGATTTACTGCAGGTCATCTTTACTTTCATCTTCATAAATTCCAACTCAATCACTTGTGCAAAAATGTACCAAAGGCACAAATGGCAAATAACACAATAACAGGAACCCCCCCACCCACCCCCTTCAAGAAATGTCTTGAAACTTGACAGTTGAATCCAGCATCAGTCCAGCATCAGTCCACAGTACCAATGCGCTCGCTTTTTTCTCATGAGTAAGAATAAACAGAGATCCAATCCAAGTCCACTTCTCATCTGTTGTCTTGATGGCAATTTACTCGATAGTTTGTTTTTGAGGACTTGTACCTTTGTGGAGAGCTTGTTCCCATCCAATCCCATCACCACTTTTTGAAGAAACTCAAAAGTGTATCGCAGGTCCTTGGGATAGCTTAAGTTTAAACAGTAGATCAAGCCAAAAAGGGCTGCGCAGGCATTTGTCACATCTCTCAGGTCTTGCAGCACTGTACATCCTTCAACAATGACTCCAACATCCTCCGGTGGATCTGTTGACTCTGCTCCCTCTTGTTTCGCAGTGTAGACGCCCAAAACCACTTCCTCCATTTCTCTCTCTGCACCTAGATCAACATCCTCAAAATGTCAGACAGAAACACATGATTTATGTATATTTTCCATTAATATTAGCTAGTTTCTTCAGAGTAAGACCTAAAGTAAGATCTAAATTATCCTATTAGGAAGTACTCGTTTGGGAACAGCAGAGCTCTGTTGCACCAAGGTTTGCAGAAACAGCTTCAAAAATGAATAATTAAGGAATAGATACGAGTTTCATCCTTGTGATCATATACTGTATATTCGAATGTGCCCATTAAATATCTGTGCTATCTTTGGAAAATGTGATGCTCAATTGTCATAATTACACATTATATCAACAAGATAATTTGAGTGTATGCTATCTAGACAGGTTTCTGAATATTAACATGACAACAGTGTCTAAAAAGTTGCATTTGCTATATTAATTAGCTATATTAAAAGCTATGCTTGATTAACATGTCTGTATAATATGTCATAACTCACCATGTATGTCTTAACAAGGTTGTCAGGATCTTCATTTAGGTAGACGCATAACACTTTCAGTATGCATTTCCGTCTAACTTCAATGCTTGGATTCTGTGGGAGACCAAAAACAGAACTTTTATTAAACCTTTTTAAAATAACTTCTGGTTTTAGATTTGTAACTTTTAATATTAAATTGACATAAGCAGAGAATATTGAATAATGAAATAGAATTAGAAATTGTGTTAATAATGCTCATGAGTTTATTCTTTCATAGTACTATATTTGATTATGATATGGCTTTAAAGCATAGAACTTGACTCTCTGCACCTAGATCAACATCCTCAAAATGTCAGAAAGAAACACATGATTTATGTATATTTTCCATTAATATTAGCTAGTTTCTTCAGAGTAAGACCTAAAGTAAGATCTAAATTATCCTATTAGGAAGTACTCGTTTGGGAACAGCAGAGCTCTGTTGCACCAAGGTTTGCAGAAACAGCTTCAAAAATGAATAATTAAGGAATAGATACGAGTTTCATCCTTGTGATCATATACTGTATATTCGAATGTGCCCATTAAATATCTGTGCTATCTTTGGAAAATGTGATGCTCAATTGTCATAATTACACATTATATCAACAAGATAATTTGAGTGTATGCTATCTAGACAGGTTTCTGAATATTAACATGACAACAGTGTCTAAAAAGTTGCATTTGCTATATTAATTAGCTATATTAAAAGCTATGCTTGATTAACATGTCTGTATAATATGTCATAACTCACCATGTATGTCTTAACAAGGTTGTCAGGATCTTCATTTAGGTAGACGCATAACACTTTCAGTATGCATTCCCGTCTAACTTCAATGCTTGGATTCTGTGGGAGACCAAAAACAGAACTTTTATTAAACCTTTTTAAAATAACTTCTGGTTTTAGATTTGTAACTTTTAATATTAAATTGACATAAGCAGAGAATATTGAATAATGAAATAGAATTAGAAATTGTGTTAATAATGCTCATGAGTTTATTTTTTCATAGTACTATATTTGATTATGATATGGCTTTAAAGCATAGAACTTGACTGAAAGTGAAAGACCTAACAAGAGGTAAAGAGGTTAAACAGTAACACCAAACAGCTTTTTTATGTTAAGAGTTCAACTCGGAGTCAGGGTTTCCATGGTAAGCATAATCTGGTTAATTCTGCATCCTGGTGCCCCTCCCTTCTTTTTGAAAACCTTCATCAGTTGGCTGGAGTAATGATCCAGTTGGCCCATAAATGTTGAAAGCAGGGGGATTGTGGTAATGCGGGTGAACTCTGTGTTTACCTGCAACAGATTGACACAGAAATTCACATGAAAAAAATTAGGAGCTCATTGTTTAATAAATGTACAACCATTAAAAAAAACAAAAAAAACATGAACATTACCTGATTCTCAGAAAACAGAGCTAGCCATCTTTTTTGAAACTCTGCTATGAAGGGCCTATCTTCAATTACTTCTCGTCTTCTATGGGCAAAGGTTTTCTCCATTTTACTGTTGATTAGCTGATGGTTGTTTTTCTTCTTCACCTCTAATGTAAGTGCTTCCCTTTCCTTTTCAAGGCTTTCTTTGGTTTCACCTGCTGGGTAATCAGGGCAGAAGTTGACTTCTGCTTTCTTTGGCTTCTACACCTGGTTTGGACCTTGACCCGTGGCACCTCGCTTTTCATTGACAGCATTTATGCTCAACTCTGGGCAGCCAATGTTCCTCAGTCTTGTGCGGTAGTTTGCCATTTTATACTTTAAACTAATTAATTTCTTCTTTGAGAGCCTCTACTGAATCAGGCATCCCATTGGGCAGAGTTAGTTTTGATGCATTGTCCACTCCAAGTACAACTCTCAGTGATGCAGGCATCTTGTGTTCAATCTGAAGAACAAAAACAAAATACATAATAATTTAAAATATTTTTTTAAATACTTAATATTTTAAAACTTTTTAAATACTAAATAGCATTGCAACACTTTATTTAGGAGTAACAGAGTTTTAATAACTGAGAACCATTAGACCATACTGTATTTTAAGAAATTACCTGTCACATGTACAAATCTTTTTAAAGTAACCATTCGTAAGGGTCCAACTCTGTAGTCAGCCAGAGGATACTGGTCAGAGAGTTCCTTCAGCTCAACCACTCCGAACTGTGTTGTTGGATGCAACTCAAAAGCTCGGTAGTGGTCTCTGTTCCAAGAGGTAAGTTTTTTAATGATGAGACTCAAATTATTTCTTATAATGCACAGCTGCATTATTTCTGAAAATTCAGGCAGACCACCACATGATCCATGCACTACTATACTACCTTTTTTGTACTTAATGCCATTAACAGTGACACTTTGGGCAAGGTTTACAGTAGTGATTTCAGGGTATTTCCGGGAAATTGTGTTCAGAACATCAGCATTGAAGACATCAATGGGGACCTCTGAGATTTGAACAACATCCAAGGAGAGGTTTTCATTATCAGGACAAAGCATATGATGGGCAATCATTAACTGATGTTTTGTTGCCAATGACAAAGTTGCATTACTAAAGTTATTTATATGCCTCATAACCTGCTTAAAAAAAGCTTTAAAAAAGTAAGTTACCAAGAATCCAGTAGACTGCACAAAGTTTGTGTTTCTTGCGTGACGTTCCTAATGGATTGCAGACCTCAAAGTCGTCCATATAAAAACACAGGGAAATCCTTAAATCCTCACCCAAAAAAGGATTTTTTTGTAATGCTCACCGTCCTGAAAGCACATACTTGTTTACATTTGAAGATGAAGTTGTATGATTATTAACAAGCTTATCAACTATATCTTTAGGAGCAAGTAACTGCTGTAGAGACTTTAGTAAGGGAACGTACTGAAATGTTTTGTTGGACTTTGCCTCCAGTACATACTCGACGGGTTCCACAACCTTAAATTTTTCCTTGTAGTACTGTTTGCGTCTGAAGGCAGTTGCCAGTGGACCGCCCTTAGCAATAGCTTTTACCAAAGGATTATTAGTAGAAATGGCAGCACTGAGTTAATTGATTATGAGCTGGTCAACCTGGAGGTTATGTTTACTGAAAATATCAGAAGCTGTGCTGTGTGATATAGGCAGCGCTGCTGAGGTCAAAAGGAAATGCAACTCCTCAAGCAAGCCATCAATTGCTGAACATGGCACATGTGAAAAAAACTCTAATTTCAAGAGAACACTTGCTAATTTTTGAGTGATTGTTTCTTGCAAATTCTCATTTGGTGTGTCAGTTTCAATCAAATTATCACAATCTAAGTCTGAAGTAGTTTCTCCAAGATCACCTGGATGGTCTTCAGATGCATAGTCATCACCATCTACATTACCACCTTTCACTACTTCAACTTTAAAGTCTTTAACTGTGCAATGTGGATGTTTCCTATTCTTATGTGATTTGTAAGTAGCATATATATTAGTCTGAAACGTACAATTCTGAAACACACAAGCTACTGTTTCATAACGCTTCAGTTCAGATGATTGTTGATGTGAGAAACATACTCTCTACTGGATGGTATTTCACTTCCAGGGCACAAAGGGCACGTGAAAACTCCTAGTTCTGCACTTCTAGTACCTGACGCATCAACATGACATCGACTCAAATGAGTTTTAAGAGCATTCCATGTTTTAAATGAGCATGGACATTCATAGTATGTGCATGGATATGAGTGTCTCTGACCGTAATGATAATGCTTCAATTTGTAGTGTTTAAGCAACTGGTACCTCATCGATACACTCTCAGAGCACTGTTTGCACCTCCACATTTAGAGCCTACAAAGAAGAGAGACAGTGATTAGTACTGCTTATAACAGATATGGAACATAGTAAATACCAGTTAAATAATGTTACATTGAACCACTCTGAGTCAACTGCACTGAACCTGTATATATTTTTACCAAAAGCAATAGATGTAGGCTAAATTATGATTTTTTTGCAACTACATTTAAGCCTCTGGCTTTGCATCTATCAGGTGAAACACAAAACAAACAAAAACCTCTTACGTGGAATACAGGCCACATAAAATTTACAACTTTAGTATACTCTAGGATTATTTATTAGATTCTAAAATGTGATATGAAATTTCAATGAATTTTTAAGAGTTGGTCATAGATTTTTTTTTAAATCTAGATTAATCTCACTGTAATCTTGAAATGAATCCAGATTAATCTAGATGACCACTGTCACAGTCACTCTCTGTGCCTTCCTGTGCTTTCCTCCCGTCTGGCGCGCCCCACCTGTCACGTCTCTGTTCCCCACCGGTGGGGCGCCCCCCACAACTTTGAGAATAGCGCCCGATAAGAGTCTTGCCTTAACGCAGCACCTTAACGCCGATAACGGCCCACCACTAATTTTTAAACAGTGTTCAAGCCCACTAGAGCTCCTGCTTTCTGTTCAATATTTAGGGATGCAAAAAATAAAATCATCTGGCTATTTAGGAATTCAAGAAATAACAGCTATGCAAGTTTTACACTTCACAGTGGCACAAATATGTCAACGGCACACACCAAACTCATTTATTTGGAGAAAAAACAAACACTTTTTCCTCCCCAATATAACTTTAAAAGATGTTCAACACAAAGCAGCATCGCCGATAAAAACACATTAGCAAGAAAGTGTGTGTGTGTTTAAGCTAACGTTAGCAATAACCGTTTTCCAAACTCTTTCAAAAAATACGACCGAGGGGGATAAAAACTGAAAACACTTACTGTCGGTTGATACAACGTGCAGTTTCACACTGTATTATCAAGGAAACGTTTGTACTTACCAATCTTTTTGAGGAAGACAGCTTCCAATTTAGTGTAACATGGGTAATATTGCTTCCACTTTTGTGTATATGTGTATTGTCACTTTAAGTGTCACTTTAAGTGTCACTTTAAGTGACATGCGATCACGTGACCATGCTGGTTCTTATAAAGGGAAATGGCGCGCTCTCGCTCTTCCCAGTTATCTTGCCTGTGCAAGAGTTGTAGCATTGCCGATCATTATCCCATGCAGTGGAATGACTGCATGGTTTTGTCTATCAACGGAATAAAAACTTCTGACTGGGAATCTTCGTGTATGGTGCTTCACAACACAACGCAAGATCACATCTGTTAAACTGGTGCCGTGACGGTCTTCTCCTGTATGCTGGACATCGATGAGAAGAACTACCGACGTTGCTCAAGCTGACGAGAATCACCGGGGCTGTTTCCACGTGGTACTGTTAGCTAGGCTAGTCGCACATTCCTGAGTCTGTGAACGTGTGTTCTAAGCAACGAAAATAAATTGTTCGTAGTTATCAGTTATGATAGCCACTTCATAGTTTTGAGTGCTGGTTTCAACCGCTTCCCGAGGGCTGTGTATTATTTAGAACGTTTTCAATTATATTCCTCCTTTACTACATATCGTTACTATAAGGGATGTCCGATAATATCGGCCAACCGATAATATCGGCCGATATTAGCCTATTTTTGTAATATCGGCTCATATCGTTATCGGTTTTACCACCGATAATGTGCTTGTGCATAAATATGGCACTTTTCCATAAGTTGAAATAGTGTCCTTATTTTTTATAGACAGTGTTAATTTGTGAAATGCAATCTAGTGAGGCATCACAATAAAAGTAGATGATGTGTTTATTCCACAACAGGAGATATGGGACCTAAAATTAGTCTGGGGGCGAAAATAAAAACGCCTGTATATATCGGTATACCATATCGGTTGATATCGGAATCGAAAATTAAGAATTTGGACAATATCGGCTATCGGATATCGGCAAAAAGTCAATATCGGACATCCCTAGTTACTATAGTTCCCGTTTGGCCACACGGTGGCGGTGGTGTGTTACAAGTGATGTAATTTTATGCTATTTTCCGACCTGGCGATATACTTTTGCTGTTGCGATATCCCCGTCATCCTGAATGTTATTGTTTTGATGTAATGAGTTTACATTCATTGTATGCTTGACTGTGGCATACATCTTATTTTCTGTGTTCTCTTGGGGTAAATACGGTATATTTAGAGTATTGTATTTTATATATATATATATATGTTTTTTTTGTGTTTTTTTTTCTCCTTGCATACACTGATTACACACGTGCTTCATAATGGATAGTTTTACTGGGTTGGGTGGTGTTTGTAGGGGCAGGGGGACATTTAGGTTTACTTCTGGACTAACAGATATGGCCACTGCAATCCAGCCTCTTACCTCCTTCCTCCTTCCTACTCCAAGGCAAAGCTCCATGTCACAACAGGCACGCACCGCTAGTGAACATACACCCCATGCTGTTGGTTCTGAGCCGGTTTCACCTCCAGTGAGCAGGGAGGTGTCAATTGAGTTACTGGCAGATATTGTTGAGCGGGTGGGACATTCTATTGGTGAAAGCATTGTGTCATGTCTAGGAGCAACCAAAGTGGTGGGTGATACTGCTGGTCCCCAGAATAACAGTAGGGCTGGTGACATTTCAGGCATGGGCTTGGTGCTGAAATCCGATGTGAAAGCGCCAGGGTTCTTTCGGGGTGATGGCTCTGAGAAGTGTACAGTGCAGGCGTGGGAGGAGCTAATGCTGGTTTACATGCGTAGGAACCGTTTTAACACTCAAGAACAGTCTGATGAGGTGATGAGTAAGCTTATGGGACGGGCACGGGATGTTGTCAGAGTGGGATTGCGTAGTGACCCTAGGATTGAATTAAGCCAGGGCCCGGGCCCCATTTTTGATATTTTGAAGCAACATTTCAGTGACATAGTTTACTCTGATATGCCATTGGCAGACTTTTACACAACTCTCCCACTGACTGGTGAAAAGCCATTTGACTATTGGATTAGACTGAATCGAGCAATTGATGTAGCAGAGGACTGCATTAGGAGACAGGGTAAGAAGCTAGAAGATCCCGCTCGGGAGGTGGTTGCTATGTTTATTCGACACTGCCCTGACCCTGGACTGTGTCTGATTTTCAAGTGCAAACCCCTGCTTCAGTGGACTGCTGGGGAGGTGCACGAGAGGCTGGAGGAACATCACAGAGAAAACAAAGCCAAACATTTTACATGCCCGCCAGTGGCGGTTTCTCTGAAGCAGGGAGTGTCTTCTCCAGTGGCTTTGCCAAAGGACAATCCTGTTGCAGCAGCTGCATCTAGACCTGCGCCAGTGGCAGTGTCCTCTCACAATCCAGCTAAACCTTTTGCTCAAGTCATTGCTTTGCTGGAGCGTGTGCTAGAACAGCGGCCGCAAAAGACGGTGGAGGCCAATAGCTCTCATCCACAGCAACGGTTTCGAAGGAGGTTGAACCCATCTCTGCCATGCGCGATATGTGGAGGGGCTGACCACAGTACAGTGCAACACTGTCGAAATGATCATTTGTGCTATCTCTGTCATGCTCCTGGCCACACACGCATGACGTGCCCACGAGCCTCAGCCCAAGAACCTGTTACCCAGACGGCAGGGCTCACGCAGCGGGGTCCAACCAACCTGCAGGGAAACTATATGGCCCACGCAGGGAGGGGACAAGCGTTGGGCCGAATATAGTTTCTGTAAATAACTGTGATGATGTGGAGTCTTTATATTCAAGTGCATGTGCCTCTGCGGGGCCAGGTGTGAATATAATCTATCAAAACATACAAGCTGTAGCTCCTAATGATGATCTGTTTTATACGTGTGTTGTTGTAAATGACATCATTGAGGTGAAGGGGATGATTGATAGTGGATCGATGGCCTGTACATTGAGCTCGGCGATGGTGCCACGCCTACAGGAAGCTGGGGTGTTGACAAGTGAGGCGCTCCTCCCAGTTGATGTGGTGCTGGTTGGGTGTGGTGGGATGAAGACCAGGGCGGTGGGTGCATGTGATTTGGTGCGGTATATGGCCATAAAGCCTCTGTTCCTGTCTTGGTAGTAGATGGTCAGATTGATGGACTGATTATTGGCAGTAATTTTATCAAACATCTTATACAGGTCATGAAGGGTAGCTTCTTTGGGGCACAGCCAGTGGGGTGTACTGATGAGGAGGCGAAGCTCTTCTCGCTCCTGGCCAATGTGGAGAGGTGGCAGGGAAGCGAGGTGCCAGACAAAGTGGGAACACTGAGGCTGAAGCGGGCAGTTACTTTGGAGCCAATGGGAGAGCACTTAGTCTGGGCACGGTTGAAGGGTGTTCAGAATATTTCAGCTGGTAGTGCTGTTGTCATTGAACCCACACAGGCCCGTTCGAGACCTAGGAATATTCTGGTTGGGAGAACTGTAGCAATCTTGAGAAATGATGGATGGCTTCCAGTGAAGATTGTCAATCCACTGCCCCGACCTGTAGTATTGAGAGGCAACGCTAAGGTGGCTGATGCATTCCCTTGTATGGCCCTGGAAGACTTTGACATCAGCGCCTCATGCCCACACGTTGCAGCAACAACTGCTGAAGATAGGTGATGATTTAGGAGGTGATAATAACAGTGCCGACAGTTTGACCCTAGATGGCGAACCTGAGTGTGATGGAACAGGTTATAAAGTTCTGCGCAGATTAGGGCTTGCAGACATAAATGTTGACTCCCCTCATCTAACACCTGACGGTAGAGCGAAGTTGGTCCAACTGATAGCCCGTTATGAGTCCATTTTCTCAAGACACAAACTGGATTGTGGGAAAGCTACAGGGTTTGTGCATAGGATCAGGCTGAGTGAGGACAAACCTTTCAGGTTGCCTTATCAAAGGTTGTCCCCCAATCAGTACAACAAACTCAAACAGGCTTTGAACAAGATGGAAGAGTGTGAATTAATAAGGAAGAGTAGTAGTGAGTTCGTGTCTCCACTCGTTCTTGTTTGGAAAAAGTCGGGTGATTTACGTCTGTGCACCGACTTCAGGTGGCTCAATGCCCGCACAGTAAAGGATGCTCACCCCTTACCATACCAGGCTGATGCTCTTGCAGCCTTAGGTGGGAATGCTTATTTCTCAACGATGGACTTGACATCGGGCTATTACAATGTGGAGGTCCATGAGGGGGACCGAAAGTTTACAGCTTTTATCTCACCCTTTGGACTGAGTACAATCGTCTTCCTCAGGGTCTATGTAATAGTCCAGCCACGTTTATGAGAATGATGCTGAGCATTTTTGGAGACCAGAATTTTTTAAGTCTCCTCTTCTACCTTGATGATGTGCTGGTCTTTGCACCTAATGAAACCGTGGGGTTACAGCGTTTGAAGATGGTCTTTAGTCGCTTACAGCAACACAATCTTAAACTGGCGCAAAATAAATGTCACTTTATGGAGAAGTCTGTGAGATTTTTGGGCCATGTCATCAGTGAAGCTGGTATTGCCACAGACCCTGAAAAGGTACGAGTTATCACTGGAATGACTGAAAGGGATCTCATGGAGGGCAACTCGAATGTACCCTCTCAGTCCAAGATAAGGTCATTTCTTGGCATGGTTGTTTATTATCAACAGTTTATAGAGGGCTGTTCGGTCATTGCCAAGCCGCTGTTTGGATTGACCACCGGACCCAGGACTCCACGTTGTGGAAAAGGGAAAGTGAAAAGAAAGACCATGAGAAAGCTTGGGGTGGCAGATTGGACAGATGAATGCAAACAGGCATTCATCCAGTTGAAACAAGCTCTTCTTGATCAGGTTATCTTGGCCCATCCAGACTTTAGTAAGTCATTTCTGTTGTCTGTGGATGCGTCCAGTAACGGTTTAGGTGCTGTGCTCCCCCAGGTCCCTGAAGGTGGGGATAAGGCCAGACCTGTGGCTTTTGCAAGCAAGTCACTGACCTATGCACAATCAAAGTATCCTGCTCATCGACTAGAATTGTTTGCTTTGCATTGGGCGGTCTGTGATAAGTTTGGGCATTGGTTAAAAGGGCGGCCATTTACTGTTTGGACGGATAACAATCCTCTAACTTACATCCTGTCTAAACCCAAACTCGATGCCTGTGAACACAGATGGGTTGCCAAGCTGGCACCATTTGAATTTGACATAATGTATATTCCGGGGCACAGGAATGTGGTGGCGGATGCAGGCAGCCTTTTGTGAAGCCTAGCGCACTCCACAGGCTCACAAGATTTCCGTACAAGGAGCTGTTGGATGAGGCACCTGGTGTGCGAGCTCGGATAGTGCAGGATGCTTTCCGCTGGTCCAACCATCCATGTGAGGGGGATCTGGAGAGCCACTTTCCGATGTCGGAGACCAAGGAGGCTGACTTAGCAGTGAATGGTCAATCTACTGCTGCTTTCCTTGCTCGGCCTTTGTCAAGTGATGAGGTGTCAGCCATCTTGACCTCTCACATTTGTAGGGAACCAGAACGTCAAAGCCGCGCGCTCTTGTTGCCACAATTCCCTCAGTCTTTGGTGCCAGCTGAAGTAGCTGCTGTGTGTGCTTTGTCACAGGAGGACCTTATGTCAAAACAACGGCAAGATGATGTATTGGCCAGGGTGATTTTCTACGTGGAAAGGGGTAGGAGACCCTCCAGAAGAGAGTGTGGCCATGAACCATTGGGGACTGTAAGGCTGCTTAAGGCATGGGAAAAGCTGTCTCTGCGTATGGGGGTGCTGTATCGTGTGACTAGGGACCCTTTATCCAGTTTGTTGTACATATCTCACTGAAGCAAACAGTCTTGAGGGGTGTTCATGATGAGGCTGGGCATCAAGGCCAACAACGGACACTGTGGTTGACGCGGCAGAGGTTCTTCTGGCAGGGCAAATTCCGTTTGTCCGCCGACTCCTACCCATGAATCAGCACAACCTAATGATGATGACTTTGGACTGACTGATCCCCTGGCTTCTGTTTCTGACTTTCAGTCAATGCCGACTAATAGAAGAAACGTTTCAAGGGTGGGGCGTTTCATAAAACCTGCTAGGAGACTTATTGAAACGATGCAGACACAGATGGTTTAGGGTAATGGATGGAAGAGAATAGCTGTATGGGTGTAAGATGATTTGGGTTTGCATGAGTTGACTGAGTTATCATCTCAGCCGATTTTTTTTATTTTTTTTATGTTTTTGTTTTCTTTGGGGCTTCCTTTTGCTTTGTCACCAAGTGTAATTGACATGTAATGGGCATGTTTACCCGGGGGTCTGGATGTACTCCCTCATTCTGGTATGGAATGGTCTTATGGACGGGAATGTTTGGTGGCATTTGATTGCAAGGCTTTGCATGCCTCATGTTTTATTTTATTAGAGCAAGTGGAATTCAGAGGGGGAGGGTGTAACATGGGTAATATTGCTTCCACTTGCCATTGTGCCAGAACTGTATATGTGTATTGTCACTTTAAGTGACACGCGATCACGTGACCATGCTGGTTCTTATAAAGGGGAATGGCGCGCTCTTGCTCTTCCCAGTTATCTTGCCTGCGCAAGAGTTGTAGCATTGCCGATCATTATCCCATGCATAAAAGTGCCGTACGTCGGTTATGGAGAGCCCTCTACGTCGACGGAGAGCCTCTGCCTCCTGTCTCCATCGGCCTGAAATATTTTTTAAGTATCCGTCACTCCGTCAACGCACAACGGAGACCGCAAGGGCTGCGATTGGTCCTCTAAAAATGTATCATAACGTAAACACTGGCAGCGCCATATATACATATATACACTTCACTATATGGACGCATAAAGCTCCAAAATGCAAGCCGACCTACTTGAACTTGTGATACTTAAAAGAGACGGTGGCAAATTGCACTAAATTGTTGTAAATAGTTTGTTTTTGTTAGTTTTTTAGTTTGTGTACGGTTTTTACTTTTAAAAGCATTTCATTTATAATGTATCCCCTTTTCTATTTAATAATTGATCCCCTCTTAACTATTTTTTCCTTTTGTACTTATTTACTTGCGTGAATGTCATGGCCAGTCTTGCGTAGTGACTATACTGGTCAAGCGGGAAATTGCATTGCTTATCCGTCACCACGACGGAGAACTATGAGGGCTCGAGGGGTCTCCATAGTTACGCAGTTGGATTACGGATTACGCAGTCGTAGAAGTATAACCAGGCCTTTAAAAAATATTTCAGGCCGACGGAGACGACGCAGAGGCTCTCCGTCGACGTAGAGGGCTCTCCGTAACCGACGTACGGCACTTTACGCAGGAGTATAAACTAGGCTTAACATGGCCGATGCATACAAATCCATCCCCCTCCCCCACTTGGGACAATCAGACCATGTCTCTTTGTTCCTACTCCCAAAGTACTCCCCACTTATCAGATGTGTGAAGCCCACAGTGAGGAGATAAGGCCAGAAGTGGCTGAGGCTAAACTGCAGGAATGTTTTTCAAAACATGACTGGAGTAAGCACTCCTCGGAGGCAACCCTTGACTCCCACACGGACATCACCCTATACACCTCCTCTGTTCTGGACTACATGAGGTCCAGCACAGCCAGTGTCACTACACTAAAAAGAATTGTTACATTCCCTAACCAGAAGCCATGGATGAACGGGGAGGTCCGAGCCCTGCTGAAGGCACGTGACATCGCCTTCAGGTCTGGGGACCGCCGGGCCTACAGCACATCCAGGGCTAACCTGAGGAGGGGCATCACCGAGGCCAAACGCAACCACAAGCTGAGGATCGAGGAGCACTTCACGAACGGCTCCAACCCCCGACGCATGTGGCAGGGCATCCAGGCCATCACAGACTACAGACCTGCTCACATCACCCCCCAATCCTGCGACGCCTCCCTACCTGAAGAACTCAACCTCTTCTATGGGCGCTTTGACACAGACAACAAGGAGGTGGCCATCAAGGAGGTGCTCCCTGCAGGCCATCAACCCCTCACACTCTCCCCCTCCGACGTGTTTGCAGCACTGAGCAGGATTAACCCACGGAAGGCAGCTGGTCCTGATGGTGTCCCCGGACGCGTCTACAGGGCCTGTGCAGAGCAGCTGACTGAGGTCTGGACTGACATTTTCAACCTGTCACTAGCCCAAACAACTGTCCCTGAATGCCTTAAATCCACCACCATCGTGCCAGTGCCCAAACACTCCACTGCAGTTGACCTTAATGACTTCCGCCCAGTCGTGCTTAACCCCATCATCGCGAAGTGCTTCGAGAGGCTGGTCCTGGGTCACATCAAAACTTCTCTACCACCCACACTGACCCCTTTCAATTTGCCTACCGCCAGAATAGGAGTACAGAGGATGCCATTTCCACGGCACTGCACTCCGCCCTCTCCCACCTGGACAAAAGCCACACATACGTTAGAATGTTGTTCATTGACTTCAGTTCAGCATTCAACACCATCGACCCCTCCAAACTGATCACCAAACTCCGTGATCTGAACATTGCCCCCTCCCTCCGCAATTGGATACTAGACTTCCTGACCAACAGACCGCAGTCTGTTAGGATTAACGGTCACACCTCCTCCACCCTCACCCTGAACACTGGCGTTCCGCAGGGCTGTGTGCTGAGCCCTCTCCTGTACTCTCTCTTCACCCACAACACTGACACATGGTTCAAACACCATTGTGAAGTTTGCAGACGACACAACGGTGATAGGCTTAATCTGCAACAACGATGAGTTAGCGTACAGGGAGGAGGTTCAGTGCCTAGCTGCGTGGTGCGCCAACAACAACCTGTCCCTCAATGCCACGAAGACCAAGGAGATCATCGTGGACTATAGGAAAACTAGAGGTGGCATGCACACCCCCCGGGTAACCAACTTCAAGTTTCTGGGAGTTCACATCTCCGACAATCTATCCTGATCCCTCAACACCACTGCCCTGATCAAGAAGGCTCACCAGCGCCTCTTCTTCTTGAGGAGACTAAAAAAGGCCCACCTGTCTCCTCAGATCCTGGTGAACTTCTACCGTAGCACCATCGAGAGCATACTAACCAACTGTGTCACAGTGTGGTATGGTAACTGCTCCGCCCAACGCATCACCGGTTCCCCACGCCCCTCCATCGAGGCTGTTTAGAGGAAGCGGTGCCTGCGTAAGGCGCGCAGCATCTCAAAGGACAGCTCTCACCCTAACCACAGACTGTTTACCCTCCTCCCCTCTGGAAAGCGCTACAGGTCTCTGGGCACCCGGACCAGCAGGTTCAGGGGAAGCCTTTTCCCTCAGGCTTCTGAACTCCACACCCATATGAACACTGCCCCCCCCCCAAGGACATACACCCCTGCCCACCCATGACCTGGTCCCTTCTGAACTCCACACCCATTTGATCATTGCCCCCCCCCCCCACCCAAGGACATACACCCCTGCCCGCCCAATACGTGGACCCCCCCCCCCCCCCCCCATGGTCACTCACCCCTGCCCACCCAATACCTAGACCCCCCCCCCCCCCCCCCAAGGACATACACCCCTGCCCACCCAGCACCCCCACCCCTCACCCCCCCTGGACATACTTCATATTATTTATAGTAATGTTATTTATTGTATTATTTATTCTCAACTGCCATTGCACCCCCCACCCCCATATCCATACAACCCACATTCATCTGTTGTACCCGTTCTGTTGTATTGCACTAGCGCACTATTGCACTACCTGTACACTGTTTACAGCCTGTTACGATCACTACCTCCACCTGCACTGTTTACTGTCACTTTAATAACTACCGTTAATTACCGTTGTTAGGAAAAATATTATCTAGCAATGGTACGGTTTGGTTGATCTGACCTTCTACGCAAACTTCGGAGAGCGAGAGCACCTGCCCCCATCATGTGCTCCTTCTACCAGGGAACCACCGAGAGCATCCTGACCAGCTGCATCACTGTGTGGTACGGCGGCTGCACCGCATCCTGTAGGAAGACCCTGCAGCGCATAGTGAGAGCAGCTGAGAAGATCATCGGTGCTCCCCTCCCCTCCCTTCAGGACATCTACAATACACGCCTGGCCCGCAAAGCACTCAGCATTGCGGGTGACTCCACCCACCCCTCCCACTGCCTCTTCAACCTCCTGCCCTCTGGGAGGAGGATGAGGAGTCTCAAGGCAAGGACCAGCAGACTGAAGGACAGCTTCATCCACCAGGCGGTCAGGATGCTGAACTCCCACTCAGCACTGACCCCCCTTCTTTCTCTGCCCTCTGCCCCCACAAACATTGGACACTGACACCAGCCCTCCCCCCCCCCCACACACACACACACACACCCCTGGACTTTAACCCCCTGGACTTTAACCCCCCACCCATCCACCACCACACACCTGCTCACCACCATGCACAGCCCCACCTCCCCTACCACCTACCATCATGCACAGCCCCACCACCCGCCACCACCATGCACAGCCCCACCACCCCTACCACCTACCACCATGCACAGCCCCACCACCCGCCACCACCATGCACAGCCCCACCACCCCCCTCCACCATGCCAACCCCACCACCCTGCACCACGCACACCCCCACCACCCCCCACCACCATGCACAGCCACTTTACACTTTGCACTTTAGTACTGTCCATAAATCTGTCCATATGTAAATCTGTTAAATAACTGTTCATAGCACTGTTTATACATTGTCACAACTGTTTATACTGTCCATACTGTTCACAATGTTCATTACGTCCATACTGTCTATTTATTACTATTACTGTCATTACCCCCATACTGCACCTCTTACTGTTTACTGTTTACTGTTTAACGTTTACAATTTGCACATCTTACTGTTTACTGTTTACTGTTTACCTTTTACTGTTTCAATGCCAATACTCGCGACCACTGTAGCATTTTTATTTTTATTTTTATTCTTATTCTTTAGATTTGATACCTATATTTTTTATATATTTATATTTAAATTGCATGCTGTCTTGCACCAGGGATTGAGGGAAACGGCATTTCGGTTCTTGTGTATGGCCTGTACATTCACGGATACTGACAATAAAGTTTACTTGAATCTTGAATCTTGAATCTTCTGAAGAAGGACATAGTGAAGATTGTATTCCTCTTGGCGACTTTAAGTCTGGCTCTCTGGAACTTGGAGACATAACATAAAGTGATTGAAGGATACACCTAAGTCATGTCAAATCTGTTTAGTAACATGTAATCTTTATACATTATAAGCCAATCAGAATGGGACATTCCTGTCATGCTGTTCCGAATTGGGACTTGTATATAATACACTGCGTCTCCGAGAGCAGGCAAGCAACTGAGGAAGATTCAAGCACAAATCTCTAGCTCGATGAAATCCTCTGCTTCTCCTCGTAGGCCTACGAGACCAATAAACAACTTCAGCTTAAACTATATAGAGTTCCTGGCACTTCTTTTTCTTCGGCATCAACAACAATCTCCTCACTATCAACCGTCACTTTAATAACTACTGCCACTTTTCATATTTTTCAATTTTGCACTCTGCATTTCAACCTGCACCTTTATCGCTCATTTGCACTTCTGGTTAGAACGCCAACTGCATTTCGTTGTACTTGTACTCTGCACAATGAATAATAGATCAAATAAAATGATAAAGTTGAATCTAATCTGATTAGATTAGATTAAACTTTATTGTCATTGTGCTGACAACAATCTAATCTTAACTGCTATTTGTCCATCTCCTCAAAGGACGTCTAACCCTAAACCCTTTTCCGGTCCGGATCAATAGGCAAGTTATGGTAGAATCGTTTTTTTTTTGCTAAATGTCTTCGGGAGAATGTAATCATTGATCCTGTGCTCGCATTGGATTATTAGAACTGATTAAAAACCACTGAAGCCATGAGACAGTAGACAATCATCAACCCTCCAAACACAAGTTTGTCTTGTTATGCATGCCAAAATACACCTGCATTTTGGAATGGGTTCAACTGTGGTCATAAAGCTCAGCGGAGTTCACCAGACTCTCTAATATTCAGTAATTCAGTAACCGAACTGCGCGGAAGCAAGGCATTCATGTATGGTGTTGTGGAACCATGGAGAGTCTTATATATTGTGCGAGGGAACTAAGGGAATACAAATCAAATGTTGACTTTAGCTCGTCTGACCAGTTTAAGCTGAGTGGATGATAAATAAATAAAGACTGAAAGAAAGGGAGAAATGAAGCAAACGCAAACACAAAGAAAGCTCAAAGACTACCAGGTGCCAAGGTTTACGGCAAACTGCCAATTCTGTTAATATCGAGCAAATAGGGTTCAGTGAAGGACTCCTCCCCTATGGCTGCACGTTGATTACCTGTGGGCCTGCAGGGAACAGAGGAAACGTTGTGCGTCTCTGAGAGGGAGCGGAGGGCCCAGACTATAGCTTATAGAGCGGAGCAGCGGGCCCGGCCGCACACCTTTCAGGCTTCATAATGGAGATGAACGGACCGCCGCAGAGGGAAGGGAAGGACAATCATGCTTTTTTGACAGAGGTAGGCTGAATGCGTTGATGAGGAGAACCCACATTTCTCGGAGCGTCGAAGGTACAATGTAGTTAGACATGTGTGCGTAGAACACTATCTGTCTATGGATGCAATACTCCATAGACAGTCCAGACAATAAGTCCAGTGTATGCCCTGTTTGTTCATTCTAAACAGAACAGGGAGTACATCTTTTGCATTGTGCAGGCCTACTGGCAGCATGCACAACCAAAACTTAACCAGACTTAACTTGACTGAATTGACTAGCAACACTGAAACACATTGCTGCCATGCCTTCACTAAACAAGCGGCGTCCCTTGTTGTCACCAATGACTGAGAACTAGGTTTAGTTAAAAATAAGTAGAGGGCAGGGTGGGCCATGAGGTCATGGCCTTTGATCGGCTCACTTGTTACAAGAAAGACAGAAATAAGAGAGAAGGAAAGAATGAAGGATGGACAAAACTGAGACCTAAATAACACAACTAGTCAGTAGTGTCATCCCCTGCAATGCGCTGTGGTGCCCCTGGCTGTACTCCTGCTGGTTTGTTTATGTGTGTGTGTGTGTGTGTGTGTTGCATGATTGTGCATGCGCGCATGCGTGCATTTGCGTGGAAGGAGAAAGATCTGACACGCATCGATATGGACCTGACTTCTGAGGAGGGAGAAGATGCTCACGACAACAAACAAAAAAGGTTTTGTTTGACAAACAATTTCCTGTGGCTTCTAAATCACAAACATTGTTTGCATTTTAGTGGCAAACCATTGCCATTGTTTGATTCTCCCTCTCTCTCTCTCTCTCTCTCTCTCGCTCTTCTCCAGTTTGCTCAGTCTCCTACCGAAGAAAGTGCGGTGGATAGAGGCCTGCTTGGCCAAGAACAAGGACAGGATTATCTTGGCCCTTCTCCTGGTTTTAGTGGCAGGTAACTAGACACTAGCTTATTTGCCCCAGGCATACCTGAAGAGCTAGCTTGTTGCCATGGCCAGGCTGTTCACCATTGTAGTGTTAAACACGTGCTTGTATGTTTGTCTGCAAAAGAGGGAAGCACCACACACACACGCGCGTGCACACACACACACACACACACACACACACACACACACACAGAGACACACACACACACACACACACACACACACACACACACACACACACACATACACACACACACACACACACACACACACACACACACACACACAGACAGACACACACACACACACACACACACACACACACACACACACACACACACACACACACACACACACACACCAACACTAAACACCTTCTTTGTGCGCTGCTGCCTGCTGAGGTCCCACAATACAGACAGTAGTGCACGTGTGTATACATGTCATGACTTTCCCGCTTCGGTTTACTGTATTAAAGTACATCTTCTTCAAATTCCTCCAGGTTACACCGCCATGTTGATAGCGGCCTGCATTCTGAATTTCAAACAAGCTGTTGAGCTGCTGGCTATCACAATTGTAGTCATTTTCTTCCTGGCCTGGGATTGGTTGATGGAACGCTACGGTGACCTCCTGTGGCCGAAGTTCTCTCCTATCTGCAAGCTGTGGGACAGCAACTGGTTTTGGATGAAATGGTGAGGAATGAGGAAATACTTTATCAGCTGAGCTCTTTACGACCGAGCCCTCTGTGTGTGTTTTGCGACGTGCCTGTTTGTCTGACCTCGGATGAAACGAGGGGTCATGGCTGACGGTGTTCCTGATTGCCAGGGTGGTGTACGTGGGGTTACTGGTGGCGCTGGTGTGCTGGCTTGCGTTGGACACGGCCAAGAACGGCACGAGGCAACTGGTGTCCTTCGCCGGACTGGTGGTTCTCATCCTGCTTATGGCGCTGTTCTCCAAGAGCCCCACCATGGTGACACACACACACACACACACACACACACACATATACACACATACACCTGGCACACACACACACAAGCATGCACGCACACATGCACACACGCACACACACACACACACACACACACACACACACACACATATGCACACATACACCTGGCACACAAACACACAAGCATGCACGCACACATGCACACACGCACACACACACACACACACACACACACACATATGCACGCATACACCTGGCACACACACACACACACACACAAATGCACGCATACACCTGGCACACACACACACATGGACACACACATATGTATGCATACACCTGGCACACACACGCACATGCACACACACACATGCACACACAAACACACGCGCAAACACAACCACATATGCATGCATACACCTGGCACACACACAGATATGCATGCACGCACACATACACACACACACATGCATGCATACACCTGGCACACAAACACACGCACGCACACACACACACACACACACACACACACACACACACACACACACACACACACACACACACACACATTGTTTGGATCTCTATACTGGAGCTGTCCTGTAAAGCATCAGTGATTCTGGGTATCGTCTGCCAAAAGCCACACATTCAGTGACATCAGATGATCTCATTACACAAAGTTACAATGTGACGAGGACCGTCACACATACATACATGAACGTCCTCCACAAGTCGTAAAAAACACACACAGCGCAATTTTAAAGAGACGCGTCTCCAGACCCACGACGGGACTACGGTGACTGTTTGAGCATCATGCGGCCTTCACACACATACACACGCACACACACACACACACACACACACACACACAAGCAAAGTCTGGACATGGACCCGTGTGCCGATGCAGATCTACTGGCGGACCGTGTTCTGGGGCATCGGGCTGCAGTTTGTCTTCGGCCTGATCATGCTCAGGACGGGCGTCGGCCTAACTGCTCTGGAGTGGGTAGGAAACAAAGTAGAGGTACGCGGCTGCTCTACACAATCACACACACACACGCATAACAAACCGGTCGATACACACACACACACACACACACTGCCCGTGAGGTGTCACTCTGTCCTCTTCATAGAATCTGCTGATTGGCCTTCTTCTAATTAATTCCAGGAACTAGTCTGGCCTGGTCTGATGTAATCTAGTAGTAAATAGTAGTATTAATCCGGCCAACAGTTAAATCGAACGCAACTGGACTTAGATTTGTCTGTCCAGTTTTTTTTTTTTTTTTTTTTTTTTCTCTTCACCCTCCCAAGTTTTTATTCTCCACACTGCTCAATGACACCAACACATACGAACCCTTGAAACGTGACCCATCCAGTGGTTACAAGAGAAAAGTTATAGAATGCTTACAAAAACTACAAAAAGATGGAGTCTTTGACCGACAACAGTACCTCAGACTCTACCCACAGGAGACCACCCCATGCCTATATGGACTCCCTAAGATTCATAAAGAAGGGGTCCCACTCAGACCCATTGTGAGCAGCATCAATTCGGTGACCTACAACATCGCTAAGTATGTAGCCAACATCTTAGCTCCTCTGGTTGGTAACACACCACATCACATCCAAAACTCGCAGGAGTTTGTGGACAAAATCCGGGGTCTAAGACTAGATCCAAATGAAACCATGGTGTCATACGATGTAACATCTTTATTCACCTGCATTCCAACCATGGAGGCAGTGGAGACTGTGAGGCATCGTTTAAAACAGGATCCAACCCTACAGGTTAGAACAAACCTCAACCCAGACCAGATCTGTCAGTTACTGGAGCTGTGCCTGAACACCACATACTTCCAGTTCAACAATACTTTCTACAGACAGAAGCATGGTTGTGCCATGGGCTCTCCAGTATCCCCCATTGTGGCGAACTTATACATGGAAATGTTCGAACAAAAGGCTTTAAAATCCTACAAAGGAACATCACCTAGCCATTGGTTCCGGTATTTGGATGACACATGGGTTAAAATCAGAACCCAAGAACTTCAGGCATTTACTGAACACATTAATTCAGTGGACGTAAACATCAAGCTCACCAGAGAAGATGCCAAAGATAACCACTTACCTTTTTTGGACTGTGATGTACACTTTGGTGATGACAGGAGCCTCCACATTGGGGTATACAGGAAACCCACTCACACAGATCAGTACCTTCTCTTTGACTCCCATCACCCTCTGGAGCACAAATTGGGGGTTATCAGAACCTTGCAACACAGGGCGGATAATATACCAACCACCACTCAAGCCCAAGTAAAAGAACACAAACATCTAAAGGGTGCTTTGAGAACTTGTGGCTATCCGGGTTGGACCCTCAACAAGACAACATGCAGAAAGAATAAAAACTTGGAGGGTAAGAGAAAAAGAACCAACGCAGAAACATAGTGATACCCTATGTGTCCGGAGTATCTGAAAAACTCCGGAGGATTTTCAACAAACACGAAATCCCTGTCCATTTCAAACCCAGCAATACTCTCAGGCAGAAACTGGTACAGCCCAAAGACAGACTACCACACTCACAAAAGAGTAACTTGGTTTATGCAGTCCAATGCAGTGAGGAATGTAAGGACTCTTACATTGGTGAAACTAAACAACCTCTAAAGAAGCGCATAGCCCAACACAGAAGGGAAAACTCCTCAGGTCCAGTATCAGCTGTCTATTTACACCTAAAGGAAAAGGCTCACTCCTTTGAGGACAGCAATGTCAAAATCCTGGACAGAGAGGACAGATGGTTTGAAAGAGGGGTAAAAGAAGCCATCTATGTCAAAGTGGAAAAGCCATCTCTCAACAGGGGAGGGGGTCTGAGAAATCAGTTATCCCCCATCTACAATGCTGCACTTTCAGCCATTCCCAGGAGGGTGAACGACAAAGGCTGCCCAAAACAAACCTCAAGTGGCTCTATGGAACAGAACGACTGTCGTTCACTTGTAACTGCACATCATACCTAACGACTGTCGTTCTCCAGTGGCCCCACCCACCCCTAATGATCATCTTCCACCAAGATGACTCACAGGCCCCAAACAATGGTCAGGTGAAGCTACACTAATGATCTATTGTTTTAGGAGTTTGGTGGGTGGACACTTCCATTGAGGCTAAATACCTGAGTCTAACTCCACTGTCTGTCAGACTAGTGCGGACTAGTCAGACTGATGCGTTACGAACTGATGAAGCCGCTTGGATAAGAGGCGAAACGTCTTCACAGACAAATCTAAGTCCAGTTGCGTTCGATTTAACTGTTGGCCGGATTAAACATGACCTGGATGAATGAGAACATTCATAGACTAAATAGTAGTATGTTAAACAGTCTGTATGTCCAAGTAAACACACCAGTCGTACACGCTGCACATTGTGTAGATTTTCTCATGATGTTGTTAACATGTCTTAATGTTGATTGGCAATCATCCATATTATTACAATGGATGTCTTCTTTTGTTCACACAGACCTTCCTGTCTTATTCAAATTATGGGGCTGAAATGGTTTTCGGTGCGAATTATCAGGATCACTTCTTTGCATTCAAGGTATGTTGCAAACACACACACACTCACACACACACACACACACGCACACACGAGCATATACACGCACACCTTCACATACACACACACACACACGCATACACACTCATGCTAGGACGATGATGATGGTTATAATTATGAAATTGATAATTAGGATTAATGGTTACAATGATGACTGTGATGAACACGAGGATGATGCTGGAGATAAAGCTGAAGGTGATAATAATGGTTATGATGGTGATGATAACGATGAGTATGATGATGGTGATATCAATGGTGATAATGGTGAAGAGAAAGATCATAATGATGGGATAATAATGGTAATGATGGCGATGATGATGGTGACGACGACGACGAAGATGACGAAGATGATGATGCAAATGGGAATGAACATCATGATGGTTGTAATGATGATGGTGTTAATAATGGCCGTCATGATGACGGTGTCTCTCTCTCTCTCTCTCTCTCTCCACAGGTGATGCCTGCCATCGTTTTCGTGAGCACCTTCATCTCAGTCCTCTATCACGTTGGCTTCATGCCGTGGCTCATTCTGAAGGTGAGAACACGAACGGCTGCTTTGAGCAGCCAGCCGTTACCTCAGTGAGACTAGGCTCAGTCCGAAAAGGTCATGTTCTCCGATGAAGGTGTTATAATGTCGTTATGGAATGTAATCTATTAGTGTGTGTGTGTGTGTGTGGGGGGGGGGGTTACAGTTCATCCATGTGAATATCATGTTATAGCATGTGCTTTATGTTGCTAATAATATAACATTGACTTTTGTGAGTATTGGATGCTCTTCTTTCTGCAGATTGGTTTTGTGATGCATGTGACCATGGGAACCTCTCAAACAGAATCCACAGCCGCAGCGGGGAACATATTCCTGGGACATGTGTGTGAATTCTGGCCCTAATCTTAATTACCTAACTGTACTATATCTAACCATATCTAATGAACCACAGAGGTGTCTTTCAGTCAAAAGTTTCTTCTGTGTTTCTCGCCCGCCCTGTCTCAGGCTGAGTCCTTGCTCCTGATTCGTCCATACATCAAGCGGCTGACCCTGTCTGAGATACACAGCGTGTCAGCTAGCGGGTTTGCTAGCATCTCTGGTAGCATCCTGGCGGCCTACATTTCCCTCGGGGTAAGGAATACCAGGTAGGAGGGAGGGAGAGGGAGAGGGAGAGGCTTGAAAGGAGGTGGTGACAATGCATAGGGGTTCACCTGCATGCGATAAAAAAAAAAGAAAAAAACACACACAAATTTAGTTTTTTTTGTGAACCTGTTTTAGGTTAGACAGCATGAAGCCAGTGCTGGTCACATTTCTAGTACCTTCATGTACATGTATCATGTAGGAAGCCATGTACCTTGTTACATTTCCATAATCCTCAGTCAGTCAACAGCAGTACATAGCTTGCTGACAATGTTACATTGTGATTAAACAACAATATAACATAATTAGTATGAAGTAATATGAGCCATCTTGTCTCTCTCTCCTCTCTCTCTCTCTCTCTCTCTATCTCTCTCTCTCTCTCTCACACACACACACACACACACACACACACACACACACACACGCACACACACACACACCCTCATGCATTGCCTATCCAATGCCTCCCTTCCCCTTAAAAAAAAAAAATCCCCGGCCACATCCATTGGCTCTGCTCTGACAGGTGTCGGCATCTCACCTCCTGACGGCGTCCATCATTTCAGCGCCCGCCTCCCTGGCCATCGCCAAGGTCTCCTGGCCTGAGACGGAGCCCAACAAGGCCAGCGAGGAGCTGAAGATGCCCAAAAGGTGAGCCATGAAGTCATGAACAATGATGTGAACGCACCCTAGGTCACCTTCGCCCTTGGTGGGGCAGCCGGCCTACTGGTAAGGGCTTTGAATTTGTAACCGGAAGGTGGCCGGTTCGAACCCCGACCAGTGCGAACGGCTGAAGTGCCCTTGAGCAAGGCACCATAAGCCCTCACTGCTCCCCCGAGCGCCGCTGTTGCAGGCAGCTCACTGCATCGGGTTTAAGTGTGTGTGCTTCACCATCACTGTGTGCTTCACCATCACTGTGTTCTGAGTGTTCCACTGATTCATGATTGGGTTAAATGCAGAAGACCAAATTTCCCTCACGGGATCAAATCAGTAATTCTTCTTCTTCTTCTTCTTCTTCAGTGACCTTGCTGGGTACGAAGTGTCAATTTTAGTTTGACAGTGTTGATGTTGGCGTTGCCGTTTCTTTGTTTCAGGGAGACGAACAACCTTCTGGAAGCTGTGGTCCGGGGCGCGTGTAACTCTGGGCCACTGGTGGCTAATATAATCGTCAACCTCATCGCCTTCGTCTCCATATTGGCCTTCCTGGATGAGACTCTGTCCTGGCTGGGGGCCTTGTTCGAGTATCCACAGTTCAGCTTTTCAGTGAATTAACACGCACACACTCACACACACGCACGCACGCACGCACACACGCACACACACACACACACAAACACACACACACACACACACATGTACATGCTGTGCCCACAGGCGAATTGGGCTGGTTATCTTGCCTTGAGTTGGACCAAATAGTTGTTAAGGTTTTCTAAAGTTTCTGTTAGGATGATTTTTGTTATTTTTGTTTGAATATCAGCAAATAGACACACAACCTTGCAAAGAGCACACCAGTTAACCCTTAATATAATGTTGTATAATGGTTGTTTTGGGGAGGAACTGTTGTAATAGCAGTCATTGACTAAGAAAAGAAACAGACAGACAGACCGAAATACTTTAATGGAAATGGGAAATTGCATTCATTACGAATAGTTCAGAAGATTGTCAAAGGGAAAAGAAAAGAAAAGCAGTACAGAAGTAAAAGTAAAAAACTGTATAGGAGTGCAATGAAATTAAATAAATACAATATATATAATATAAAAATATGTTAAAATATACATAAACATACATAAATCTGGACATAAAACATTAATAACAATAAACGAACGTAACATGTAACATACATGAGAGGTGACATTTTGGCCCAGAACTTGTGGGTGGTCTGCAGTCCCACCGGCCGGTGTGTGGTTCTGAGGGGTTCTGATTCCTTCCTTGCGTCCCTCAGCTCATCTGCTCGTATGTGTTCGCGCCGCTGGCCTTCCTCATGGGCGTGTCGTGGGAGGACAGCTTCCTGGTGGGCGAGCTGATTGGCGTCAAGACGTTCCTGAACGAGTTTGTGAGCTACGAGAGGCTGTCGACGCTCATCCGGTTGCGGGACGAAGGGGCGCCGGAGTACGTGGGCGGCGTCAAGCAGTATATCTCGGTGGGTCTCCGACGATTCGGGCGACGTGAAGCGGTGTGTTTCACGTAACTCACGGAATTCATCGCTTCACAATCCGGAAGGGAAATCCCTTTGTTGCCACCTCCTTAACTTTCGACTACAGGCACTTTGATCGCTCGTTGTAACTTGGCACCTAGTCAGAGATGTTGTATAGGCCTACTAGCAATGGTTAACCTTGCAATTGAAATGCTTGAAACTTGTCCTGGTGACTTTCTTACTGTATTAGCAGCAATGAAATGTTCCACCTTCTTATGACAAATGTACTCTTTGTAAGTTTGGATAAAAGCATCTGCTAAATGCCCTAAATGTAAATGTAAATGTAAAGCAGATATGAAGCCTGACACTTAGTACGATTGATATATTTGTAGCGCTCTCTCTCTCTCTCTCTCTCTCTCTCTCTCTCTCTCTCTCTCTCTCTCTCTCTCTCTCTCTCTCCTCAGGCTCACTCCCAAGTCATAGCAACCTACGCTCTGTGTGGCTTCTCTAACTTTGGCTCCCTGGGGATGATCATCGGCGCAATGAGTGAGATCTTGACACACCGCTGCTCTTCAAATCACCGCTCATTCCGCACAAGAGTTTGGAACAGATTGACCAAGTTCATGAATCTCTTAACGGGTTCATATCAATAAATAGGTAGCGATGTTGCTGTGTCATCACATGTTGGACTATACCATCCCCCGCACCTCCAGATACCCTGGCTCCAGAGAGAATATCAGACTTCACCAACTGTGGCCTCAGAGCGTTGGTTTCAGGAAGCGTGGCCTGTTTTATGACCGCGTGTATCGCAGGTAAATGCGTCGCACTGTCCTCCAAACTAAGGCCAAATCCTATTCCATTGTATGCTCCGCACACTAAGCAGCTGCTGCTATCGGTCGCCATCCATCGCTCTCCTGATGCACCTCGTCTTGTTGGAGATGTTTGCGTTCAAGCTTTGTTTTTTTCTTCTTTGGCTTTTTTTTTTTTCCAGTTGAGCCAGTATGTGGATGTGTTACCTGCCTGTGGCGTGTGTGTGTTGTGTGACCTGTGTTATCATGTGACTCTCCCCCCCCCCCCCCCCCCCCCCCCCCCCACACAGGTGTTCTATACGTGCCGACACTCCAGTGTGATTCTGTGTTGGGTGCGCTCGTCAACATCCCTGTCCAGAACGCCAGCGCGGAGATAACAGAGTGCTGCAACCAACTGTACAACAGGTAGTTTGCCTGTTGTTTACTGTCAGCTCTCACGTGATTTTCACACAAAGGTACAGGTTATTCATGAGGCAGGGGATTAGGCATGTTAGATAGATAGATAGATAGATAGATAGATAGATAGATAGATAGATAGATAGATAGATAGATAGATAGATAGATAGATAGATAGATAGATAGATAGATAGATAGATAGATAGATAGATAGATAGATAGATAGATAGATAGATAGATAGATAGATCGATAGATAGATACTTTATTAATCCCCATAGGGAAATTTTTGGCATCCAGTAGCATTTAAATATATACACACACATATATCACACACGTATTTAACATAACATAACTCCAGTAACTGTACTATTAAACTATTCAGTCAATCATTCAGGCAATAAAAAATAGACGGCACTCCGCTGCATAAAAAATTCTCTTCAAAATAAAAGCACAGGAAATTTTCTTAACATTTATTTTTGCCTAGACAAAGGCCCGCGACCCACCAGTTGAGAACCACTGCACTACACTATCACCATCACTGAAATATACTTGCCATAGACACAGTCGGCAAAAATGTCTCTTCAATGTCTCCTCTGCAATAATGTCTCTTCCTCATGCACACACACACACACACACACACACACACACACACACACACACACAAACACACACACACACATACACCGTGTGTGTGTGTGTGTGTGTGTGTCTGTGTATGTATGTGTGTATGAGGTAGACACTTGAGTGTGTGTGTGTGTGTGTGTGTGTGTGTATGTGTGTGTGTATGAAGTAGACTTTGTGTGTGTGTGTGTGTGTGTGTGTGTGTGTGTGTGTGTGTGTATATGAAGTAGACACTTGAGTGTGTGTGTGTATGTGTGTGTGTGTGAAGTAGACTTTGTGTGTGTGTGTGTGTGTGTGTGTGTGTGTGTGTGTGTGTGTGTGTGTGCTAAAGGGTTTGTACACGTTATTCATTATGGTCCAGGCACGTAGCCTTTCCACTGTTCAACCTGAACAGTGATGCTAATGGGCCGAGTTGATTAACATCATGTCGTACCAGAGTGCTCTAAAGAATAACGCAGCTGTTTTCCATTGTAGTGTGGCTGCGACCGGTCCGTCCAACCTGGGCAACGGAACTCTGGTTCTGCAAAGATGCTGTGCTTTGTCTCCCTCTACTTACTATAATTGCACATTCGGCTTGAACTGAACATCCACAGCACAAAGAGCATAAGCACAAGTATGAAGTGTTCAAAGAGTTAAGAGGATGAACAAAAAAAAAAACGACATGCAGCCAATTTGGTTGTGAAGAGACTTTGTGTTAAAGGCGCAGTTTGAATTTAGTGGCGTCTAGCTGAAATGGAATGTAACATTTAAAATTAATTTCAAATCAGTGTATAACATGGAAATGAAATGAGAGTTGTTTGTGTTTTCGTTACCTCACAAGGAGATCTTTATATCTACATATTGGCTGGTCTTCTTCCATCGAGCCTTAATCAACGTTTAATTAAAGTGGCTGTAAGACTTCTAGGAGGGGAACATGGGGGGGGGGGGGGGGCAATGGCCATTACCCATTTGTGATTGATCAATGATCAATACACATATCAGCTAGTGATAATTCTACGAATGTGGTTTACCACCATGGATGCCATAAGAGGGCTGTTTCCTACAACATGTACAGTGATTGTTAAATGGTTAAAATGATTTACACTCAGGCTACAGCTGTCGACAATCAGCCTTGCTGCTATTGAAATGAATGTTGCTCTTATTTTCTAATTATTGTTCCGTAAATAAAGTATTATGGCTTGGTATTATTAAAAAAAAACAAAAAAAAAACGGGCATTTTGTGCATTCTAGAAACGCTTGGCAGTTTGTCTCCCCATAATGACAATAATTTGACGATTCATTACGAAATAATAATTTTAAAAAAAAACTGTACCAACATAACAACGAACATTCATATGATTCTATTCCCATGTCACTTCGCCATGTACAACCCCTAAGATATGCATTTATAAATCCATACTATGGCCTAAATGTCTTCTTCATAAAACGTTGTATTGTGGTCAAATGTACGTCGCTTTCTCTGACATCTGTTGGAGATTCTAGGACACGACTTCTAAACCTAATCTAATCATCTAATCATATTATATATGAGTCAACAATTATAGAAGCTTATCTGCAAAGCGTGTTTATGAATTACGTCATACGCATGATTGACGTCTTGCTCGGGTTGTCTTGCATTGATTAAAGAGATAGTTGATCAAGGAATTGCCAACTCAAACACTAGCTTTAAAAATCGAAACGAGTCATACATACTGCAGCAATTAACTGTTTCTTCTAAAAATGTACCTTCGTTCCTTGCATTTATGAAAAAAAAATATATATATATATATATATGCAGATGTGTGTGAATTAATAAAACTAACGCGTTGCGTTGTCTTCTGGCCTGGACATGGAACTCCGCAGCCACCTCGCCTGACGTGTGACATATTAAATTAAACACATATGCCAGCCACTAGATGGCACTTTTGGATTGTAGTTCCTAGTCCGCCACCTTTGGCGTAGAGACATACATTGAATTCAGCGGGTCATAAAAAAAGCCGTTCAACAAATCACCTTGATTGGCGCTGAGTGACTCCTCAATTAATATCGACAGCCATGGAAACACAGAAGAACAGTGGAAGGGCCGCAAAAGGGGGGCGAATTCTGACATCTGCATAAGATGAGAGTCATGGAGGAGGGCAGACGCACAGCACGACAGTCCCTTCATTAAGTCAGGGAACGCGGAAAGGTCAGACGGCTTATCTGTGGGCCGGAGGTGGTGTTCCATGTGCGAATTTCACACACCCACAGTGAGGATCAGTATCGGCCGTCAGAGTTTGACCCGAGGTGCCTTTTTAACTTGGGTGTCGCGGTGAGATTGAACCCCCTATTTGTTTGAATTGGTTGGTTTGTGCTTTTTTTACTTCTTCTTCTGATCATTGCTTAGACGGGGACCAGGAAGCCCGTCCGGTCTCCCGGGACTAGCGAGGTCACGCCAACAACAACACAGCTGCAATACCTGCAAGCCGGGTTGGTGTTCTTAGTGCCGCTAGATATTCTCTCCAATCTCCCGGTAGTCTACTGTTTGCTTATGAATTTTGGTATGAAATAATACCATACCTATGCAAATCAATGTTTTGATGTGATCTTTCTAATGTCAAATAGGCCTACTGCTGCTAGTGTGATTGTTGTCTCTGGTGATCATTGCTGTCGATGGTGAGATCATTGTTATTTACTGTATGCTGGTGCCTGCTAACCCTTCCTCCAGAAAAAAAAACAAAAAACAAGATTAATCATTGCCATACTCATCGAACCCCAAGCTCAATTTGTAGATTTATTTAATTACAGAGTCATCAAGTGAATTTGCCACTGTTTAACACATGCAACACTGGAAACGATTTGGGGCTGATCTAACTCTGATCTGTGTCTTATTAAGGTGCTCCTTGTCCATTGGTAGCATATCAACACTTAACCCAATACCCACGAGGCCCGGCGCCAGCTGAAAAACGTCTATCCCAGTGGAAGCAAAGAAAATGGTAGAAAGATGGACACCGCATGTACGCACGCACGCACACACACACACACACACACACGCATGCATTTGTGCACACACGTTTGCATGCATCGAGACACACACAAAAGACAAACGCACTGCTGTCTCTCACTCGCACACATGAAAAAGGCCAGAGGAGGGGAGTGTACCGAAGGAAGTGAGGACACACAAACACACGGGGGGGGGGGGGGGGGGGGGGGGGCGCAGAGGATGAGAGGTAAACAACTGGAGAGAGAGTTTGAAGGGCTGACCGAGGCCGCTGAGAACGATGAGTAGAAGTGTGGCATTGGAACACCTGTGGAGAGAGGCGACATGAAGGGTACGTACGTGCGTGTGTGTGTACGCACGTGCGTACACGCACGCACACACACACACACACAGGCGCACACACGCACACACACACACATACACACATGCACGCACACACACACGCACAGGCAGGCACGCACGCACGCACATACACACGTGCACGCACGCACGCACACACACACGCACAGGCAGGCACACACATACACATGCACACACACACACACATACACACGCGCACGCACGCAAACACACACACGCACATGCAGGCACACACACACGCAGGCACGCACACACACACACACACACATGCACACACACAAGCACAAAGGTCAACATCAGATCTAAGAATAAATTTAACAAATGCAAATGTTACATTTAAAGGCTGGGTAAGGAATGCCTGAATTTAATATTTTCATGACGACATACAAATCAATGAGGGATAGATGGATAGATTAATAGGCTCATTGATTGATAAAATAAGTTGGAACACTTAATTTGCACGTCTTCAGGTTTAACCCCTTTCAATGTACGCATTGCAACAGATGGGTCTCCTCTTTGTATAAAACAATCAAGGTGTTGACAATCAAATCAAGCAACACAAACACGCAGAGGCCTCTGTCTGCATCTCTTCATGTGTTCTTCAGGTTAAGATCTGGGCCTAACAAACCGTAATTAATGCTCTAATTGGCCATTGACACATAATTGCATGGACGTGTGTCGGTGCATGGCGGGGAATTAAGCAGGACAATCCCTGATGAATGGGTGCCTGTTGAACTGTGCCCGTCGCATATTGAGCTGTGCTTTAGGAGTTGCAAGGCATGGAGTTCAGTATGAAATATAAAACATCAATTGTGTATCCTTGTCAGTGTCTTGCTTGGCTTCTCCGAAGGCATGAAGGGGAAACTAATTATAGTACCCAGTTAGGGGGTAATGAAATAGATGGGCGGGTGCAGAATTGCGAATATGTAGAGATGGCTTTGCAATGGTCGGCAGATAGGGTATACGGATGAATGGATATGGACAGGTGGCAACCGATGCAATAATGTCCATACATTGGTATTATTTATAGTTATAGTTTCAATTTTGCACATCTTTCTATGTACCGTTCATCCAGGGTTCGGGTTATGATTCCATCTTTGTGGAAGCCCATATGTGTGTGTGTGTGTGTGTGTCAGGGGGGGGGGGGCTTTTTTTAATCACGCATGTTGGGGCTACGGTTGCTGTGAGGGTGACCGCGTTTTTTTTTTAAGCTCTCTTGGACTCTTTTTTGCCCCCAGTCTAGTGTTTAGCTTAGGCTACTGTTATTACTCGTCGTCGTCATGTGAAGCTACTTATATTTTATGTCAATGTTACTCTATATTGTGGAAGGGAAAATAGCTTCATTTAATTGAAATATTAGGCTATACTGTTGTATTTTCGGAGACCCCACAGATGTTTTAGTTTGCTGCTTTCATGGGAGCCAGAGCTCTCTTTATGGGAGCTCAGCCCCCACTGGCTCCCACCTAACTCCAACCCTGCGTTCATCTCCACGGAACAAGCAGCCAGCTCCGCGTACGAGGTGCGAGTGATCTGCAGGCCAAGATGCCTCTTGCATTTCTACTGGTTGTCAGGATTCCTGAGGCTGGAGCAGTGTCTCCGCGGTCCACGCTCTGGCCCTGTGCGTTCTGTCTTCCAATCAATTCACATTCCTTCTTTTCATTTGCAACACGACACAGTTTTCCCCCCTAACACGCCCCCCCCCCCCCCCCCCTCCCCATGTTTTATGGAGTTATCGCTCCGTCCATCGTGTTTTGGGCTACTCACAGTAACTTATCGCCGAACGCTTCCAATCGTTTTGTTTCACTTGCAATTATGTGCCCTTCTTAAATGTCCAACCCCCCCTCCCCCCTTTTTTCTTTTTAAATCTCCGCCTATTTTTCTTTCTTCTTCCTTTATTTGCGTTGTGGATGGAAACGCAAACACGTTTGTGTGGCACATTCTAACCCAGCTAATTAACAGGGCCCGCTGTCGTAAAAAAAAAAAAAAAAAAAAAAAAATGTTAAAAAAGAATGGTTGCTATACTCATCTGAATGATGAGCATACCAAACCGAAACGTCTCGTCTCGGATTCTTCTCGGAGCAGCCGGAGGTCTGTCTGTCTGTCTGGCTGTCTGTCTGGGTGTGAGCCGGGCTCGCGCTCGATCGTCATGAGATGAGGCCGCTGACGGGGGCCGCTGTGGCTGCGGGTCCAGAGGACCCAGCGGCTGAGCGGTTCTCCTTTCGTCCGTGTCTCTCTCCTCCTCCTCCTCTTCTCCGCGCTTGTTCTCGGAAAGTTGTGAAAAACACCCCACCTTGCATCCTTGATTAATCCTCAAAAGGTGTGGTTTGCCGTTGTTGTTGTTGTTTTTTTTTCTTTTTCTTCAGTTTTATTCAGAGGTTCATTGCATACATTTCTCCCGCACACGCGCACACGTATGGAACAAAATTACATACTGCACATACGCTTGCTGTTGCCCAATTATGGACTCACACACACACACACACACACACACACTCAGACAGGCACACACATATGCATGCACTCGTGCACACCCGAGACCCATGGACACACACACACACACACACACACACACACACACACTCAGTCAGGCACACACATATGCATGCACTCGTGCACACCCGAGACCCATGGACACACACACACACACACACACACACACACACACACACACACACACACACACACACACACGCACACACGCACACACAAGCACACTCATTTCAGTTCCTGGGAGGCCAGGCGGGGGGTAAATCTGGAGCAGTGATGAACACACGCTGGGATCACAACACCTCTCATCCATCTTTCTTCCTTCCCCTGTCTTTCCTTCTTAATACGGTTCTCTCCTTTCCTTCGCTCTTGCTTCCTTTCTCTCATTCCCTCTATCTCACACTCGTCTCCCTCACTTTCTTCCGTTTCTTCCCCCCACTTCCTGCGTTCGGTCTCCCCTCGCCTCGCTCTTTCCTCGTCTCCTTTCTTCTCGTGATCTGCGAACCGGCGAACCCGGGGCCGTCGTCATCCGAGAGGCATGCGACAAGAACAATAGTTCCCCGCTCTTTCCCTCTCCTCGCCTCTTAAACATTTGCTTCGTTTCCGCATCTCATCTTTCCTCTCGATCCCTCTCCCCCTCCCCCCTCCTCCCGTCTTCTTCGCCCCTCTGTCTCCCCCTCGCTGTATTGTTCTTCTCTTAGATCAGAGAGATTTCCAAACTCTTCATTAGGCCCATTTAGAGAGCCGTGGCTCTGCCCTAATTGTCGCGCGGCCCTAATGAATATTAAGTGCTGTTTAATTTACAATCTTTATGCAGTCTTTACATTCATCCCAACCCCTTGGCCGTTTTTTTTTTTTTTACATCAGTTTCATCACTTACCACGGTCAACACAATGTTCCCCCCACACCCACCCCCCCTTTCGCAAATAGGACGAGCGAGGGAGCGGGCAGAAGCAGAGGGTGGTGGGGGGGGGGGGGTCTTTTTAAAAGCATATCAAAGCGGGGGGGGGGGGGGGGGGGGGGGAAACGTGCGCCGCTGGCCCGTACTCTCCTCCCCGCACTGTTGTTCTTGGCATCCAACAAGTGTTTACGTGTTTTGGCTGCACTTCATGCCCGGGCTGAACGCACACTCACTTAACCCTATCGCTCGCTCCCGAGCCACTCGGATCGCCATGGTTACGAGAGGTAGCCGTGGCAGGTGGAGGGCTCTTGAGGGTGCATTAGGACCTTTTCCGCCACAAAAGGGCCCGGCTTCCCGTCTCTGCTGAGAGCTAAAGCCCTGCCTGTCAGTCAGGCCCCGCCGCGGAGGGCCTGTGTGGACCGTGTTGTGCGCGCGCGCGCGCTCTCGCCTCTCACTTTGTGCTCGGTTGTGCGTCTTGAGGAGCGCGCTCGGCCCCGCGGGTTTGAAATGACAACCTTGAAAGGAAACTGGGGGGGTGGGGGGTGGGGGGGGGGGGGTAGAACAAGAAATGAGAAATGTACATGAAAAATCTCGATCCTTCTCCGTTTGAGTATTGACAGATTTTGTCGGCCTTTTTCTGCATAGGTAGAATTTGAAACGGCCGCGTCTTGTTTTTAGTGTAAGCCTTGAGCGATGAGGATATCATCGAAGAATGAGGAATTGCGGGTTGTCATCTCGTGCACGTTTTCAATTGAAATTTGCGTTTGCGTTGGAGGTTTATCGACATTGCAATCGGACTGCAAACAAAAGAATTATTATACTTTTTTTCACACACACACACACATTTACACACATTATTACAGTATATAAAACAAATTGGCAAATGCATGCAAAACGAGAAAATATACAACAACATAAAATATACGACAAAGTTGTACATTTATATATACTTGAATATTTATATACTTAAATATATTTGCATTGAGCCGCTATGTCTTTAGTGTGCAATTATATTGACCTTATCATTGACTTTTCTCTGCTCTCTCTTTTTCTGCACACTCTAACTCAAACCTACCTCTTTGTTTCCTGCAGCACTTCTTTCCTTCCCTTACTTTCCCTCCTACATTATCGTCCTTGCATTGCCGTCGCCCGTATCCCACAGAGCCATGAGGAGAGATGGCTGGGTTTCTGGGGGCGGGAAATTACAGGTTTAAGAAGTAAGAAGTCCAGTCGAGGACAGCCTCCAGCTGTGCCACATGAGCCAGCTTAGTTCACTAAGTAGTTGGAGGCTAACTTTTTGGAAAATGCTCATGAGCAAATTCAGCTGGTTAACCCAGCAGGACTCCTTAAAGGCTGGAGGTTGAATCCCTGATTTGGGTTGGTTGTGTTTTGTTTTGCAGAACCGAATGTTTCTGCAAATGTCTTGAATCGCGAGGAAAATGTATGGCAGCCTGGTCATGTCAACAGACAGTATGGTCGGGACTGCACAGTTGATCATCTCTTTTGAGCAGTTTTCCACGTAATTACCATGATCACAACGAGTCCTAGGGTCCCTAATGCCCAGCACCGCGATTCTGCCCAGGCAATGTAATGAGCCTTGGCACGTTGGAGTGAAAGGCCTCTTTATCCACTTAACACTATATTGAGACAAGCAAAATGATGGCGCCATTTTCCGGGAAACATGCCCTTCTTGCATGGCTACTCTAATAAAAATACTGCACAATTAGGCAACCAAACATGAGGGCCAAAGACATTTGCAAGAGTATATTAATTGTGTGTGTTTGTGTGTGTGTCTGTGTGTGTATGTGTGCGTGCTTTATGCGTGTGCATAAAGGGTATTTATTTATTTAGTCGGCTACATTTGGTTTGTAAAATTACGATTTTAACTTTTTGGGAGAGAGGAAATTGCTGGAATTATGCACTCATGGCAAATACCTTGTTAGAGCAAAGGACAAGGCAGGATGATAGAAAAACAGTGTAGACCTACATTCACTTAGTAAACAGTCCGAGCACAAAGTGCTGGAACCTGGTGTTTATCACCGTCCAATCAGTGAACCTTATTTTAATCTGGGTCACGCTCCGGTCAGATCACATAATCGTTTCCAATTACCACCATAATGGTTTATCTGCCTTTTTGAAACAAAAACAAAGAACAGAAATAAAATATTCTGCTGCCCAAGAGCCTTCATTATGTACTGTATGTTGAAGGCTTCATTCATATTTATATATATTCTATTTTATTTTATTTTTTTTGCATTCTTGTTTTGCATGCGTGTCAGTGTCAGTGATTAGAATTTGTCATGTTTGTGGCCAAATTGTTGCCCACTGTATTAAATATATTTTATCGATATATATATATATATATATATATATATATATATATATATATATATACACTATATATATTAATGTTTTAACATTTTTTACATTTGTGAGAGGATTTAATTTGAATACTTTGAACATTCAACTCACCACTTTTGATGTAGTGATCTAGTCACTTTGCTTTTATTCATAGAGTCAATGTCATAAAGTTAATGAATATTTTACATCCAATATTGTATCCAAAGTAAGTCCAGTGGCCTGGTGAATGGATTGAAAATGTGTATCTAATTAGCCTATATATATATATTTACATTTACATTTAGGGCAGATGCTTTTATACAAAGCGACTTATGAAAAGTACATTTGTCAGAAGGTGAAACATTTCATTTCTGTTAATACAGTAAGAAGGTCACCAGAACAAGTTTCAAGCACTTCAATTGCTAGGTTAACTATTGCTAGTATGCAAGATCTCTGTCTAAGTGCCAAGTTACAAAGAGCAATTATGAAGTGCCAAGACAGCATGGAAGTAGGGTTTTTTTTTTTGGGGGGGTGTTGGTAGAGGATGGATGTTATGCAGGGTTCAGGTAAACTCTGAACAAGTGAGTCTTGAGTCATGGGGAGTGACTCCACAGTCCTGACATTGGCAGGGAGCTCATTCCACCACTGCGGTGCCAAAACGGAGAAGAGTTGTGATTTCGGTGTCCAACCTTTTTCTCCTTTTACTGATGGAGGTACCAGTCGACCAGCTGAGGTAGTTGAGTGGAGTGCTCGAGCAGGGCCGTAGATAGGGCCATTAAGAGCTTTGTAGGCCTGTACCGTCAACGTGAATTTGATGCGAGCCACAACAGGGAGCCCGTGGAGGTCATGGAAGAGGGGGGTCACGTGGGAGAATTTGTGTTGATTGAACACAAGGCGTGCTGCAGCTTTCTGGATCCGCTAAAAAGGTTTTATTGCAGTTGCAGGGAGTCCAGCTAAGAGCAAGTTGGAGTAGTCGAGGCGGGAGATGACAAGTGCTTGGGTCAGCAGCTGTGTCGCTTCCCTCGTGAGGAATGGCCGGATCCTGCGGATGTTGTTGAGAGCGAATCTACAGGATTGGGTCACTGCAGTGATGTTTGCAGTGCAGGACAGTTGGTTGTTGAGTATTACACCAAGGTTCTTCGCGGTCGGTGAGGCGTATACTGTAATGCCCTCGACCGAGAGGGCATTACAATATGCAATGAGGGGGGAGGAGAGGAACAATTGAGTGTCGTCCACATAACAGTGATAGGAAAAGCTGTGTGATGTGATTACAGAGCCTAAAGATCTGGTATATAGGGTATATTGGGAGAACAGAAGCGGTCCTAGTACTGAGCCTTGAGGGACACCAGTGTTTAGCGAACAGGGTTTGAACAGGGAGCCATTCCATAAGGTAAGATGTGAACAAGGCTAGCGCAGTGTCAGTAATCCCGAGATCAGCGAGAGGTGAGGAGGGAGGGTCTGGTGGTTCACGGTGTCGAACGCCACAGAGAGTTCGAGGAGAACAAGCACCGATGAGAGGGAAGAGACCGTGGTGGCACAAAGGGACACGGTCACCATACAGTATATATATATATATAGATATATATATATATATATTACTGTATGTGTGTGTGTGTTATGCAGACTTTAGAGCATAGTAAACTAGATGTATATTTACATGTATATAAATGTATATATACGCATCGTATAGAATGTATAGATAGATGTATATACATCGACTTTGGTTCGTATCTCTGCGTTTTACACCGGTGTTACCACAGCCAGTCGGAATACGAGGCAAGGGAGATCATGTTACACAAATCAGAAAGAAAAAAAAACAGCAGGACCTCAGATAGTGACATCTTTTACCCCCAAATGTTTTGGGGGTGTTGTAATAAGCCTCACTGCCGAGGCTTATTAGCTGGTGGCGGTGATGTGTCTTGCTCTGTGAGTGTCTTGCTCTGTTAGCAAGACACTCAGGGTCGACTCTGATGAGAGCAATTCCACTTAACATTTTAAATATTTACATTCGTTCATCTGTGTGTGTGTGTGTGTGTGTGTGTGTGTGTGTGTGTGTGTGTGTGTGTGTACGTGTGTGTGTGTGTGTGTGTTTGTGTGTGTGTGTGTGTGTGTGTGTACGTGTGTGTGTTTGTGTGTGTGTGTGTGTGTACGTGTGTATGTGTGTGTTTGTGTGTGTGTGTGTGTGTGTGTGTGTGTGCGGGGCCGATTGTGTGCACAAACACACGGCCGTTTATTTATTTTTTTATTTAATTTTTTTTTTTTTTTCCCCCCCCGGAGAATCTAATTTCCTTTCCAGTCGTTCGTGTTCTAATAGTTTCCTGATGGTGACCTTTCATTTTATATCCCGGCTCATGAATAAACACCAACACACATGCATTCCTCGCCTCGCAACCTGACACGCGAAATGGCATGTGTGATGATGATGACGAGAAAGACGAGGAGGATGCACCTTTAACGCAAATGTTATCAGAATACCAAAACACACCGGTCAAAAAAAAAAAAAAAAAAAATCTAAATAATAATACAAAACCCCCCCCAAAAAAAAAAAATCTCACGCACACATTGTATATGGCGGTCGAACCGGTGGCGGCGGCGGCGCCCGTGATTGCCAGTGACCTGGAACACGGCCGAACGTGAACCGCCCGCGAAACCTTTGGCGCCAGATAGCGGAGCTGTCATTTCGCCGCGGCTCGGGGTCTTTTTGCAGCCATCTTATTCTTTCATCATTAACCAGAAGTACGGCGCGCGGTTTCAATATGCTGAAGAGGTGTAAGGGCACCGAGAAAACACTCGGCACAGCTTGTCAAATTACCTTTCTAATGGCCAGCTTGTCAGCTTGCCTCCTCTCATTGTAGGGTGGGGGGGGGGGGGGGGGGGGGGGGGGGTGGTGGGTAGGGGAGAAAGAGTAAGTGTTCTATTCCTTGTCATAGGAAAATCACTTGCACACTCTGCTCTTTGAACCATTCCTTTCTTTCCATTTTTTTTTTTTTTTTGTAACCCTCGTTTCTAATAGGCCGTATTCAAAAGGTGGTAATGACTTTTTCTCGGAGTGTGTTGGATGGAGAGATGGACGAACAGAAAGTGAAGACCATGGACCCGAGAGCGCAGGGGGCGGGGGGGGGGGGGGGGGGGGGGGATGAGAACGGGGGAAAAAAGGGGTGAGATGCATAGAACAAGAGTGAGGACCTGGAGAGAATGGCACAGTGTGTTGTTTTAATTCTGTCTGCATTGTTGGGGCTGTCAGTCTCCCGGAGCTTTGCGGAGCATTAATGGGCTTTCCATTACGTCTAGTTAACAATTCAGTTGTCAATAAAGGGCAAGAGAAAGCATTCATTATCACTCGCTGACCGCTGCACATCTCGTGTTCCTTGAGGCTTTCTCTGATGGACTTTTCTGTCCGTTTTATGAGGTGTTCACATGGCTTCTGTCGAGACCTATTGTTATTGTATTGTTGAGGTGTTATAAGGTATCCACGGGGTCTCTGGATGCCTATTGTTAATGTATTGTTTAGGTGTTATTGGGTATTCACATAGTGTCTGTGGATGTCTATTGTTATTCTAGGGTTTAGGTGTATTCCTTAGGTGGTATAGGTGTTATCATTCATCAACGCCAATGGCTCAGTGGTTGACTGGTGGAAGGTTGTCACATTTGGCATATATATTCATATCCCCATTAAGGTCTCCAGAGAGTGTTTTCTGCCAATCCCCCAATAGCGGCCCTGTAATTCGCAGTCAAAGGTAACGATCAGCCCAGCCGCTCTAATGACTGAACATTGGTGAATCTTGGTGCACGGGCCTTATTTTACATGCTGACCATCTTTGCCTCTATAATGCCATAATGTCCGCCTGAATAGATTTCTCTGTACAGTGAAAATCTCGGTAAATGTTTTCTTCTTCAGAGACGAGGCTTTAAATGACACACAATTTGGTGTCTAATCTTTAATTTAACAGGGATTTTTGATCAAATAAAAACTAACCAAGTTATGGCAAAATATGTAAATAATGTAAATAAATAAATACGCTAATAAGCAAATGTTATTCTATCAACCAGCCTCAGCAGGTGGCAGTACTGGAAACTTGCCGTGCAAATAGAGGACACCTTCCTAACATGTGTATTAAGCTTTGTGTCAATATCTAAATCCATGACATCACAGTGTCAATTAAAGTAATTGCTCTTAAGCGTAATGCGACACTTTGCCTGCAGGGGGCCTAAATGACACTGTGACAATGACAATGACTAATATTAAGCCAGTGTGTCTTTGTGCCTTTCTGTGTCTGTGTGTTTGTGTTTGCGGCTGGGTGCGAGTGTGTGTGTTTGCGTTTGTGTCTGGGTGCGAGTGTGTGTGTGTGTGTGTCTTTGGGAGTAAAAAAAAAAAAAAAGGACCCAGTGCTGAACAACAACAAAGTCGTCCATAGTTGCGCTTTGAGGCATAGTTGTGCCTAAAAGTAATGGCGTGCCCCCCGTGAGGCACTTGAATAGGGTGGATGGTCGCGGGGGTCCGCAGTGCATGGTCTGTGTACGACGCGTGTATCCCTTGTGACGGGTTAATGAACGGGCTTGATGGCTGGACTTATGCTTTAAGATGGAGATGAGTCAGGCCACAGGAGAAATTATCAATGCAATGGTTAACCTAGAAATTGAAATGCTTTAAACTTGTTCTGGTGACTTTCTTACTGTATTACAAGTAATGAAATGTTTCACCTTTCTTCTGACAAATGTACTCTTTGTAAAATTGCTATGGATAAAGCGTCTGCTAAATGCCCTAAATGTAAATGTATCAAATTATCATAGGGAAGTGTGTGTGTGTGTGTGTGTGTGTGTGTGTGTGTGTGTGTGTGTGTGTGTGTGTGCGTGCCTGCGTGTGTGCGTGCGTGTGTGTGCTTAAAAGCATGCAAAATATCAAACTGGGAATCTCAACTATCAGCTGTAAGGTGTGGCTTCAAGATCGAGAGCTGTTTCGATTTCATTTCGACCTAATCGTGTAACACAATCCAGGCCGTTTCCTTCAGAACACAAGCACAACCGCTCACAGGCCATACACATGATTATACTATACCAAGTGAGGAAAATGATTAGATGTGTGTAACTATATGAACACAGTGAACAATGACAAAAAAAGAACCATCCTCAGTGGCTGGCGGTCTGGCAGTGCGCCCTCCTTCTCCATATTTAGACTGTTTATCAGCCTCCCCATTGAGAGCACCGACAAAGCAAACTCTCCCACTCCCAACGTTACACCGTCTACACTATGGGAAACACATATGAAGAACTTTTACATGCATTGACTGGTATATACACGTCGATTCTTCCATCATTGGTCAGACACACAGAAACACACGCGCGGCTTCATGCGGTGAACATACTGTGTGTCATACGCACACAAACACAGAGGCATGCTTTAGTCATAGAGAGAGAGAGAGAGACAGAACCCATTTGCTCATCTTGGTGGAAAGCCTAAAAAGAGTGGTCCTCTCTAAAGTGGATTTTTCATCAATGGCTCTAATAGGGCAAAGGAAATTACAACTGCTCCCGCAGCAGGCTGGTATTAGTGGAGATTGCTCATGCACTTTTTACCCCAATGTTTGTGATGACCAAAGAGCTACACTGCAGCCATAGCATGTGCATTAGAGAAATTAGCAAAATGTTCTTTCCCTCATGGGCCTCCTCTCTTTCTGGGGCTCATTCACCACTCACTGGCTAACTGCAATTTGGAAAGGTACATCCAAAATTAGAGGGTAATGAAAAAAGCTTATTTAATTTCCAACTACCCATCCAGACTGAGACAAGGCAGGGCGAAAAATTGAACCGAACATCGAACATTGAAAAATATAAGTGCAGTTTAACATTTTCTCATTCCTTCTCTAAAATGGCAAATTCATGGTGACTTTGACATCTGAAATAATTCCCCGGCTTTCCAGTAAGACTATAGCCCCAATGTGTGATGGGGGTCCAGGGCCAACGGTGCACCCATTTGGAAGGAAAGCAGGGATGTAATTTGGCCATGTCCTGTACCCTTTCAGATGGGCTTTTGGCTATCCAAAATATATTAAGCAAAAGCATTGTTTTTTTTTTCATATATATATATATATATGGCCCTCGAACCAAAACATAGGATTAAAGCATATAGTAAAGTGCATCCAAGCGTGAAAAAAATAAAATGGCAGCACTACTTAAAAGCAACGTCTCTTGCTATGACATTTTCAGTATCGGCCACTTTTTTTTGTTGTTGTTTTTCACATTTCCTCCCGTGTCCAGCCGCCTGTCCGTCAACGATGCTACGGATGCCCGCGCGTCGTGTACATTGCATTAAGCACCTCGTAGGCTATAGTCTAGTACCTCGTAGGCTGTAGTCCAGCACCTCGTAGGCTATAGTCTAGTACCTCTTAGGCTGTAGTCCAGCACCTCGTAGGCTATAGTCCAGCACCTCGTAGGCTATAGTCTAGTACCTCTTAGGCTGTAGTCCAGCACCTCGTAGGCTATAGTCTAGTACCTCGTAGGCTGTAGTCCAGCACCTCGTAGGCTATAGTCTAGTACCTCGTAGGCTGTAGTCCAGCACCTCGTAGGCTATAGTCTAGTACCTCTTAGGCTGTAGTCCAGCACCTCGTAGGCTATAGTCTAGTACCTCGTAGGCTGTAGTCCACTACCTAGTGCAGCACCTCGTAGGCTATAGTCCAGCACCTCGTAGGCTGTAGTCCACTACCTAGTCCAGCACCTCATAGGCTGTAGTCCACTACCTGGTGCAGCACCTCATAGGCTATAGTCCAGTACCTCATAGGCTGTAGTCCAGCACCTCGTAGGCTGTAGTCCACTACCTAGTGCAGCACCTCGTAGGCTGTAGTCCAGCACCTCGTAGGCTGTAGTCCAGGGGTGGCCAACATGGTGCCCGCAAGCACCTGGTTGCCCGCCCTCAGGGCATGTTCTACAAATAGCACGAGTCACCATGGAGAAAAATGTTGACAATTTTGATTTCATTGTGTTGATCTTTTTTTTAATCAATAACACTTGCATTGATGTAGATTTAAAGGCAAGGGCAATATTGAATTAATCATTTTAAAAAACAAAAATGTTTTATGAACTCTGAACTTGTCTGGAAAGTTCAATATCGCGTGCACTCTTTGCTGAGACAAGTGAGCGCAAATAAAATGGGGAGCTAGATGCAGGTTGTACCCACCAAATAAAGAAAAACATGGCGGAAAAAGCGAAAGAAAACTTGGAAACCTTTTCAACTTTTAAGTTTCACGTCCTTTATTGTCAAATGTGCAGCATCCCTTTATATGTTACACATTTGACATAGTCATTTCATTGTCATACTGTACAATGAAATGTATTGGACGAGGCCCGTTCCAAAATGGACGGACAGTAAAATACAAGTGTGTATGTCTCATTTGCGGGGCGACTGTGACGAAGGCAAAGCACCACAATGTGGAGAGACATTACCTGTCACACTAGCAGACCACCCACCTGGCGGTGCCCTACAGGGCAGAAAAGGCCCCGGGGGTTAAAAGCAGCTTTGGGCAAAATTTCATTTCTTTACAAGGCTGGGGAAAAAGTCACAAAAAGCAAGGGAAACTTTCAATTTAGAGCCGCAAATCTTTTGATAAAGGACAAAAAAGACTTTTCGGACAGGGAGGTCTTGAAAGGAGCCAATGATGACGATGGCAAACACGAGAAGTTCAAAGACAAGAAGAATTTGAGGGCTCTCCAACAGGCAGCCCTTTCGTATTACACTGTACACCTTGCAGCAGCACTCGGGTTCAAAAAGGATGGCGACCCCTGCTGTAGTCCCTCTCCCTCTCATTTCACCATCCATCACCCCATATTTACTCAATGTGTCCCTCGACCCCCAACCCCCCCGCCGCCACCCCCCCCCCCCCCCCCCCCCCCCCCCACACACACACACACACACACACACCTATTGTATCCCGTCTCATTAGCACATAACAGGCTAACGACATGCGTGGCAGGGTCCTGATTTAACGGCTCAGCCTGATTAGGCCTTAATGAACTCAGACCGTCCGTCTGAATGGACGTGCACACAGGGGCATACCAATGAGCGCGCGTGCACACCCCCCCATGCACGCACGCACACACACACACACACACACACACACACACACACACACACACATCTGCACGCACATTTACATAGACGTGCAAACACGGGCTCACCATGGGGTCTATGAGCCAGTGATTTCCTTATTATCATAATGAAACATGGCTTTATCGCCGCGGTCATCTTATGCACTCGCCGGCTGCACGGCCACAGCAAAACAAGGCGGGGAGACCGGACCGGGCCCACGCCGGCCCCTGAAACACAACACACAGACGACGTATGTGCACGTGTCTGTCTGTCTATCCATCTGTCTGTCTGTGCGTGTGCATGTGTGTGCGTGTGTGTATGTGTCTGCGTGTGTGTGCATGCGCGCGTGTGTATGTGTGTGTGCCATGCGTGCGTGCGTGCGTGTGTGTGTTTGTGTGTGCGTGTGTGTGGGTGCGTGTGCGTGGTCTTCAGCATGAACCGCGCCGCCGGACATTTTATCTGAGCGAAACGTCGGGACTGTTTTTGCTTTTACATTTCAATAATGCGCAATGATAATAGACTATAGATTACAATTTGAGTAACAAAGCGAGAAGCACTCAATTCAAGGGTACTTTTTATTTGTTTTTCGGTGTCCGCGCGCCTAACATGCACGCACGCCATAAAATATTCAAGCAAAATATCAAATTGGTCGGAGATGGTTTCTGTGGTGCGGTTAAATATAAACCCAGCGTACTCGAACCACGGACGAGCTCCGCGGTGAACGAGAACAGTGGAGGTCCATGGTCTCTCCTTTTATCTTTAATTCTCTCATTCTTTCATGGGCAAGTTTATTAAAGACCAATACTGCCCTTGGACATTCAATCATTTTCAATCAGGAGCAAAAGATGTATTGAGTGAATGCAAAGGCCAGCAATTCATTACAACAATCAGTGCATGAATTCTTTTTCTCTGTCACTGGCACTTATGTGAGCTCATACCCCCTTTCAATTCTCTTGCTCTCTCCTCCACATGTCTCCATTTAGAGCCCCCGATTCTCCTCACCAAAACGTAAGCTTTAATGAAACCGCCTATAATTACCAGTTTGCAAAACAGATCTGATGCATCCATAAGATGCGCGCATCGTATGGAGTGTACGATCAGAAGTTATTTTAATGTCTATTAACTCAGCCCATTATACGTTCGTTCCAGTGCAATTCCAATTCATTTGCTCGCCAGAAATGCAGTATTAGTTGAAAGCCTGTTGCAGACGTACTGACTGGCGAGCTCAGAAATTATGCTCTCAAAAAAAAAAAAACGAGTGGCACAGCATTGCCGATGAATGCATCGCAGCAAATGTAAATGTCACCATTTATTACCAATTATCACAAATACGTGCAGGCCCGGGTTGTGCGTTTTCAATAAGGTTGCCTATAACATTGCCTTTCCTGCACCGTTGGGACGGTCCTTCACGAGAGCTGCCGTTCCACTGAACCCCTCTGTCCGGTGTCATCGGTCACTTCCCCCTCTCCCTCTCCCGGACCCTCTGCTCCAGGGCCACCACGTCGCCCTCGCTGACGGGGTCTGTTCTGGCGACCACCGCCTTGCCGCCCTGCTCCTCGAAGGCAAGCGTCATCACGCAGCACATGTCCACCATCCCCTCCTGACACCGCCTCATGCCGGCGTCCAGCTCCGCCCTGCGGCTCGGCTCCCGCTTCATGGCCGACTTCTGCGCCACGGTGAAGCCCAGCAGCGCGGCCAGCACCCGGTCCGACAGCTCCACGTCCAGGTAGCCGGTGCCGTCCGACACGGTGGCCTGCACGCGCCAGGCGCCCGCGCTGCTGGTCAGTTTGCCCAGGAGCGTGACGATGAAGGCCTTGATGCGCACGCTGACGCCGTCGCGCTGCCGGGCTTCGGGGAACTCGGCCTGCAGCGACCGCAGGTAGGTGAACGGGGGAGAGGTCAGTGCCGGCGTGGCGCCCGCGTTCCCGCGTGGCTCCGCGGCCGGCGTGCCCACCGCGGAGGAGCGCGCGGCCGGCTCCTGGGTGCGGTCTGTGGACCCGGCCGCCGGCCCCGCCCGGGTCGTACCGGAGCCTGCCGGCCTCCTGTGGACCACGTCGGTGACCGTGAGACCTCCCTCTCGATGGGGCGGTCCACTCGGAGCAGTGCCTCTGGAAGACCGAGGCGAGTCCATCTCCTCCTCAGGGAAGCAGTAATCCATGTCTACGTCCATCAAGTCCCCGTCGTCCAGAGAAGGACGAAGGTCGTCCGCCTCTGGCCTGCTGGGCCAGGTTCTGCTGGCGTCGAGGCGAGCCCCGGGGGCAGAAGGCCCTCGCGATGGTGGCCCTCTGAGGGAGCTTGGAGCAGAGCTGTTGGACACCCTTCTTGCGTCGTTGTGCGAGTGTGGGGAGTTCGCACGCGCCGTTCCATGCGTGCCCTCTTGAAAGACCACGCCGTCCAACTCCTCCAAAGGCAGGTCATCAAAGTCTTCGTCGGGCATATGCTCTTCCACGTGTTGATTTGATCTTAGGGAAGAGGGCGGGTCGAAAAGGGCAGAATCTCCTCGGTCACCCAAACCAAATCTTCTGGCTTGGTTATGATTGCGTCCCTGAGACGGCGTCGATGATTCGCTCCTGGAAGATACCAACTCATGTTACTGGTGCAAACAACAGTGAAGCATGCCCAATGATGGTAGACGTGTTGCCGAAAGGCATAACTAGCATGAAACCTTGTGTGTTTGTGTGCAATTCAGGCCACTGATGCTTAGGTGATATTATTCCATTCAGTCCCCCCCGAAGAGCATTTCGGGAAAACAGAATAGGTAGCATTGCGGTTGTGAGTGTGTTTCACCGGATGACAGAAGAATAACGTTCCAAAAGTGCTAGACTGGAGTACCACGGTGTCTTAATACACCACCCCCAAAAAAAGATCTAATGCGCCAAAATATAGAAGCACAGATTCAGTACATACACAAGAAAGTACATACAAAGACAAGATGCAATATGAATTGGAGACGGTCTCAAGATGGCAGTCCAGCACTGAAGGACAAGGTTCTTGGGAACAAATATTTGATGAGCACCACGTTTTGTGTCTATATTCAGGGTCATTGGGTATGTGACCATGGTACTGGGTGTCATTTTTAATGGCAACACCAAAAATACATTCACGCCATCTGACCATTTAGTAATGACCATTACCGAATTCAAAATGTCGAAAGCCGGACTTGTGTGCAATAATGAACAGATGAGTATTCCTAAACGAGCTGAATCTGAATAATATAGATGTCTCATCCTGAGAGCCCATTTCTTTTCCCACTGGGCTGTTGATTGTTAGAGTGCTTAGGATTTAAGGGTGCCTAGAAAATATACCTCCATCTGAGTGCCAGTGAAGCTCTACAGACCGCAACTGTAATGAAGTGAAACATTTACTTCATTAACTGGTCTTGGTTATTAATAAAAAAAAATGGGGGGCGTTGTAAAATACAATGTGTACAATTTAAATTGAATTAATGTAATAGCGTGACATGGAATATAACGATGTACGAGTCAGCACAGACATCGACGTTGTGAGACATTTATGAGGTTTTTATATCAGCCCACAGCTTATTTGTATTTATTGATTGCTGCTCTCTCTCTCTCCACCGCTGTCCTCTCTTGTATTGTATGGATCCATTGCTTTTCATTAAAAAAAAAAAGATATACATCTTTTTATATATTGTATAACATTACATTATTCTACAAAATCCAAGCTCAAAGAGTATCACATATATAAATGTTAGTCTCGATGCGATGCCACTGAACGACGGCAATAGTAATCGCGAGTAATACTGAATGATCAGCCAACTCAAAGCGAGGCCTGAGGTACCGTTCAGTCCAGCCATGAACCAAGAACAACAACAACAACAACAACAAGACGACCCCAGGCTAACGCCCTTCTGTCCTGACCCACCTGGATAATGGAGGATGGGCCTGGCTGGAGATGGAGGAGCCCGTCCCGTAACCGCTGTCCCCGAACGCCGTGCCGCGAGCCCGGTCCAGCTCCTCCTGGGCCTCCAGACTGGCCAGTAGTTCCTGGTCATCCAGGTCCAGGTCCTCCATTGGTTCATGGTTTGCTAATGACGCCCAAAGAGACATAGACTCTAATTGGTTCTGTTAGAGATTCAAGATTCAAGTATCTTTATTGTCAAATGTGCTACATGGCAGGCATATAGCACAGATGAAATTGCAGTCCTCTCAGACCTGCGGTGCAAAATAAACAATGGACAAACAAACAGACAAACGGACACCGTACAGACAAAAACACAGAAACACAGAAAAGTACGAAAATGTACATGGCGTTAAGATGGGCCGCTGGTCATTTAGACCCTGGAAGATGTTCTCCAACTCTTATTTGAACATACACATTGGTGACATCTGTGCATGTTAAAATGTACACTTTCCAACACCTTTCATCTTTGTCTTTGGCCATGTGAAACCTTCTTACCCTGGATCTCCATCGTTATTCATAGTATTGCTCCGGCTGACACACCTTGTGGGAGTGCTGCTGCTGCTGCTGGGTTCTCCTCTCCAGCTCCTCCAGGTGGTTCCTCCTCCGCAGGAAGACCGAGGGCTCCGCGCAGAACCCGGCCCTGGTTTGAATCAAACCAATTATATCGGAACGGGTAATTCCATTCAGCCCGATGACGTTAGAAATCGCTTTGTCAAACGGTGCATTTCACGGGTGCACCTTCGTCGGACCTTCAAGTCATTATTAATCATCGACAATGAAGGACCGCGGGGCTTTTTCCGGCTCCGCCACCACAGGAGCTGCAGCGCGTTTCAGTTCCAATGGAACTCTGGGTGGGAAGCCAGCAAGAGAGGAGCGGGGGGGAGCCCTTTATGAGAAGAAGCGGCCGAGCCCACCTGATTGTTCCTGTCCACCAAGTCCTCCACCTCGCCCCCCAGGACCTTGACGTTCTGCGGCCCCAGCAGGAGAACCCCCAGCCGGCACGCCATCTGGCCCAGGAGCTGGAGCTTCACACCGGGCCTAGGGCGGAGACATGGGGGGGGGGGGGGGGGCGTCAGCACCACGAGGCGGCGCGCTCCTTTTCGCCATCCAACAAGCATTCGCGTGGTTAATGGTCGTTGGATGTAAAAAGGTGCAATCATGGATTTCTGCAACCATGTGATTTGTTGTTGTCACAATGACATTTTGGTAGTGGGGGGCGGGGGTTGTTGGATGATGGAAACGATGGAATGGGCACAGTTGGCTTCAAGATTTAAACATGACCTAATTTCAGTACAATTTAGTCACTCAAAGCGATATATATCGGGATTTTTCGGTTGTTGATACATGTCATTTAATTGCAGGCAGGGCTCACGGGGGGCCTACTGGTAGACTGTGGACATTGTGGTTTCAAACCCGCAACCCTTTCAGCTGGTAGTCAGACACCCTGACTGATGGTGTGTAAGCAAGGCAGGCGACGCAAGGGCGCGACCCAAAGCTCTGCTCCTACACGCGCCACAGCGGAGGCCTCACCTGAGGGAGGGGCTGAGAGCCGAGATGGGCTGGTACTCCATGGCCTCCAGGTTCTGCACCCCGTCTGTCACCTGCGCAGAGGACCCCACACGGTTCGGCCCAGTTTTAGGAGTACTGGATAATTGACACCACGCGTTTCACCCTTGCAGGTGAGCAATAGCGGGGGGGGGGGGGAAGAATGTAATTTTATGTTTTAATTATTTTTCCCGTACCTTTTCTGCTGATATGCCCTACAAAAAACAACCAACAGTGTTCTGCTACTCAGGACTATCAGCAATGGCTGTTTTTGCATTATATATAACTGTTTACCTGTACCTGTTGGTTTACAGACTCCATCCTAATGATGAATTCTACCAACGTTTTGGGTCATTGTGACACAGTGACGCAAACCTTGGTTACAATTCAATCTCCCTTGAAGATACGTTGCTCAAGATATTCATTATACTGGAGGAGAAACTGATTTTGTGCTTTTCACCCATTACAAATCTTGGGTGGACCCATCAAGAAAAACCCATCATGGAAAGCATCCAACCCTCTTTAAATAAAAGAGGAATTACAAATGACTGATCAACAGGTATTATGTGGTTCCCAATAAATGTTACCCTATCATTGGCACACAGATACTTGCCGTGATTATTCTTCGTTCCGTTGTTCGCATAAAGCAGATGTAAACAATTATACTCACATTTTCTTTCACTTCCATTAGCACCGAAAATGTAAAAAAAAGTTCCCAGAAATAATGCTTATGTAACAATATGTCAAATGAGGGAACACGAGCCAAAGGAAAAGCTGAGGGCGTGTTAAATCGTCTCAGTGTGTGTACATTAATATTAACCTGTACCGGGGGGGGAAAAAATACCTTTGGCACCAGGAGAACGCCAAGCCCTACTTAACTCTGAAACCTTTCATCTTTAAGTATTGTGAAGAGACCCTTTCCCTTGAACATGCCATTTCAGTTATCCATAAATGTTTCTGTGGCACAGTGCCATTGGATATAGGCGTCTCCAAATCTCTTACTTTCATTTCCATCTCAGCACCTGGTGCGGGGGGGCCAAGGAAGTTCATTATTTTACAATTATATTTACACAGACTGCGCCCGCTTTATAAAGTGGCTATTTAATGCATTAATGTGGGGAAACGCTAAAGTATGCCTCCCGGAAAGCGCACTTTTCTAGAAACGTTTCTTAGCAACAAAAAACGGCACCTCTTGTGTACCGCTGTGAAGCAGTGGTACACAAGTCAACAAGTAATGGGCGGCAGGCAGACAGACGGAAGGACAAACAGCCGGCAGGACAGAGTGACGGGCGGACAGAGTCAGTTTTACATGAACACAGTCGTTTAGTTTAGTTCCAGTTTCATTTAGGAACAACTATGATTTTAGCATACTGGGAAATTAGAATGGAAACAGTTGCTGATGGAGACTATTCCATTTAACCAGACGTATTTATATGGAATCACAGCACCTCTCCCTAAAAGGTGGAATCCTTTTGTTGATGACAATAACCAAAGCTATACCTTGCAATTAATTTGCATAATCAGATGATTAAATAAGATAATAATAAATAAGATAATAATAATAATTGTGTTTGTGTATCTTTTACATTTGTTTGGTGAGACAATTCGTTTTATGAATACACATGCATGTAAGTTAATTAATCATGCATTACGGCCAAGTGCTGAAAACGGCCAGGATGTGGCCCAGCGCTGGCCTGCTTGGTGTCAAACCTGTAGCAGCAGCATGCGAGTTGGCCGGGCCTCCCAGGGTCTCTGCGTTGCCTGGGTTACAGCAGTCACCTCCTCATCGGTGGAGTCCTTGCCTCTCAATTTCTGCAGCTGGCTGTACGCTGGCTGGCTGATGTCGAGCAGCGAGTCCACCTAGGACAGTGGAAAGGTTACTCTACGTATCGGGTCTGTTGCAAAAGAAGCAATGCAAAATTTGTGAGGAAATAATACATGCTTTAGTTGCTTGCGGAGCACTAGAAGCACATTTCAACATTGTCCAAAGCTACCCAAACTATGTTTACTGCATCATCATTAATATTGTCCTTTAAAAATCGATGCCATCGGTTCACTTGGCTAATGGTTGAACACAGAGTCCGGCCAGTAGCCCAGTGGAAGGTATATAGATACAATACTAGAGCATGTATTGGAGACAAGACTTACCTGAACACAAAACGTGCCGCAGAGCTCAGTCTTCTGGGCCCGAGACAGATCACTGGGGAGGGCGGGGTGGCCCAGGTCCCTCAGATCTGCCAGCAGCCACTGTTCTAAAACCTGGATAACACACTAGGCTTATAAGAACGGGTCCTGCTCTCGTCCACTTGCATGCCAATGACCCGATTGTTTACGGTTTGTGGTCTCCATATGCATGATTGTTTCAATGGGTCTCTTCGCGGTTGTAAGACGAAACCAGATGTACCCTTACCTGTTGGTTTATCTGCTGTTGTGTGAGGCGGCCTCCGCCTCCCTCCTCCTGAACCCACTCCACACAGGTCTCCAACCAGGCTAAGGGCACGTGGATATGCCAGGCAGACCGGAGCCAGGCCATGGTGGCATTCACCACCGCAGGGGTCCCTGGAGGCATCTTCTTCGAACCGTTGGCTAACTACTACACATGTGTCCAATCTATCTTGCGGTTGTTGCCCTCTGGCCTATGGAATCGACATTTGAGCCCTATAACTAAAAAGGTAAGACACATTAGTCACGGTTAATTATGTTACACGTTAAATTGGGTCACTTCCTTGGATAGTAGTCATCTGAGAAAAGTCAAATGTTTATCTGTTGCAAATCAACTGATTCAGTCTACATGCTTCAACACCACTAAGCAAATCAAGCCCTTCTATGTCTGCCTCCCTTAGTTAACATGTATTGTTTTTCTAAAAGTGTCCCTTAAAACAGATGTGTATGAACATCTGACATATCTTATTGGCGCGTTCAGAGTTGAATGGAGACCAGCCAAGGCGCCAAAGTTGACGTAGCCCATTCCTTTACGAGCGTAAACATGCTAATATCTAAACAGGGCATTTGCATAGAAAGATTTGCATACACACTACCTTAGGAGACGAATCTTAACAATAATGTGACAGCTTGGATGAGACGATAATAACGCTTTTACTAAACGAACCTACAAACAAGCATTGGCTAAACTCTGATGGCTTTATGCTCTGGCCAACGGTGCCAGTCGGATCTTTGATAGACGTGACTTGCACCAATCAACGCTCGTCTGAGAGAAGACCTTGAGCAGTTTCCACCAATAAACACTCGAGGGTGAGAGTGGAGCCATTTCCGTTTTGGGTAGAGAAGGAAGGGAAAGAAGAAGCGAAGTGTTGCATCGCAGGTTGGTGTTTCCAAACAGAAATGTTATATTCATGTCATTATTTCCATGTATGTTGCACGCACTTTCCCCAGATTACGTGATTATCGGTGGCTAAATACCGCGGTTTCCTTATATTGCTCACAGCTCGGCAAACGGTTTTGTTTGCTGCTATATTTAGCGAGAAAGCTAACTCGACTAGCTTCGCTTTCTTTAGCACATCGGGTTCCAACATGGTAGTTGCTAGAGCTAAGGTTCCGAACGTTGGGTGGGCGGCACGTCCTCCAGTATAACCACTCCTGATTGGTTGTAACGGGCATCGGTCCGACCTTCTGTACGCCCGGGCCCTTGGATCGAGCGACTACCTCGCAATATGGCGAAACTATAGGCACTCCCACTGTCCTATCGAGGCCTCTTTGTGGTCCACGGTTTACTGAAATTTATGTAAGTAATATCTGGTGTTAATTCTTTGAAATAGTGAGCGATAAAGAGACTTAAACAGTCGTTGTGTTTCATCAATGTATTTAACAAGAATAAAGACAAAAATGGGAGTACAATCAAACCTTTTCGACGGAGATCATGCATTTCATTTCGGAAGCTAGTTATCTTGGTGTTTATGCTAGCTAATTAGCGTCCTTATGGTACACGAATACTCTGAGCACTTATAAATCGTGCTTTTTTTAAATGTCAAATATTATTTAAATGTACTCGCTGCTATAGCTTAATTCCCTCCTTGGCCGTTCACTGCATTACTCTCTCATAAGCGGCTACACGGATGCAATGGATACGCTTCTGGCCTTCGTCGCCCGGCTTTCAGCATTATTATTATGTTTGTTGTATTTATTGTATACAGCAATACTGTGTTATTAGTTAGTTAGTTGTGCATAATGCTGATGAACGAAATGGCGTGTATCATCTTGCTGCGTGTGTCTCAAGCAGCGATGTAAATGCAACAATGACAAAGAAAATTGTGCCAATCCGCAATTATTTCTGATATCACTTGACTTGGCGTCTCCCTCCGTCCACAGGTTGCAGCCGCTGGTTGGTTCTTGCTCATTCTGTTACGCCCATCATCACGCCTTGGTCTTCATCATAAATATCGGTGAGTGCCTGCATTTTACCAGTCTCTCCTAATCAGCCCCCTCTTCCCTGCCCTTTTCAAAACGGCTCTTTAGTACCCTGATCTAATTTGTCCAACATTCTTCCTCCCGACAATGACGACCCGCTGCCACAGATCTCCAAGCCCAGTTTCTTGCTTCTCGCCGCCTTCTGTCGCCGCCTCTTCCCCGGACCGAGGTGCCCATCCAACCCCACTTGCGGTCAGCCGACAATGGAGACAGAAATTGAACAACAAGAAGAGACCTCATTCAGCAACACAGAGACAAACGGTATACAATCTTTAAATATCTAGTGTACAATGCATTTGTGAATATCGTCCTTCCAAACCATCGTGTCAGCGTGGAGACTTTTGTCTTTATATATTGTAAGGAAACAATTCTATGGTAGTTGTCTTGTACATTTGTCTATTACACTTTATTATTTAGGCAGCCGTGTAGATATCCACATATTCAACAATCCTGGCTGTTTATAATGCTCATAACTTAAATATGCAAAAAAAAACTCTGCTTTGCCCTCAGGGGGTAATTCACTGTGAATGTATAGCTGCTGGATATGCATTCGTTTTCCCTACTCGTTGATAACATTTCATTATTTTTTCTTCAGGTAAGCGCCCCGCTGAGGACGCAGAGGACCAGAAGTCATTCAAGCGCTCGAGGAACTCGGACGAAATGGTGGAGCTTCGTATCCTCCTGCAAAGCAAAGTAAACCGCCTGCGTTTTCACACGCGTCCTTTTTCATTGTCTTCCACATGGGATCGCTAGTTATTGTTAACTCACTTTCGGGGGTTTTCTCATTGAGTAGTCAAAATGGGTTTTCCTGATTTGCTACATAATTTAGTGTGCAATTTTTTTTTTGCTGTTCACTTGATGTGGGATTTCAGTGTTCTCTGTCTAATTGGCCTTTTCCCCACTATTTGACCTTCTAGAATGCGGGAGCGGTGATTGGGAAGGGAGGTAAAAACATCAAAGCTCTACGAACAGACGTGAGTACATCTATTCCAAACATGTATTCTATACTTAACAAAACTGTCTGCCAACGACTACCAAATAAGATCTATTGGAACCATAATTTCACCTTGTAGCTATACCGACTTTCTCTTGAGTTTTTTTTGGCCTCTAAATGTGTAGTAAAATGGCTGTTGGAAACCTTTTTTTATAGTTGTAATATTGATGTGGATACATTTTCTTTCTTTCGGTTTTTTTTTTGGTTTTGGTTTTTTTTTTTTTTTTGCTTCACTGGCCCAAGGCGCACTTGTCCAATTTCAATTGCTTTTCCTTTGACACAAGTTTTATTCAATTTAAATAAAATAATTCTAGAGCTCAACTTCAAGCCACGCTAATTCAGTCTTACCTTCTAGAATGGGCACAGTGCAGATGAGGTCACGTCTAGCGCCAACTACCTTTTTGTCATTCTATGAGAAATGTTGAAGTAACCTGCCCAATACTCAATTCATTTATTGTCATGACCTCTTTTTCTCCTCTCTCCACTTACCCATCCCCTGTACCCTCTCTTCAATTACTGTTGCTCTCTCATTGTCCCTCTTCTCTGCCCCCCCCCCCCACCCCCCCACCCCCAAGCATTTTATCCCTCTGAATCTCTCAGTATACCATTACCCATTTTTCTAATGTCACCTTCTCTTCTCTCTTTGCCAAACAAATCTCTGAGAGAAAAAAAATGAAGTCACATTTGACCAGTATAGAGCCTGTATATTAAAATGTATTCCTCTCCCCCCCCCCCCTCCCCTCCCTCTCCCCCTCTTCCTTGTTTTTTATTTTACTGTTGACTTTTTGCCCACTTCCTCCTCTGTTGCCCATGTTCTGGATGGCCCCTCCTGCGCCCGCCCACCTGACACCCTGGTTGGCCCCGCCCATAATCGTGCCCTGTCCCTAAATGGGCGCCTTACTTGATTGACATCTGTGTGCTCGAATGGCCCTGGCCCCTGCCCATTCCACGCCCAGTACAATGCCAGTGTGTCAGTCCCAGACAGCAGTGGGCCTGAGCGGTATGTCCCAAAGCTCCTCCCTCTCACTGCCTGAATACAGGACGATCAACAAGAACAGATAAATAATAGTCATCCTGCCTCTGTCAAGTCACTGTATTTTAATCTACCTTTTCTCACAGCGTTGTAGCTTGAAACAAAATGCCTTATGTCCAAATCAAAACTCTTGACCCAGTAAACGCCAAGTCAAAATCTTGACTATTACCTCCATGTCAAAGTTGCGTCAGTATTCAGCGTATGCAAGTGTTTTTAAGGGGTTCCCAGAGTCTTGTTAGTAGGCTACACGGTTCCTGTGTTTCCAACATGTCTGTTTTTGATATTTTCATGGATGTTTTGTCTTTATTGACTGCGTACCCCCGCCCCCGCCCCCCTCCCCCCCCCCCCTCCCATTTCTCAAAGTTGGTTTCCCGGTGGTTATTTGTTCAAAAAAAACAAAACAAAAAAAACAACTAAAACAAGTGCTTTATTTCTGTGTTTTGCCTCCATTCCATTTGTTTCTGGTGATGGTCATTGTTTTCTTAGACTGAGACTACCCATCCTGTGCGTGTGTGCGCCTGTGTGTGTGTGTGCGTGCGTGCGGCCAGGTTTACAGTGTCGTCTGTGTTTCCTATCTTTTTTTACACTTTCACCTGAGCTTGGTCATTGGAGCCGATGACGGTGTCCTCATCTCTCGTGCGCTCTTCTCACCTCGCCATCGTGCTGTGATTTTTTGCATTTCTCCCAGCCGCCTGCCTCCCCAATCCAGCGGTGGTCCATCTCAACCTCCGTTGCATAACCAGCTTAATACTTTGTTTCTTGGCTGTTTTCTTTGTTTTATTTATTTTTTTGTTTCCCCCCCATAGACTGCACTTAAATGTTCTTTTTGTCTGGATTTTTTTTTTTTTTTTTTACATTGATTTCTGGAATCACGTCTTTTGTGTAGTTTGTCCCGATTAACCTAATTAGAGTGTGGACACAGACAACCGTCACAATTGTAGTCCAGTTGACCGCTTTACCAACCGATCAGAAGGATCTGTGTAAACAAATTACAGCGTTGGCCGTAAAATCTAGTAAAAAAAAACAAAACAAACATGATTTTTGCGGCCACTGATGGTAATTAATTGTGTAGTCTCTTTAGCGGCTTGTTTTTTTTTCTCCATTTTTCTTTATTGCTGTTAGATTCCCCATCTCTGCTCACTAGCATGCTGTAACTCACTTTTTGTGAATTTATGTTTTTCCTTTTTTCCTCATATGGAGAAGACATACATTTTTTTTTTGGCAGATTTTTGTTTTTGGTATGGTTGGTATGGGGCGTCAATGACTTGTGGGGTCACTAGGATATTCTCGCTGACATTAGCATCAGTGATGAGTCGGGGGAAGAAGTGCAACTTGTAAACGCTGTTGTCTCTGTTCTGTGGTTAGCACTCTGCTGCAGGGACGTGGTGAATACCCTGATCTAAACTACTCTTTCTTCCTCCCTCTTGGTGACATCACCTGTCTGGTCTCCCCCCCCCCCCCCTCCCCTCCCCTTCCCCTTATCCTTCCCTCTCCCCCCCCCCCCCCCCCCCCCCCCGCTGGCTCCCCTGCTGCTCTGCCTTGATGTTGTTGGTGGTCACAATGTGAAGCATCCTGAGTATCAGTGCAGACATAGAGACCGTTGGAGAAATCCTGCTTAAGATCATCCCCACCCTGGAGGAGGTAGGGAAAATGTTTTTCTCTTCTCTCTATTCCCCCCTCGGCAGAACACTTTGTGTGCATGCTTGAACTCTGTTCAATGGTCTTCCGTTGAACCATCTGGTTCCACAGTGCAACAGTGTGCTGGTGGGTGGGTGGTCGGGGTGGGTGGTGGTGGGGGGGGGATGATGAGAGGTGTGGAGCTCAACTTTGTTTGGCCTTCGATTGGATCCCTCCTTGGGGTCCTGTGTCCCGATCCTGCAAAGTGTACCCTTAATACAATGCCCTGATAAATATTTTCCTCCTAGTACCAGCAGTACAATGGCATGGACTTCGACTGTGAGCTACGACTGTTGATTCACCAGAGTCTGGCCGGCTCAATCATTGGGGTAAAAGGAGCAAAGATCAAAGAGCTACGAGAGGTATGTGTGCCCCGGTTTGGTCTCTGGCAATCAAATGCCCTTCAGGAAAATACCAGGGGTGTAATTTTAATAATGCGTGTCATTTCTGAATAACAGAAATGTGTTTTCTAGCTTAAACTCCCTGAGTCGACTTCCACCACAGATAGTTGGGCAGGATGTAATTTATGCAATCATTCTGTTCCACGGATGTTTCTCTTGTTAGTAATTTAAATAATGGTCCCGTTAGTTTGTGTCGAGCATATTCCTGCCATTTCCTTCATGTTGCCTTTTTAAAAAAATATTTGGTTTGTTTACTGGTGGTGTTCACACGGACCGTCTCTGCGCTCTCCAGAATACCCAGACCAGCATCAAGCTGTTCCAGGAGTGTTGCCCCCAGTCCACGGACCGGGTGGTGCTGGTTGGAGGGAAGTCAGAGCGGGTGGTGGAGTGCATAAAGACCATGCTGGAGCTCATCGCCGAAGTGAGTCGCAGCTGCCTCTCGAGAACGGCAATAAGCGCTTCGTGGGGGGGAGGGGGGGGGGGAGAAAAATACATGTCACCTTTTTTTTTTGTAGGAAACAAAATGCTTTGAATGTCAACGCGGTTAACCGTTAAATGCAGTCAAATGCGTTTCAATTCAATGTATTTCGGTGGCAAATGGAATTCTTCCAAAAAAACAAAAAAAAAACAACAACCCCGATTTTGGTGTCTCACCGCTCCCCCGCTCTGCGCCTCGCCAGGCTCCCATCAAGGGGCGCGCCCAGCCCTACGACCCCAACTTCTACGACGAGACGTACGACTACGGCGGCTTCACCATGATGTTCGAGGAGCGGGGCGGCAGCCGCAGGCCCATGGGCGGCTTCCCCATGCGCGGCGGCAGAGGCGGCGGCGGCGACCGCGGCTTCGACCGCATGCCCTCCGGCAGGGGGGGCCGCGTCCCCATGCCCCCCGCCCGCCGGGACTACGACGAGATGAGCCCCCGCCGGGGGCCCCCCCCCCTCTCACTCCGGTCGGGGCGGGCGAGGCGGCGGCCGCGGACGCAACATGCCCCTGGGACCCCCGCACAGAGGAGGGTAAGGACGGGTGCATGCTCTGCGTGAACGATTGTTACTATTTTTATTTTTTTTAAACCTTTTCATAAGCTAGCGTTTTATTTCAGACCAATCACACGTGGCTTGTTTCTTTTTTGCTCTGCATTTATAAAAAAAAATTTAAAAACTCGTCCAAGACATTTAAATGGTGGCGCATCGCTGATCGATCAGCCAGCGGTGGTTATCAGCCGATACGCGGACTCAAAGCGTGATTGGTGATCGGCCAATCATTGCGAAATTGCGCGGTTGCATTTATTATTTGACCTGGCTCACAATAAAGGCTACACTTTATTCGATCCTCGCTATAGGATGCAATAACCGGGGCCGCAGCTTGCAGATGAACGGCCGTCACTCTGCCCACTTGACTTTTTTTTTTTTGCGCGCAAAGAAAGTAGGCGTGCACCGCCGTCATTGATCGCCCCTCCCCATGTTGGTTCAAATTATTGGAAGTATCCATGACCTCGGGAGGACATGGCTGCTCCCCGCTAATTCCCTCTGCTCTACGTGAAACCAACCGGCTGCTTTTTTAATGGAAGACGAGTGAGCGTGATTGCCTCTCTATAAACGGCATTACCAAAAGCATAGCGTAGCCAAACCACATGGCAGCCGCAGTCAACTCGGCACGTCGACATAACGTTTCCACGATGTGAAGCAAATCGCGGCTTTCTTGAAACCCAGACGCCATCACGGCGCTGCCCTCTGCAGCCGGACCCCCCGGGCCATGCCTGTGGGGGGGGGGGGGTCTCATTCTAACAGCGGGTCTCATTCTAACAAATGAGACCCGCTGTCTTCAAAGTGATGGCATATCCATAACGTGGCTGTGTACTCGGTTGGAGGCCTTCGCCACATCGCATCAGGCAAAATGTAAAAATGTTTGACTTGACCGAATTCGTGATCCGTCCATTGTCAGATCAAGTGAAACGGTAAATGAATCCCTTAATTTTGCATTTACGCAACGTTTTGTTCATACAATCAAAAAAATCAGCAAGGATAATAACCTCAGCTAAGTAATTATAATAATTAAAAAATACTTATGAAAGATAATTTTATAATGAGCATGGGCTTTACAAACCTCGCTTTCCTGGGTTTAACAGGTTTAAAGGAATTGGTATTCACCGATTCCTTTAGCCTGCGATTCACTGAAAAAAAAAAAAATGAAATAATCGGTGAACGATTGGGGAAAAAAAAAAAAAAAACCTGATTGGTTGATGGAGACTCATTCAAATACAATAATATAAATGTACATGACAACCTCCTACCCCCATTTGCTTTTTACCATGTGATTATTGGGCTATTTAATATTGCACCCAAGTCTTTGTAATGATTTTGGATTGTCATTTGTAGATCACTAGCATCCAACTCAATGTAACCAGCACCATGCTGCCCACAGCTCTGAAGAAACTAAGTCTTGTGACCTTTTCGTAGAGCGTGCAAGATCTCATTGTAATCCCATTCCCATGAAGTGTATGTGCTCTTTTTATATCTATGTGAATCTGTGTCTCTGCGCTTATGTACGTCTGCGTGTTTTTCCATCTCCACCTTGCCCACAGAGATGACCGTTACTATGAGTACCGCGGCTCTGATGACAGGTCAAAGTAAGTCCCGGCCCCCCCAAGTCCTCCGCTCTGCTCCCAGGTTTCCTGGCTCCCCCCTTCACCCCACCCATCCACCCCCCAAGAGATAGATTGACATTTTGAAATTTTAATTATTTCATTAGTGATATTTGCTTCTATAACCTTGGTATTTGGCACAACTAGAGAAGGGTGACGTCTGTTAGCCTCTAACCCTTGGTTGGGGATAAAAATACCGTCTATTGAAGATCATGGCCTTAAGTTGGTAATTGATTTGACAGATGACCAACTCTGAAATGTCTCTGTATCCCTTTTTTAAGCCCCTATGACCAGCCTGTATTATCTGTTTTCTCCAATGTGCTTTTTGTCTGCCATCCTTCATAGTTAATGGACATAAATTAACTCCTTTTATACACCATTTCCCCCTGTGCGCGTGCGTGTGTGCGCGTGTGTGTGCGTGCGTGTGTCCGTCCAGCTCACGAAAGGCTGTTTGCTTGAGCCCATCGTCTTCTGTAGTCATTCCGCAGGGAGCTTGACGTTTAGACTGTATCTCCTCCTTTGCCCCGCGCATACCACTTACCTACCCTGCTTCTCCCCTCTCGTCTAGGAGTCACATGCAGAGGCCTCTAATCTCCAGGTGAGTTGAACAGAGCTACTGTGACATCTCAGCTGCCCAGCTGTGGCGCTCGTCTGTCGTGATTCTGAAGCCTTTTCTACCCACAATACCATCTAATATTTTGAATGCGACAAATTCATGTGAATATCACCTATGTTGACGTTACTATGATCGGGATGTCCAGTGTGTTATAAACAAAGCTTGGACTACTCTTGATCCCGCCCCTGTTGCAATTGGCACTGAAGCTTTACTGGATTGTAACCTTTTCCTGTTTTCAAAACATCGGAAGTCCCGTGGCAAAATGGCCGCATTCAGGCAACAGTATTAAGTGTAGTCAACAAGTGAAAGAAGTGTCTATTGTCAAACATAACGGCTACACGTATGTTTGTTAGTCTTGCGAGGGCATCAGATCAGCTCCTGCGATTTCCCTTCCCATTTTCCCCCCCCCCCCCCCATCATTTTGGTTGGGTTTTAGAATGGGGGTGGGTGGTTGGGTGGGGGGGGGGTCCATCCTCATCGCCACCTGTCACTCCTCTCACCATAGCACTGTCAGAGCTGTTCCTGTTACTGTGTGGGCGGGTGGCTGGCTGGCACAAAATGTGTTTATACTGTAATCGTGCCAAGTGTGCGTGCGTGTGTGTGTGTGTGCGCGCAGTTTGACCTAAACCTTGAAATTTCTTAGAACAATGTGAAGCATTTAAATCCAAGCACTTCTTCTCCTCTCGTTCTCCCTTCCTCCCCATCCCCCATCTCTCTCTCTCTCTCTCCCTCACCATCTTCGTCAGCAGCGACAGGAGAGGCAGACCGGATCGCTATGGCGATAACATGGTTAGTGACCCTTGGCAAAGTGCACGCAGTGCTCTCTGGTATCCGATTGGACGATGTCATCATCAGGCTAGCCTGCTGATTGGTCTCCTCACCAGACAATGGCAGTGATTTTTAAGATTGTTTAATGACCTAGCACGGCAAAATTAGGAGAGCCGGCCAGTTCTGCCCACAAACACCCAAGCATGAATGAAAGAATGAGTGCCTGCATGCATGCATACATGCGAGTGAGCAAGCCTTGAGTATGCATACCAGTTCATTCTTGCAATATGTGAGCCATCCAACCAAATGACCGTAATCACCGCAGACCCCATAATAATCACACATAATTGGCATGTACTTTACCATGTACTTTCACAGCCCTTTTTTTTTTTTTTTCTCCTGGAAGCGGAGGGAGGATGTGGGGGGTAGGAACGGTGGCCCTGGCTGGTTGCTAGGCAATAATAACGCTTTGTTGACAGACTGGAAGGTTTCTCTCTATCTAGCTCTGTAAGAGAGGTAGGATACTGCCAAGCGTTGCTCGGCAACAGCATTTCTGAATCGCCTGTTGCCCTGGTGACAGAGCAGCAGCTGAATAGCAGGGGAAAGTGGGGGCTGATGGAGATGCAAGGAAGGGGGGTGGGGGGGGGGGGGAGGAGCCTGGCTCAGGGATGAAAATTGGGTGGCTTTCAGTTGAGTCTATTCCATGGACGAAGCTGCTGTGTCTTCAATGCATTCGTCCATCTCTCGGTCAAACCTCCGTCGGTAATGTGCCGAGCGGCTACGTTAAATCGCCCTTTCTTTTTCTCTCCAACAGGGAGGCGGGGGATATGGTGAGTATGCACCCGTTTTTTGTCTTTTGTGTTGAGATTGTAAGGAAATATCATGTTTGCTGTGGTGCTAGTCTGGTTGTGTGATGCCACCGTAGTGTGTTTCTGCTTCTGAATCGACTGTGGGCGAGGTGTGTTTTATCACTGATGTTGGCTTCACTAATGTACTCGGAATGTCAAATGTCTTTCCTGTTGGCTAATGGGGTTGATGTTCGATAGGAATGTGACAAAGTTAAAAGAATATATATATATATATACATATATATATATATATATATATAATAAATGGCCATTTTCTGTCCTGCCTGTTGTGTACAGAAAGGACATCGCTTTTTTTTTTTTTTTGCAGTTTTTTTTCTTCAAATCACGCCGTCTTGCTAATATAAATGATGTAACAAGTGGCCATTTCAGTATTATTTTTCTTCAGCCCCTGGTTTTGTGGCGTGTGATTGATAACGTCTGTGGCTCGGTATTGCGAAAGCCTGCCCACCTCCTGCCATTTGAAGGATGTTTGACATGGCTTGTTGATCTGTCATTCTGTTTGCTAACGCTCCCCCGCGTCCTCTGTGTCTCTCTCTCTCTCTCTCTCTCCCTCCCTCTCTCTCTCTCTCCCTCTCTCTCTCTGGCAGACAACAGCTCCTCCTGGGATAACTACCCATCAGGTGAGCACGCCACGTCTACAATTCACCAATACTACAGCTGGGGAAGGGCCGTCTCTGCCCCCACGTGTCCCGACACTGTCACACCAATGTATTCATTGTACCATTTTTATTTTATTTTTTATTTTTTTTAACACCCGGTTTTTTTCTTGTTCTTTTTTTTTTTCTCTCTCCCTTTGACTCCACCTCCTCTTCGTCACCAGGGGGCCGAGGCTCGTACAACGACATGGGGGGCCCCGTTATCACCACGCAGGTGACCATCCCGAAAGACGTAAGTGTGCGACGGGGCGGGCGCCAGTCACCCGGGGTACGCAGAACGCCGCCGCTGTCACCGCCGCCGCCCCGTTTTGATATGAGCTGCTAATTGAATTCAGGCAGTCTGGGTGGAAGGAAGGAAGGAAGAAAAAAAAAAAGCTCCGCGGTGCCATGTGTGCTTCCACGTCATTTGCACTCCTCCGTGGTCCGCTCTGGAGAACATTTTAGTCACCGGCCTCCTCTGCTGGTGGAGCACCGTTAATTGGTTCATATTGCGTCTGCAGAGCGACGACGATGACGATGATGATGATGATGATTTTCATGTCTATGGAAAATGTCAGTGTGATGGCAGCGCCACGTCGTTCATCACATGATTCTTCTGCCTTTTATTACCGTCTAGTGATCACCCCAGGAAATTGTATTTCGTGACCTTTTTTTATTTATTTTTTAAATCCTTTCCCCCTCGGGAGTTTGAATGAGAACGTGTTCCACCGTGTTGCTGCTGACTTGTTTCTGTCTCCTCCTCTCTCCTCCCCTGTCTCCTCCTCCTCCTCTCTCCTCCTGGTGGGCCGTGCCTCCCCCCCGACCCGCGTCTCAGATGGCGGGCTCCATCATTGGGAAGGCGGGCCAGCGGATCAAGCAGATACGCCACGAGTCCGGGGCCTCCATCAAGATCGACGAGCCCCTGGAGGGCTCCGAGGACCGTATCATCACCATCAGCGGCACCCAGGACCAGATCCAGAATGCCCAGTACCTCCTGCAGAACAGGCAAGTGGCCCACGCCTCCGTCATTGTTTTGTAAATACAATGAGGCAGATGGTGTCTGTCTCTCAGTGGGGGGGGAATCTTAAGGGCTGCAACAAGTCACGTCTAGGTTAGTTAGATCGGTGGGAATTATGCGTCATCTCATTTTGATTATTAATCGCTTTCAGTCATTTGTCCAAAAAAACCAAACAAACAAACATTTGCTGCTTACTTTTGCAGGTCAATTCAAATATTTGCTTTGGATTATTATAAAAGGAATAGTTTAGTTTTTCCTCTGCTGTTCAGGCATTTAAGACAGCACTTTGGACATTGTAATGCCATTTGCTATTATTTATGGCATTTCTACAGGCCAAATGATCAATCGAGGAAATGATTGTTAGATTTATCGTTAGTTGCAGCCCTAAGGAAATCTATTATAATCCATTTAAATTCTAGTCTGAGTCATGCCATGGCAAAGGAGGTGTCATGGAAATCTTCTAAAATCTTTATTCTTTTAGACTTTAGTTGATTTTTACTATGGCTGATCCTTAAATGTGAACTGTTGGGTGTAATTAAGCTAACCGTTTACAGATAAAAGGAACAAAATAACGATGTGAATTGGTTCTCTGAATATTCACACATCAACGCATTTGACTGGATGTATTTATATGAATGGATTATTGTTAGGCCATGTATTAGCTGCCAGCTGTCTCTTCTATTCACTAATCCCTTCCTTTTCTCTTCATGCAACCTGCCACTCTCACAAAACCTTCCTCTTTCATGAAATGGCTCTGGAAGGTTTGACAGGCAAACCAACCATCAATGACATACGCGTTTCCAACGGGTCTATTTGTACGACAAAATGAATTGGTAGAAGGCAACAAGCAAGAGTGCTTCAGCCATCCAAGCCGTTTCACTGTGAAGCAGGGAGTGGATTGATTCTTCCCCTGGCTTCTGCTGTGTGGAAGACTAGTGATTTTGTTGTTTTTAGTTAGATTAACCGACAACAAATCACAGTCTGCCAAATGGCACAGGCTCCTCCTCTTCTGTCTCCCTTGGCAACCAATAGGCATGTATTGTATACGCTACGTGTTGCTGCTGTCTAGCTTAGCCCGATGCTAACTGCTGTAGCGCTCTTCAGTAGTGTACTGTTGCCTTGGTAACTAACCCCCTGCCTCCCCTCCTCCTTCCTCCTTACCCTATCCCGGTGCACGGTTTCTTCTTTGATGCCAGGATTAACCACACCCCTCCCCCCTGCTCTCTTCCCCCCCCTCCCTGACATTTTTGTTATCCATTTGTTTTCCCCCCCAAAAAACCCTCCCAATCACCTCAATGAACTAAATGCATGAGTGACCACTGTCCCTACTGCGTATTTATTTGTTAATGTCTTGCTTTGTATTTCAGTGTGAAGCAGTACTCTGGTCACTTCCTGTAGGCCCATGAGACGCTGAGTGAAGAAGAATCCCCCCTCCCCCTCCCCCCACGCACACACACACATACAAATACATATACATACACCCCTCCACGTCCCTCTTCCACCAGTCCCACTCAAACCATTATCCCAAACTGGGTTTTTTTTGTATTTTTTAAATTAAAAGTAGGTCCAACATTCCTGTGCGTTTATATATAAAAAAAAAAAAAAGAATCCAGCATTTTTAGGTGTAGCCCATTAACTCGTACAGTAACTTCTTTTCAGCTATTTCTGATATTAATTCTGCTTCCTAAAAGACAAGTGAAACATAATCTTTTATTTTTGGATGAGGTTCTGCGATGTGTACATGTGTCTGTCTCGAGAATAAATTTGTCTTGTGTGCGTGCGTGCGTGTGTGTATGTGTGTGTGTGTGCGCGTGTGCGCACTTTGGTCATCTTTATTGATGTCACACACGGCCGAGTCGTACCCTTTTTGTAACACTCGGCGCTACGCACAGAATGTAAGCTACAGTTTTGGGTTTTTCATTTTTTTTTTTTTTTTTCATTTTGTGAAATATTTTATGTTTTTTCTTTTGTTTATTTTTTTAAAGAAATGTAGGAAATCCTCAAATGCTTTCAGTTTTTTTTTGGGGGGGGGGGGGGGGGGTGTCGTGGGGGAGGGGCCAACATGTTGGGACTCCGACAGTGAGTGTGGTTTTACACCTCAGTACGAATCAGGGCTGACTGACAATTTCGCTGTATATTAATGGGTGTTGTTTTTTTTGTTTTGTTTTTTTTTTGGAAGGGGGCGGGGGGGGCGTGAAAATGCTTTTGGAAAAACCAGAGATGGAAAGTCGTAGCTTGTGATTTATTATGACGTGGTATGGAAGGTAACTAATGTGGAATTGGTCTGTTTTTGTCCCTGCAGTGTCCTGTGCTCAGCACTCGTTGTCCTGTCACGCTGTAGATTCACATTGTCCAATTGTAAAATTAATAAAAATGCCACTTTTTTTTACCAAACGATTTATGCTTGTTAATGCCTTATTGTCTCACTTACTACACGCTGTGTACATTTGGTTCTGTGCCATAATGGGCACCAATGACTTTCAGTTGTCCACACATTTATACAGGTAGCCAAATGGCAGTTTGGTTGACTACCATGCCAAACATAAAGGATGCAGACACTGATGAATAGTTTGTGCCAAATATGCTAGTCCAATATCACGGCTGATAAGGCATATTTAGATTTTACTCAGTACATCAGTTACTCAGAAATGTAATCCAGATGTCGTCCAACAATGGATGAATAGAAGGTGTCCTATCGTACTATATAGTATGTATGTAAGCAGCCACAGGCCTTCCGTGTGATCGTGAATCGGGGCTTGATTGGTTCGACTTGGTGTGACGATGACAAACGGGACGCTCTGATTGGTCGACAACGTGGAAAAAAACAGGTAGTGCAAAAGCAAAGTGAGAAATCCACGCGCACAAGTAACCTGCATCGTCCGGCGTGAAATGCACTTCGTCTTCGTGAAGTAGTGTGAGTTTAATGATGCATATTAAACGGCTACCATTTGCTAAACTGTTGAGCTTGAACATGAACACACGTTGACTATCTTCACAAACGTGTGTAGGGAATTCAGTGTTGATTTCTGTTGCGGTCACGAGACACAGACAGTCCATTCATTATAGTGTTTCATTATGTCAGCAGCAAGTTACAGTAGGCCTATATAAGTAAAAGTGCTTTTGTAATCAACAAATATTACGAAAACTAAAATTAGGAATGAATTAACATGGCGTACTGGGTGGATGGTTGTTATAATCCGTCAAAAGTGACTCCCAACGGGGCTGCGTCTGTCTGCTACATGGCATTGAGGGTTGGAATAGTATCGACTGTTCCATGAATAAATTATGTTAAAGTTTTAGAATATGTTGTATTATATATTTCATAATGTAGGCTATTGTCTACCACGAGCAACAGATGCATTTATGATGACAGTGCAGCCTACATATCCCTCTGCTCGAACCACCTGACTGAACCTTGATCCATCATCCCTAGTCTTCAGATAGCGGACTTTGCCTCAGCCTTTTGTTTTGGTTTTGTGGCAGTTCATTATGTGGAAAGTACATGCAAATACAATCCATTGTGTCAACAACAAATGAACTGAATTGGAGCTGGCTGTAATTGCAAAGCGCCAACAAACCTGACACACAAATGTGCTGTTGTACCATTGAAGCCCCCCTTTTTCCACATTTATCATGACAGCAATTGTTGTCGTTGCCTTATATGGAAATTGTCCAATAATAACACTCAAGACTGCAATGTTTAACAACAATAAGATGACAATTTATTCCACATACAGATGACTAAATCCAAGCCACCTGATGTCTAGACTGTTCATATTCATGCTCTATGTAACTACTCTCCAAGACCTTTCATTCCCCCTTTTCTTCACAAAGTCCACAAGACATTCTGTGTTGCCTTAAGGTTGGTTACCTTGTGATTTTCAGAGGTTAAGAACAGTGATACTGGAATTATTAGTTCTGGGTCTACCTGCCTAATTTACCAAAGTCCAGAGTAATTGTGCTGTCTAGGCATAACAATAATACCATAGTAGAGCCCCGGTTCTCTCCAGGCCAGGAAGTTGTAGTGTGTCGCGAGACAACAAATGCATTTTTCTTTGCCATGGCCACTGTGGTCCCAATAGCATTTCCACTGAAGTTAGCAGGAGAAATGGGTCAGATAGCTCGTTTATAACCAGAGGGAAGCCATGAGTCCATCCTCATTGAAGAGCAGACTAGCGTGGAGCAACTTCAGGGATACGGTGTTGATGTTCAGCCTCTGGTTATTTCCAAATCAGGATTGTTAGGAATAGTGTTTATCAAAGTATTACGATTACAAAGTATTACTAGTATTACTACGTTACTATGTTGACAATTTGCGTCTTGTCATCAAAAAAAAAAAAACCAAAATGCTTAAACACTGCAAAGTTGTATGTAAAGCTTTGCAATGGTTAAGCATTTCGGGATAAACCGACAAACCAAAAGTGTTTTGTCGGCCGTGCTTCCCCCATTGACTTGCTTTGCTTACCGTTACGCAGTCGTACCACCACCACCACCACCACCACCGGCACCACCACCACCACCACCACCACCAGCACCAGCGCCATGGACCGGCCTCTTCCCCCACTGGAGTCCGGCCGGTTTGTCGCCGCGCGGAGCCAGGATGTGTTTGTGGAGGTGGAAGGGGTGCGCAGGGCGGCGGAGATGCTGTACAGCCTGCGCCACAGCGAGGACCTCACAGCGAGGGGCTGGAAGAAGGCCAACCCGCTGGCCCCCCGAGACAATGCCGACCAGGGGAGTGTCTCAGCCATGCAGAGCTTTAGACAGACAGACAGACAGACAGACAGACAGACAGAAATACTGTAATAATCCCTGATGGAAATTGCATTTGTTACAATACTCCGGGAAAATAAAAGGCAGTGCAGAAGTGAAGAACATTACCGAACAGTACCTTATAGAAATATACATATCTAATATTTACATTTAGGGCATTTAGCAGACGCTTTTATCCAAAGCTTCTTACAAAGAGTACATTTGTCATTAGAAGGTGAAACATTTCATTGCTGCTAATACAGTAAGAAAGTCACCAGAACAAGTTTCAAGCATTTCAATTGCTAGATTAACCATTGCTAGTATACAACATCTCTGACTAAGTGCCAAGTTACAAAGAGCAATCAAAGTGCTAAATTACAAAGAGTGATTACAAAGAAGTGCCAAGACGTACAACAAATAAGAGCATGAGGGTAGGGTTATGCAGGGTTCAGATGACATATGATAACATATGTTTAACATATGTTAAACATATGTTAAAGACCCACAATAAACATAAATATACAAACATCTAGGCATACACTAAAGAAGTAAATAGCATACACAAAGAAATAGCATGTAAGGTAAGAGGAGTTAATGAATGTCCAGTTATGAGGTGACCACTAAGGTGATAGTGACCACATAAAGGGAGGGAATGGCTGACACTCAGAGGGAGGTGTTTGGAGGAATAGTTTGATGGCCACAGGCGGGAATGATTTCCTGTGTCGCTCTGCGGTGCGTCTCGGTGAGAGGAGTCTTCTGCTTCTTACCTCCGATGTGCGCTGAGGATGACGTTGCGTGGATTGATGGTTTGATTCCACGTTGTCATGTTGTGAATGCACACAATGTTTAGATTGAGGAGCGTTTGTTAATTTACACCGGATCCGTTCTTCCGAAGTCAGTTTGAATTGCGCTTTATATTTTGTCTATTGAATAGACCGGCCCTCGGACTTGAAACTGTGCGAGAATTATTCATTGTCTTAACAGAATGTGATTCTTTCTAGATAATTAATTCACACATCAAAAATGATTTCCCCAAATGTCCTGTAAAGCTCTCAATACAATACCAGTCGGTCATAACTGGGGCGAGACCGTGACTTACGTTCCGGCTGACACTGTGGATGTTTGTTGTTGTGACGTACAGGCATTGAACTGGGTGTTTGTGGTCGACACCATGAACTTCTCCTTTTGGCCAGAGGACGAGGACGAGCAGTGTGAAGTGACCTACAAAGGGACCACATACAGGGGCTACATGACTCTGTGTGCTGCCATCACCAGAGCCTTAGACGAAGGTGAGAGAAGTCAAAGCCACAAGACCCACACGCAGAAGCCATAATGTATGCTGTACATTATGTATGTTATGCTGTTGAGTCCTCTATACTAAGGCCTATTTGGATGCAAACTTGAACAAAATAACAGATAATGTTTGAAAAAAAAAAGAGAAATTGACCTATATTTATTCAAATGTATTTTAGTTAAATGAAAATAAATGTAGCCTTTTTTCATTTTACTCTGGCCGTGTTTGCCACAATGCAGCGTCCGCCTTTTAATTGAGATTGAAAATACATTTTACTTTTGCTAATTAGTTCAATAGAACTGTTAACAAGGGTGGGGAAAGCCATCTCATGAAATTCTTGATTGTTGATTGTTGATTGTTTCACCAGCAAAACATTACCCGGGAGTGGGTTTTTCAGATTTTTTTCTACAAAAAGAGTAATTTTCTGTAATTTTCTCCCTGAAAAATCAATTTCACTAATATTATTCCACAGGACTTTACAATACGCGAGGGGTAGACGGTGAAAAAATAAAGAATTATTGAATTAAAAGGTCACTATTAACCTTGAGGATTTTGCATGGTGAATATAATGATGTCTTTTAAATAAAATCAATCTTTAGCATGTCGGGTCTTAATGACCAATGCATTCCTTTCATGAAGACTTTTCTTTGTGAAATAATTTTCTATTGTGCAGGGTTTTTTTTTGTCTCACATCTACTTCTATATCTTATTATCTGCATTAAACATTGCTCGCGCTGCTCGGAAATTGCCTCAGCTCTGTGTGTGTCTGAGGCCCCTTTATAGTCAGTAGGAAGGACGCTGGATTTGTCTCAATTATGGCTCATATGGAACAGTCTTTCTCGATGGGTGTTCGCTGTGGCTGTTCTAATTGCAGCATAGTCTCGGATAAGCACAGGTACCTTGCTCCGGGGTGTGAATCACAGGGTTTGACCGAACAAGATTAGAACCAATTATGCTTCTGCTACTTCTCAGCAGAAATGGCCACCGTGGAGTTAATTTTCCTGTCATTATAACTAACTGGAACTTTTAGAACTATGCTATTAAAACCTTTAAGAGTAGCCCATTTCCTCCAGGCCTTGGACCGAGCCTGGGTTTCTCTCTCTGTCCACTTTTTTCCTCTCCTCACACTCCTGTCTCCTGCCTCAGGCGTACCCATTACCGACCCAAAATACTTTTCCCGCATCAGCCTGGAGCAGCTGAGGCAGGTCCTGCGCTCGGACAACGCCACGCCCATGCCCATGGTGGATCAGCGCCACCAGGTACCCCCCCCCCCCCCCCCCACCCCCGCCCTCCCCGTGCCACACACCTGAACACACCTTACACAAACGCCCGTAGTTATCGTCCCTAAGGCACGACAGGACACCGAAACCCCGCAGAGCCTTGCGCTGTTTCCCTCTCAGCTGCAGGTCAACCGCTATCTCACTAACTTGTCAATCACTTGGCTCGCTGTCAATCAGGCGACGCGCCCACCGTCAATCACTCAACTCGACGGCTGTCAATCGCTCCACTCACTCGTTGTTCTGTGAGTCGTTCCTCCAAGTCGTGCCTCGTTTGTTTTTATTGCGGGGTCGTGTCATTATTTTTGGTGGACATAATGTATATTGAATTATTTTTAAACTATGTTATTACGGGTGGGGAGGTTTGTGTTACATTCATGCCTGTGGAAATGATTTAGGTTCTGACTGAAGGCGGACGGGTGCTATTAGAAAATGGAGGAAGCTGCAGGAGCTTCATCAGCCAAGCCGGGAATGATGCCCAGAAAATGGTGGAGCTCATCGTGGAGAAGCTTCCCTCCTACAGAGATGAAACTATTTATGAGGTCAGAATGATGTGGGCATGCTACTTACTATGTACATATGTGAAGTTAGAATGATACTGGCATGCTACGTACTATGTATGTGTATGAGGTGAGAATGAACACTGGCATGCTACTAACTATGTATATATATATATATTAAGTTAGAATGATACTTGCAAGCTGCTTACTATGTGCCGTATATGAGGTGGGAATGAACGGGCGTTTGCAACTCACTGTATGCATGTGTGGTTTGAAAGATACAGAATTAAACTAAATGTGAGTATGAAGTATGGATATTACCAGGATTAATCTGCAAAGGAGGACAGAGTGATACAAGGATGCAATTCTCAGAATTATACTAAATAGGAGTTCAGAATGGAATGAAATGAAATTGGCTCTGAATGATGCGGGGAGTCTAATTTTGTACCAGGTCAAAATGTTACAGGTCGAGTAGCCTCGACCTTTACTTTAATCTAAAACCACCCCCAGTTACAATTTCGACATTATTATTCTAAAAAAATATATATATATGATGATGGTGATGATGATGATGATTGTGTCTATGGCCAGTGATGTGTGGTAGCTTGGGACTGCCATCTGCTGGCCAGAAGCAGAGTGGTATATTGATTGAAATATATTTATCATATTTTCATATTTTTCACGTGTGCAAACACACTTGAAAAGCAAGATAAAATGGAGGCTAATATTTTAGGGAGCTCTGTACAATTTCAAAGTGCTCAATCAATCATCAATCTGACAATGACACACACACACACACACACACACACATGAGTGTACGCACGCACACACATACGCACACACACACGCACTAAGCATCGGAGACACACAAGTCCACATCCTTGCGGCTTTGTCGTGTCCGTTCCCCTAGAAGGACAGATGTACAAAGGACGGATGTTCTTTGTCTTCAAGGGGAACATGCTGCCTGCTTGTTCCTGCTCTCCACATGAAGGTGGGCAAACAAAGCAAAATAAGTATGTTCCGCTATTGCAAGGAAAACCTGCTTATTCTCCTAGTCTTCTTACCCATACTGTGTCTCATCAAATGAGTGACAACCAAATGACATTGGTATTTAGCCCTTTATCAGATGCTTTTATCTGAACAACCTTGCAGTGAATTTATTTAGATGGTTAGATATTTGTCAGGTTGTGCTTAGGCCAGGTCATGACTAGGCCATGACTACCCCCCCCCCCACACACACACACACACACACATTCACATTCACTGAATAACATCTCCTCAGGGGCAGAGGATCGCTTTCTACAAGCGCGCCCAGATCCTGGTGGCTGACTTCTGGGGCATCATGGAGGCCAAAGGGGAGGGAGACATCCCGAACCTGGACTGCCTCACCATGTTCGCAGACTACCGCGTGCCGCAGGCCCTGGTGTACCTGGGCGCCCTACGATACAGCCAGGCTCTGATGGACACGCTGAAGAATGGTACACCGACCCCCTGGGGATAATTGTGTATCGTATGGTTTGTCTCTGGCTGTGAAAAATGTGTCCAGATGAGCCACAGAAAATGATGCCGTTTGTGGCAATTTATGTTTCGGATATCATTTGTGTTGGTGTCACGTGGTGAAACGACATTTGTGCATATTTGCCTGTAGAGAATGAATTCCAATTAGATAATTAGTTAATCTAGCTCTGTAGACACACAGTTGTCTAAACATTGCAGATGTTATTTATATTGGTTAGAAAACATCCATAGATTTTTACGTTCCTCACTGTAGAGGATGGATACCCGACCCGAGCCCGACGGTACCTGATGGGCTGGGTCGGGTTCAGGCAAATATTTAGAAATTATGCTCGGGTTCGGGTCGGGCTCGGTCACATCTGCGCGATTTGAACATTTTAATTTACCCGCGCGTTAACCCGCGCATGTTTAACCCGCGCATGTTTAACCTGCGCATGTTGCGCTCATCTGTTTGTTGACATTTCCAAATGCAATGCAATGTGTCATTAGTATGAAAAAAATAGACTTTAACTGTGTCGGGTTCGGACATAAAAAGCTTGATGCCTGTCAGGCTCGGGTCGGGTTCGGTTACTGTTCTGTCGGACGCGGTCCGGGCTCGGACAGAAAATTCTGGCCCGATCCGCACTCTACCTCACTGTAGGGATTTGTTTTGTTTTTTGTGGTTGTTTCTCTGTATGACATGCTTGCCACTTCCCCTTCTAACAAGCAGGAAGGGTATGACAACCCCCTGCATTAATCTCACTGTCACCTGCCCCCCCCCCACCTCCTCTCCTTCTGTACCCAGGTGAGCGTCTGTGTTCTGGGGACAGGAGAGAGGTGGAGATCCGTGGCTGTTCCATATGGTCCGTGGAGCTGATCAGAGAGCATCTCTGCAAGCTGGTGCAGGAGAGAGACGGACAGCCGTGCGACATCAATTCAGCCATCATCGACTTTTACCTGTGGCCGTACGCCAAGAAACACCACAAAGAGATGGCCCACATTCCCATACACCGCACCCGCTGCATTTATTATTGACTGCCTTCGCAAAATCAAATGTGTTTTTTTTCTATTACAAGGTGATATTTCTTAGAAATAAAGGGCATATTAAGAACTAGAATTGTCGTTTGTATACTCATGTATTGGCCTGCACTTGACTTACTAATGAACTAATGAGTTCCGGTGCAAGCAGAGAGTTTAACTTTTTTTTAAATTATAGGTTTTGGGCAGTGGTGTAGTCTATGTGATACCCAGGTATACGCCGTATACCCACTGTAAAATGTCATTGATTTGCGTATACTCAGTGGTTTAGTCTGCGTGATACGCCAGTACACTGTAAAAAGTGATTTTAGAGGGTGGTAAATACAATCCCTGCAAATTGGTTAAAATTTACCTACATATGTTAATCAGCCAGTGAAATATTTAATAATGGGTAAATACTACCTATTTTTTAACAGTAACAACTTCTACCTAAAAAACTATCATAAAATATACCCAAAATATACCCTTCTCACCACTCGTCTCTGTTGCATTATGGGAAATGGGGCTGCAACATTTGTAAAATTTGTTTAAAAATAACAATGTTCTACATTTGACCAAGAACTGAAATGTATTGGAATAGCATATTGTTAATACACTAAAAAAGCAAATTATTTTGGGTTCTTTGTTTTTAACATGGAGGACCATTGTGAGAGACACATGGACCACACGTTATCCAAGAGCCAGCACAATCACATACCCTCTGTGATTAAGGACAACAAAGTCCTTAACAATATGCATAATGCATATGCCGACTGTTGATCATTTGGTTGACTTGACAAGTTGACTTCATCAATACTGTCTGCTGTGTCTGAAAAGAACTTAGTAAATCTAACCTTTCCTGAAATGGTAATAGTAAATTAGCCAATTTTAAATTAATATTACTCAATTGAAAAATCTTGGGTAAACTTTACCTAATGTATTTTAGTATTTCATAGCTGTTGAATGTAGGTAGTCTTTACTCAAAATATTGGGTTTAAATTTACCCAACCTTGGTTAATGCAAATTGTTACCTCAGATAAATTGGGTAAATTCTAAAGGTTGCTTTTTACAGTGTATTTGCCTTTCGGCTCAGCTCCTTCACCACGACGGACCGGTGCAGAGCCCGCATCACTGCCGACGCCGCACCGATCCGTCGGTCAATCTCCCGCTCCATCCTCCCCTCACTTGTGAACAAGACCCCGAGATACTTGAACTCCTCCACTTGAGGCAGGATCTCCTCCCCGACCCGGAGAGTGCACTCCACCCTTTTCCGGCTGAGAACCATGGCCTCGGATTTGGAGGTGCTGATCCTCATCCCAGCCGCTTCACACTCGGCTGCGAACCGCTCCAGTGAGAGCTGAAGGTCACGGCCCGATGAAGCCGACAGGACCAGATCATCCGCAAAAAGCAGTGACGCAATCCTGAGGCCACCGAACCGTAACCCCTCAACGCCCTGGCTGCGCCTAGAAATTCTGTCCATAAAAGTTGTGAACAGAATCGGTGACAAAGGGCAGCCCTGGCGGAGGCCAACTCTCACCGGAAACAGGCTCGACTTACTGCCGGCAATGCGGACCAAGCTCTGGCACCGGGAGTACAGGGACCCGACGGCCCGTATCAGCGGGCCCGGTACCCCATACTCCCGGAGCACCCCCCACAGGGCTCCCCGAGGGATACGGTCGAACGCCTTCTCCAAGTCCACAAAGCACATGTAGACTGGTTGGGCGAACTCCCATGCACCCTCGAGGACCGCGCTAAGGGTATAGAGCTGGTCCACAGTTCCACGGCCGGGACGAAAACCACATTGCTCCTTCTGAATCCGAGGTTCGACTATCCTACGGACCCTCCCCTCCAGGACCCCCGAATAGACCTTACCGGGGAGGCTGAGGAGTGTGATCCCCCTGTAGTTGGAGCACACCCTCCGGTCCCCCTTTTTGAAGAGGGGAACCACCACCCCGGTCTGCCAATCCAGAGGCACTGCCCCCGATGTCCACGCGATGCTGCAGAGTCGTGTCAACCAAGACAGCCCCACAGCATCCAGGGCCTTTAGGAACTCGGGGGAACCTCGGCGATCTCAGCCCCGGAGATAGGAGAGTCCCCCCCCCCCCCCCCCGAGTCCCCAGACCCTGCTTCCTCAGTGGAAGGCGTGTTGGTGGGATTGAGGAGGTCTTCGAAGTATTCCCCCCACCGATTCACGACGTCCCGAGTCGAGTCCCCCCCGTACACGGTGTTGACAGAGCACAGCTTCCCCCTCCTGAGACGCCGGATGGTGGTCCAGAACCTCCTCGAAGCCGTTCGGAAGTCGTTCTCCATGGCCTCACCAAACTCCTCCCACACCCGAGTTTTTGCCTCCGCAACCGCCGAAGCCACGCTCCGCTTGGCCCGCCGGTACCCATCAGATGCCTCAGGAGTCCCACGGGCCAAAAAGGTCCGGTAGGACTCCTTCTTCAGCTTGACGGCATCCCTTACCGCTGGAGTCCACCAGCGGGTTCGGGGGTTGCCGCCGCGACAGGCACCGACGACCTTACGGCCACAGCTCCGGTCGGCCAATTCAACAATGGAGGCACGGAACAAGGTCCACTCGGACTCTATGTCCCCCGCCTCCCCCGGGACATGGTTGAAGCTCTCCCGGAGGTGGGAGTTGAAGCTCGTTCTGACAGGAGATTCAGCCAGACGTTCCCAGCAGACCCTCACAGTACGTTTGGGTCTGCCAGGTCTGACCGGCATCTTCCCCCGCCATCGGAGCCAACTCGCCACCAGGTGGTGATCAGTTGACAGCTCCGCCCCTCTCTTCACCCGAGTGTCCAAGACATGCGGCCGCAAGTCCGATGATACAACTACAAAGTCGATCATCGAACTGCGGCCTAGGGTGTCCTGGTGCCAAGTGCACATGTGGACACCCTTATGCTTGAACATGGTGTTCGTTATGGACAATCCATGACGAGCACAGAAGTCCAACAACAAAACACCACTCGGGTTCAGATCAGGGGGGCCGTTCCTCCCAATCACGCCCCTCCAGGTCTCACTGTCATTGCCCACATGGGCGTTGAAGTCCCCCAGCAGAACAAGGGAGTCCCCAGAGGGAGCGCTTTCTAACACCCCCTCTAAGGACTCCACAAAGGGTGGGTATTCTGAACTGCCGTTCGGTGCATAAGCACAAACGACAGTCAGGACCCATCCCCCCACCCGAAGGCGGAGGGAGGCTACCCTCTCGTCTACCGGGGTGAACCCCAACGTACAGGCACCGCGCCGGGGGGAAATAAGCATTCCCACCCCCGCTCGGCGCCTCTCCCCAGGGGCAACTCCAGAGTGGAAAAGAGTCCAACCCCTCTCAAGGACGCTGGTTCCGGAGCCCAAACTGTGTGTCGAGGTGAGCCCGACTATATCCAGCCGGTACCTCTCAGCCTCACACACCAGCTCAGGCTCCTTCCCCGCCAGAGAGGTGACGTTCCACGTCCCCAGAGCTAGCTTCTGCAGCCGAGGGTCGGAATGCCCAGGTCCCCGCCTCCTGCTGCCGCCCAGGTCACATTGCACACGACCCCTTTGGCCCCTCCCACGGGTGGTGAACCCATGGGAAGGGGGTCCCGCGTAGTCCCTTCGGGCTGTGCCCGACCGAGCCCCGCGGGCGTAGACCCGGCCACCAGGCGCTCGCCAACGGGGCCCCTCCCCCAGGTCTGGCTCCGGGGCCCCCCCCTCCGGGGGGGCCCCGGTGACCCACGTCCGGGCAAGGGAAATCCAGTTCCAAAATTCTTTTTCTTCATTGGGGTCTTTGAGCCACTCTTCATCTGGACCCTCGCCTAGGACCTGCTTGCCTTGGGTGACCCTACCAGGGGCATGAAGCCCCCGACAATATAGCCCCCAGGGTCATTGGGACACGCAAACCCCTCCACCACGTTAAGGTGGCGGCTCAAGGAGGGGGCTGGCGTACGTAACAACATTATTTGAACATCATGTGAACACAGACTGGGTTCATTTAATGAGTTAATCAATGTGTGAAGGCTGTCACAAAATAATACTGGCGTACGTAACAACATTATTTTGTGACAGCCTTCACACATTGATTAACTCATTAAATGAACCCAGTCTGTGTTCACATGATGTTTGCACCTCTGAGGCTTCTGCTGCCTGTGACAACAACAGCAACGTGAAGGTTATTTGTCAATGAAGTGGTTTTATCTTGTTTGAATCCAATTTGAGGTGTTTTCTTGTTTATTTAATAATTATAATAATTCATTCAAAATTTTCAATATAGCTACTAGCCTAAATGATCATTATTGTTCATTTATTGACTGTATTGTGTTGCATACAATACTAACACAGTGAATCCAGTTTGGGTATTGCCTTTTTCAACCTCCATTTATTGAGGGGAAGTTTATTTGGAGCCAATTTGAGGTGTCTTGTTAATTGAATAATCATCTTTTATTCATCGACTGTTAAAAGTATTGTGTTGCATATAATAAATTAACACATGAATAAGAGTAAGAATTACTTAATTAAACCCCAAGGGGACTTCATTTGTCTGTCAGCTCATCTACCATTTGCAGAAGAATTAAAAAGCCTGATAGCTGTAGGTATGAAAAATGTTCAGTATCTCTCTGTCCTGCAGTGAAGAGAGAGGAGCTGCCCTTTCTTCAGTCTTTTGTCCAGTCTCATTGCATCCTTGTGGCTGATGCTGCCTCCTAACATGTTGATAACATACCCAGTCTTTCAGAATGCTCTCTGTAGGCTATGCATTACTGAATGTGATTCAGATGTGGGTTTTTTTTAAGCATGAATAAACATCTGAATCGGAATCACATTCCCTAATGCATAGTCTACACAGTATATATATATATAAGCATTACATCTTGTTAAGAGCATTCTCAAAGACTGGGTATGTTATCAACATGTTAGGAGGCAGCATCAGCCACACGGTCAGGATGGTGCTTATGAGGTGTTGCTCCAAGATGGTTGTTGTTGTAAAATGTGTTGTTCTGGGACGGGTGAGTTAGCGTATAGATCGCCACTGCAAAAAAAACTTGACTACACCACTGGTTTGGGGTTATTTTTATTCAGCAATTTAATTTAGTGACAACAGAACACTTATTTACTTTACTAAAGCCGCCAAAGGGTGTCGCTGTTGCTTTCGTGTGCCGTCGGAAGCCCTTCCTGTATTTTCGTTGACTTCCCGCTGTCACTTCGGTGGCGGTTTTCCCGGGAAACCATGGCAACGGCAGACCGACAACAAACGAGACCTCGGTCTGAACTTGGTACTCACAACAACGCACTTAACGAATGTACACTTCATTTAAACGCCGCGGATCACACGTCTGGCGACATTATACGACCATTTTCCCAAATCAGAAAACTTTTAGCGGGATGCAGCAGCGCGTCCGTGCTCTTCAAACTGAATAACGCTGCTTGCAAAGACCAATGCGGTGAGTTAGAAACACCATTCAACCCCAAACCATTCAACACATTTCGAACCCAGCGCCCAACCTCACTGTCCAAAATAAGATGAACGAGGTGTGTGTCAGGGTGGCGGTTCGTGTCCGTCCCTTACTCCCCAGAGAGGTTCTTCACAAGCACCAGGTGTGCGTGCGGGTGGTGCCCGACGCGTCACACGTGGTCATCGGTAAGGACAGGACGTTTCCTTTCGATCACGTCTTCGGCTGCGAGTCCAGCCACGATGAGCTCTACGAGTCCTGCGTGCACCCGCTGGTGGAGTCGCTCATCGACGGCTACAACGCCACGGTGTTCGCCTACGGACAGACAGGCTCCGGGAAGACGTACACGCTTGGAGGGGGACTCGTTGGTGAGTGGAACGCTCTGTAGAATAAATAAGTTTCGCTTTGGTCATACAGATGTCCAGACTAGAAGCACATTTCTATACAAAACCTTTTAAATGCACTTTAATGCATTTTTGTTTAGTTTTTGACATTGTATTAAAAAGGACTTGTTAGTCCTATGGGCTATTAGCCTGGCTGACGCGTCCACATCTCGATGAGATGGTGGTCTGGGAACTAGGTGTGCATTTTCTCGTATTTGAGGCGTGGTTTACGAATGCCTAGAGCCGTTTATTGGGCGCTACGAATGTCTATCAAATGGCGTCTGGTTCTTCACATGCTGCTTTGCGCGCGATTCATAGCCAATTGCTACTAAAAATTAGCTACTAAAATTAAATTAATTGCTACAAAAGCTACTTAATACACTTTCTAAAGCTGCATCGAACGGTAACGTTGTGTCCGCTGCCATGTTGGATTAACACGCTACAAGCTTCGGTGTCGTGCATAGACGTCTTCATCGTATTGCTGCCCCCCCTTCTGTGATTGGTTCCCTAACTCAGGGGAAAATAAGGGCGATGGTTTCCAGGCTGTCTTTGCAGTGAGAATGAAATCGCACGCAAAGCAGCATGGGAATTCCCAGGCTAATGGGCTATGGCAGTAAATACCATCCTTGTGTGATTACTGCCAAACTTCCCAAAGACAGACAAATCGCTTCCCTCCTCCGACTCTTATCAATGTTTTCCCTCTTAGCATGGCTTCTTCTCCGCATAATGTGTGTGTGTGTGTGTGTGTGTGTGTGTGTGTGTGTGTGTGTGTGTGTGTGTGTGTGTCTCTCTCTCTCTCTCTCTCTCTCTCTCTCTCTCTCTCTCTCTCTCTCTCTCTCTCTCTCTCTCTCTCTCTCTCTCTCTCTCTCTCTCTCTCTCTCTCTCTCTCTCTCTCTCTCTCTCCTCCAGATGAGGACTGGGGTATTGTCGGCCGCCTGGCCCAGGATGTGTTCCAGCTGCTGGGGCAGTCAGGGGCCGACGGTGGGCCGGTCGAGCACACGGTGCGGGTCTCCTACATAGAGTTGTACCGCGAGGAGCTGCGAGACCTGTTGGAGCTACACACCAACCACAAAGAGCTGCACATCAGAGAGGACGACCGCGGAAACACAGGTGAGGAGGGGAATGAGGTCAGCTAGCTCGCACAGTCCGTCACGCACTGGGGATGAAGGGACAGGACAGTGTGGACTTACCAAGGGGAGATGACTTTCAGGGTTAATGTGCAATTGTGTATTGACATGCATTGGGTCAGATAAACATTGGAGTAAGGGGTACAGTTGCAAGTTGAAAATATAATGTACATGTGAAGTTGGGGGACCTGGGTTATAGGCCACAGTAGTTTGTGCCACAAGAGTAGAACCAGATTTGGGCCCAATGCCTGGCTCAGATGATGTCACAAGGGAACCTGTATGTTCCATCACGTGTTTTTTCTTCATATACCTCATAAGGGAGTCTCATTACCCTTTGTATAATACTGAGGTGTGTGTGTGTGTGTCAGTTTTTCCATTTCATGACAATACATGTACCCAGCTTGTTTGAGTTATTTACATTATGGTCTTGTGAGTGTCCAAAGGGACTTGATGATAAGATAAGATACGATATTCCTTTATTAATCCCCCTTAGGAGAAATTCCCATTGACCAGCAGTACAAGGGGATAGAGGAGTGCGATTAAAAAAAACCTGACTATAGACAATAAACAATGAATAGATTTACCTAAATAAGATAAATTATATGCAAGCTCTTAAAATCAGATCAGATGAAAAAAATGAAAACCTATATACATACATAGTAGTCATCATTGAGATGGAGAGTGCAGTGCAATTGGTAACTGAGTCTTACAAATGAGGATGTCATCTCAGTATCATGACAAAGTCCTGCCTCCCCACTGTGTTGTCCTGCCAGTGGTGACGGGGGCCAGGGAGGTGGTGGTGGCCTCCGCCGCCGAGCTCCTCAGCGTGCTGCAGGCGGGCAACGCCCTGCGCCACACGGGCACCACGGGGATGAACGAGCACTCCAGCCGCTCGCACGCCATCCTCTCCCTGCAGCTCACGCGGCCCTGCCGCCGAGAGGCGGGCGCCGCGGGCGCCACGGGCTCCACCGGTGCCGCCGCCGCTCGCCTCTCCAAGCTCCACCTGGTGGACCTCGCCGGCTCGGAGCGCGCCGGCAAAACAGGCAACACCGGCGCGCGGCTCAAGGAGTCGGTGTACATCAACACGGGCCTGCTGGCGCTGGGCAATGTCATCCGCGCGCTCTCGGCGGACCCCGGGCGGGGTCGCCGCGGCAACGTGGCCAACAACAACAACGGCGGCGGCGGCGGTGGCGTGCACGTGCCGTACCGAGACTCCAAGATCACGCGGCTCCTGAGGGACTCGCTGGGGGGGACGGCCCACACGCTGATGGTGGCGTGCGTCAGCCCCTCCCACCACAGCATGGCCGAGACCCTCAGCGTCCTGCAGTTCGCCCACAGGGCGCGCCACATCCGCAACCGCCCCGACGCCGCGCTCTCCCGCTCGGGCGCCAAGTCCTGCCCGACGCCCTGGGACCCCGGCGAGGCCCGGCTGGGGGAGCTGGCCTACGAGGTGGAGACCCTCCGAGAGCTGCTGAAGGAGCGGGAGAGAGAACTGGAGAACGAGAGGGGGAAGGCGCGGAAGGCGTCCGGGAGAGGTGAGGAGGAGGAGGTGGAGGAGCAGGAGGAGGAGGTGGGGGAGGAGGAGGACGTGGAGGAGAGCTCCGAGAGGCAGGCTGACAAGGAGGGGACAGCACGTCCGGGGGAGGCGTTGATGGGCCAGTATCTCCTCCTGGCCCATCAAGCAGCGGAGCTGCTGGAGGATTTGTCCAAGGCCAGCCAGAGCGTCGCCACCGGGCAGCGTGTGAAAGACTGGCAAGAGAGGCTCGTCACTGTCGATCGTTTGGCTCCGGCCAATCCGAATCCTGATGAGGACCAGCACCACCCCCTCACTATACTGCAGCTCAGACGAGAGCTCAACAAATGCCAGGTAGCGACGCCAGCGACGTCTTATTCACTTTCTTACTGTATTAGCAGCAATGAAATGTTTCACCTTCTTATGACAAATATACTCTTTGTAAGTCGCTTTGGATAAAACCGTCTGCTAAATGCCCTAAATGTAAATGTAATGTATTCAACATAATGTTATTTAGAAAAGGAAAAAATACGGTGGTCTAACAAATGAATGACACCTTCACCCTTATTGTTATTCCCAATGAAGAATTTCCAATCAAAGAGCCAAAAGTTACTGAGGATCAAAAAGAAGAAGTTTGTCACAAACATTTTTAGTAAATTCAATCACATTCAGTCACCGTCAAATCGAATGCTCCTCCCTCAGGAGGCTCTAGCCAGAGCCGACCAGGAAGTGCAGCAGAAAGACGAGGCACTCCGACATGCCCAGAGCGAGTTGCAGGAAGCAGTCTTGGCTAGGAAGAGCCTCCTGCAGACCCTAGAGGAAGAGAGGGAACGCACGCGCATACAGGTGGAGACAGTGTGCTGTGGGGGGGGGGGGGGGGGGGGGAGCGATGGCATATTAATGAATGTAATAGGGGAATCAGATTTATAAATACATGAACACTGCCAAACTGAATCTGATGAAATTGAGGCATCGGGGGACCGTCACCTTTTGTGACGGCGTGCGTGTGTTTGGACCCTTCGCAGACCGAACAGCTGGTGGATCAAGAGGTTCTGATCACGCGGCTCCGCGGTGACCTCATGACCTCCAGGCTGGGAACCCCGGGGGGCTCGGCGGAGACGGCGCCGTCCGCCAGGAGGCCCTACAGCGCCCCGCTGGCCGGAGACCGCCAGCACCCCGGGTCCGCTCGGAAGGTAAGGCGAGCAGCACCCTGTGGTGGTATCGCCCTGGGGACTTCATTTCATGTGACATTGAATTAATGTGGGGGGGTTTCTTAGGAGGGAGGGCAAGTTTTATGAGTCATTTCAATAAATGATCCAATTACAATCAATCAATACAATACAATCCATCATGAATCATTTCAATAAATTATCCAATTATACAAAAAAATAATTAATATTGATCATAATGATTTTGGTTGGTAAATTAAAAATGGGGGGCCTTCACACAGTTGTGTGTGCCTGTGCGTGTGCGTGTGTGTGTGTGTGTGTGCGTGTGTGCATGCGTGTGTGTGTGCATGTGTGTGTGTGTGCGTGTTTGTGTGTGTGTGTGCTCGTGTGTGTGTGTCGGTGCGGTGAGTGCAGATCCACACCAGTCCGCCGGTGTACTCTTTGGAGAGAGTGATGGCGGCGTTCAGGATGCGGGGCCACCTCCTGCTGGCTGAGATGGAGGAGCGGGAGGAGGTCTACTGCCCCTTCGTCCGGCAGCAGGAGGGGAGCGCAGACGGACACCAGGAGGACAGCGGCGAGGAGCCGCAGGAGGTGGACCACGATGAAGATGGTGAAGATGGTGAAGACAGCCCGACGGCATTCAGGTGGATTGAAATCTCCAGCAGCTTTTGTGTTGTTTGCAAAACACGCAGATGTGTCCTTTATTGGGATTTGCAGGGTTCTCACCTGAACCCTGCATAACATCCATCCTCTACCTCTATTAAAAATAAATATATTTTTTTAAAACCTACCCTCATGCTTTTGTATGTTTTACGTCTTGGCACTCTTATCGCTCTTTGTAACTTGGCACTTAGTCAGAGATGTTGTATCCTAGCAATGGTTAACCTAGCAATTGAAATGCTTGAAACTTGTTCTGGTGACTTTCTTACTGTATTAGCAGCAATGAATCACCTTCGTATGACAAATGTACTCTTTGTAAGTCGCTTTGGATAAAAGCGTCTGCTAAATGCCCTAAATGTAAATGTATATGTATGATGGTAAATGGTTTGGTATCTCGGCCTTTTGTTGTGTCGCTACGACAGACGTTCTTTGAATCGCACTTGGACCGACCGACAGAAGATGCCAGACCAGAAACTCAACGGCACTGGGCTTCATCAGAAGACCCATGATGGAATTCTGTTGTCTCGGCGATCCCAGCTCACGGCAGGTAACCTTGGCTTGCCGTGTGATGTGATCACATCGGAACAAAAACATCTCAGATACATTTGTCTCTCTCTGATGTCGAACATTAATTCCTGTATTGCTCACATAGCCTCTATACTTTGTGTAGGCTTCTGTAGCCATACAATTAATTTTAAGCTCAAGCGATCAATCCTCCCCTTAAACCAGTGGTTCTCAAACTTTTTTCGTCATTCCCCACTTTGAACAAGTGGGAATTTTCAAGCCCCACTTGCCCTCGTCGCCCCAACAAAAATCTTGACGAATTACTTCAAATTATTTTAAATGTATTGAAATTACTAGCACCAAGTATATCAGTCATATTTGATACTGAAAATCAAAATCAAAAACAACAAATAACACAAAGTTCAAAAAGAGAAAATAAAAGTGCAGTTGTGCCATCATAACTTAATTTGTGTGTGTGCGTGTGTGTGTGTTTTGTTTAGAGTGAATTATCTTTATTGTCAATAGCATTTATAGTAAGATAGGCATGAAATTGAAAATTCCCTCCCGTTTGTCGCACCCCACCTGTCATGTCTCCGTTCCCCACCAGTGGGGCACGCCCCACACTTTGAGAAGGACTGCCTTAAACCAACCTGTCCCATGGCGGAAACTGTGCTCGGTTCACGTCGTGCCTGTGACGTCAGACCTGTGCTCTCCTCAGAGTCCCACGGGAAACCGAAACACCCGAGGGAGGCGGTGATGAGGTCCTGTCCCATTCAGAGGAGGATCCAGGATCTGTCCATCAACATGCGCATGAAGGAGCAACTCATTAAGGAGCTCGACAAAACAAGTACGCTCGCAAGCAAGCTCATGTCCTCATTCACTGTGCGATGGTGTCACTTAATTGTTTGCGTTTTTTCCTCGCGTTTTTTTTGTTTATTGCCCCGGTGCTGCTGCGATCCCCTGAGAAAGAAGCGCTTGGTGACACCATTTTGCCTGATGCAACGGCGTGTTTAACCCCCGCGTGGGTCTGCGTGTGACAGGCAGGGAAGCCGAAGCCATCGACACGCATAATGAGGGTGGCAGGGAGGCCGACGTGTTGAACAGACTGTCCCTGCAGAGCCAGCAGGCCCGGGCCGAGCTGTACCGCAGCCTGCGACACCTGAGAGTGCAGAGGGAACGGCTCCAGTCCAGCCTCAAGCACCAGACTGCAGGGACCCGCTCTGGCAGCACGGTCACAACACTGTTTCTTGTTATCATTATTATTCACAATGATTAGTAGTGGCAACAGTGTAACACTCATACGGATGATAATAGTCATGACAGAGTAACAAAGGGCTTTACATCAAAATGAGAATTCGACATATTAAATATTAAAGAAAATAAGAAACATTACAGTACAAATACTATACAATTGGGTTTTATTGTTTTTTAGAAATGCAGTCTGAGACAGCTTGAGTAGGCTGTATCAACCCTGCAACTTACTTCCTATTCGTACAGAACTTGTCAACATTTTTGCTCTGTTCTGTATTTTACAGAGCAGTCAGATGTTCTGTTCAGTTAAACTTGATCTCTTGTGTTTGAAGGATGAACGGATTGAGGGAGAAAGCATCTCCCAAAGCAGACTCTGTGCAGCCACAAAAGAAGAGGTAAAACTCACCATTTAACAATATTATTATTAGAATAATTTGATTTAATTATGCTCTTGTTGTTACGCAAACTGCACCTTAATTCCATCCCTGATCTCCTATTGATCCAACCTATTCCACGTTTTTCTTTCTACCCTGTTACTTTCCACATCTTTTCACTCCAAATCCGCCGCCTTCCTCTTCCTGGTTAAAGGAGAACGACGGTGATTGGCTGGAGGCGGAGGAGGAGCTGGCGCTGCAGCAGAGGGCGGAGCTCCAGGAGCTGGAGGCGGAGCTAAAGAGGAGAGAGGAGATGCTGCAACGCAGGGAGGCGTGTCTCCGGCAACGTAGCAAACTTGAGACCAAGAGGCTGCGCTCCAGCCAGGTGTGTGTGGGTGTGTGTCAGTGTGTGTCGGTGTGTGTCAGTGTGTGTCTGTGTGCGCACACAAACATGTTATGGTTAACTGTAAAGGCTGAGTTATGGTTCCGCGTAGTGATCACGCAATGGCCACGCAGTTGCTTGGACGCAGTCATGAGAACGTGATGGTTCTGCGTGGGGTTTACGTGTCGAAATGCAATTCAATGCCACACCGGTAGAGGGACCAGAATTACCATTCTGTTCATTACATACGGATTACTAGCGAGTAAAAAAAAAGTGTACAGAAATGAAGGCAAAAGTTATATATATATGTTGTCGCCAATCAGTCAAAGCATTTATCACACTGTGGCGGTGTTTACGAGTGGAAACCGGAAAAGCGAATGTGGTTAGTGGACCAATCACAGCCAAAGCCGCTGCGTTGGTGTTGCGTCGCCTCGACGCACGTCTAGGATTTTTGGGAGGTGCATGTCAGGCCCTTGCGGTGGACGCAAGGGGGGTCTGCAAAGAGGGTCCGTAAGCCCCCTAACGTTGCGTCAACGCGGAAGCATAAACGAAGCATAACCCAGCCTTAACCTATGGCTATCCTTGGAAATTGTAAAAAGTGAGTCAATCAAACTTAATTAACATTCCTAGCTCACCATCATCACATTCATCAGAATATTTTTCATTCTTCCGTAAGGTTTTAAAACGGCCTCAAATTCAAATCAAATAGTGTGTAATCTTCTATCATTTGAATGGAACATTCCGTCCCTTGTCATCGTTTTCTCAGGTTCTAAGTCAGGACCTGCTGCGCGTGTCGACGCGCCTGGAGTCCCTGGAGGAACAGCTAAGGGGCAGCGGCCCGGCAGGGCAGAACGGCGGGGTCACCACAGAGGAACTGGAGAAGGAGAGAGACTCCTTCAGGGAGAGGAGGGACATTCTGAACACGCGGCTCCGAGACGGGAAGGTGCTGTCGCCACAGGTCAGAACGAGAGACTGTGTGTGTGTGTGTGTGTGTGTGTGTGTGTGTGTGTGTGTGTGTGTGTGTGTGTGCGTGTGCGTGTGCGTGTGCGTGTGCGTGTGCGTGTGCGTGTGTGTGCGTGTGCGTGTGCGTGTGTGTGTGTGTGCGTGTCTGTCTGTATATGTATACGTGCCTTTAATTGGATCTTGATGAACCCAAGTCATTAGGTCTCCACAACTAAATACAAATTTTACTTTCATTACTTTAGAGGATGGAGACAGACATCTCCAAATTAGCATTAGGGGACGCCATTCATTTTGGAGCCATTTTGACCTATACACTTTACATCCCGACAGCAATCAATAAATCAACCCTAACTTTAATTGTATGTCTCATAAGCCACACCCATAAACAATCATATTTTTTTGGCAACAATCAATGTATTTGTACACGTGTGCTAACTAAGCAGCTAATGTGGTCATCCATTTGTCTGTGTGTCCAGGAGGAGCATTCCCTGCTCGAGTTGGAGGAGGCTGTCGAGGTGCTGGAGGCCGCCCTGGACTTTAAGAACCAGTCCATTCGAGACAGGCAGCGGCAGCTTTCCATCAGCGCCGCGGCCCTCCGCCAGCCACAGAACACCGAACCCGCCCGACTCTGCAACGTCGCCGGGAAGCTGAAGAAGCTCTCACAGAACGAGGCCTCGGATCTGCTGCTGAAGTACTTCAACAAGGCAAGTGGCCGGCACGCGCGCATACAGTAGACACAGCGCGCACATCATTATTTCAGTCAGTCAGTGCAGTCTGCCGAATAGGCTCTGTGCGCCCCGACTGGTAGAGTGTGATGCAAACACTGTCAGGGGACCCCACTCATGATTTACACCCACTCAGTGGATAGATCACAAGTGGGTGAATCGTGTGTATGCATGCACGGTATATGCAGATGCTTGGTATCAATGCGTGGCATGTATTGACGCCAGTTCAGATACCAAACCGGATGACACTGTAATGTAATGTAACCGCAAAAAAAAAAAAAGACTACATCTGGTCACACTTGACACACAGAGCAACACGTCAAGAGCAAACATCTCAATTACAATCTCCATCTCATCACACCGCCTGTGCTCTCCACCCCCCCACCCACCCCCCACCCGCCCCCCCCACCCCTCCAGGTGGTGCGGCTGCGGGAGGAGCTGCGTGGCGTGCGACTGCGCTGCGAGGACCAGCGCCTGGCCGCCGGCGAGCGGGAGGCCCAGTACCGCGGCGCCGAGGCCGCCCTGCAGCACCTGGTCCTGGACACGGACCGGCGGCTCACCCTGCTGCAGCAGCAGCACCAGGGCACCATGCAGCTGCTGCTCACACAGCTCCGAGGTTACCCACGCAGGGAGGGGTGTGTGTGTGCGTGTGTGCGTGTGTGCGTGTGTGTGGGTGTGGGGGTGTGTGTGTGTGTGTGTGTGTGTGTGTGTGTGTGTGTGTGTGTGTGTGTGTGTGTGTGAGAGCGTGCGTGCGTGCGTGCGTGCGTGCGTGCGTGCGTGTGTGCGTATGTGTGTGTGTGTGTGTGTGTGTGCGTGGGTGCGTGTGTGCGTGCGCGTGTGTGTGTGCGTGCGTGCGTGCGTGTCTGGGTGCGTGCATGCATGGTGTGTGCGTGTGCGTGCATGTATGTGTGTCTGTGAGTGTGTGCACGTGCGTGCATGTGTGTGTATGTCTGTGCGAGTGTGTGCACGTGCGTGCCTGTGTGTATGTCTGTGCGAGTGTGTGTGTGTGTGTGTGTGTGTGTGTGTGCGTGTACGTGTGTGTGTGTGTGTGTGTGAAGGAAGGGGGGGTTCATTAGTGCTCAATAACTGGCGGGGGAAATATGTTGGTGCACAGAGTGCTTTGCAACACGATAGTTTTGTTGAGTGTTTCCCTCACGTGTCTCGGTAGAGAGGTGCTTTTATAGAGAGTAGTTGGTTACTTTGTTGTTGTTGTTGGGTTTTATGTATTCATTTGTGTGTCTGTATCTTTGTCCATGAAATGACAATGAAATTCTCACTTCATTGTCACATGTGTGTGTGTGTGTGTGTGTGTGTGTGTGTGTGTGTGTGTGTGTGTGTGTGTGTGTGTGTGTGTGTGTGTGTGTGTGTGTGTGTGTGTGTGTGCGTGTGTGGGTGTGTGCGCGTGTGCGTGTGTAGAAGGGGGCTCTGGGGAGGCCGAGCGGGCCGTGCGAGCGCGGCTCCAGCAGCAGGAGAGGGAGCTGTTCTTCTACAAGTGCTCCAGCCGCCAGCTGAAGAAGAAACTGAAAGAGCTGCTCTGTGATCCTCAGCGAAGCCCACGAGAGCCCTCCTCCGCTCAGCCCTCGCTCCCCCGCGCGGACCCCCAGGGACAGTGCGCACCGAGGAGCGCCAGGAGGACACACGCTCGCCAGACGGAGGGTGACGCACGGCATGCTGGGACGCAGGCGCGGGCGAACGAAGCGCCGCCGCCCAGAGCAAACGGAACACCCGAGGCCCGGGCAGAGCAGCTGGCCCGAGGGAAACAACAACGACAGGAAGGACTTTCAGACTTTTACCTTCAACCGCACAAAACGACACCAAGGCCAGAGCCCGCTGATGTTCAGAAGCGCGCGCAGTGCCAGGGGGACGTTGGGGCAGTGCCTGAGATCACCACGATCCGTGTGTCTCGCAGAGAGCTGAGGGAGATCCCGTCCTCAGACCTGCCGGTCTCTCGTTCGGCCACGAGGGGGCGCCATTCAGTAGTGAAGACCAGCACAGAGTCAATCCTGGAGGACTCCATAGAAATAGCCCGAAAACAATGAACACATTCAGGACAAGAGTGCCTTGCCTACTAATAATAGTAGTAACACGGTTTGGCAGTTGGTAATTTTCAATAACTACTAATCAGAATGTCAACTCATTTAGTTATAGATGTAAGTAGATGTAGTTGACGGGCTGTGCCTAGTTAAAATAGGCACTTATAATTCCTCACTCATCTATTTTTAAGTTTGTAATAGTCGAGTGACAGGTTTGGTATTTCAACAGAAATCCATTTGAAATGCAGATGTCAGTAGCATTAACTAGCATTCGAAATGCTGGATGTATTTAAAATGCACACAACCGAACACATTAATGTGAATACGAGTTTGAGTTTGTGTTACTTTGTAATGATGCAATGTGGTTTGATTGTTAAATTAAATTCTTAAGAAACGTGTTTACCGTTGCTGGCTTTTATTGTATTGAAAATCTTGACTTATTTTGTTCTTTTGGGGAGTTCTTTGGGGTTCTTTTATTTTTTTAAGATCCCCATTTTATTTTTTTTAAAAGGAGAACGAGGAACGATGAGGTCCATGTTCCTCACTTAGATGACTGAAGTATTCATTGAAGTTGGCTTCAATTAAATCAGGTTAGATTTAATGAGCGTTTTCCTAGCTCACTCTTACAGTGGTTGGTTCCCTTGAATAGCCAACAGCGACACATGTTTTTGGTCCAACCGGCTTCCTGTACTCACTCCTCCAGCGAGCACAGCTGAACGTGTCGGTTCCAAACAGGACACTTTCTTTTACATCTGAAAGTAGGTTTTCACCCACAATTTGTCCTTGGTGTGACATCCAAAATACTTGGCAAGTCGTGTTTGCTGTGCGTGTTCCTCATCATACGGTGAACGCGTTTGTGCCTGATTTCGTTGAGGCTGTTCTCCACTTGTTTGGTTAGCTCTGTCCGGCTAACGATGTGTTGATTAGCGAGGCTAAATGCGATGTAATGCTAGCTGCGGGTTTCTTATGATATCGCAGTCATACGTGTGTAAATGAAACCGGAAGACTTGGTGTTAGGTTTCTCTATCAAGCGTATTGCAACCCCATCATTGCTTTTTCGGAGGACGATTGCATCTCCCACACGTTGGTAGGTTGTAGTCCTGAGGTTCACACAGTCTTCTTGTTGTCTTTGTGAACAGTTTGCTATCCACGTTTTGATCAATGGCAACGTCTGCGATGATAAACGTGCCCACCACCGCGTCCCGGTTCGCCCTGCTCCAAATCGACTCGGATTCGGACTCCGAGGGGAAGAGCGCCGGGAAAGCCGGGCGCGACTCGTCCGGTAAGAACCGACAGGGTAAGACCACGGCAGCTGGCAAAGCCACACAGAACAACGACAAGAAGAAAGATAAGAAGAAGAAAAAGAAAGATCAACAACAGTGTGAATTAAACGAGGTAAGGACGAGAGCAATCCACCTATATTGCAAATGAGCCTTTTTGCCACAGGTTGATCAAACATGATTCTAGATATGCTGCCTATGAACTTAATTCTGTCCGAATTGGTAGCTGAATTCCTGGGCAATGTTAAAGGATACTGTCCAGAAGAAATGTTGACGGAGTTCAGACTAGAGCCAATACCTTTCTTTTCTGGGCTCTTTTTTTCCCTCCCATTTTAGTTACGAAGTCTGGCATTCAAGAAGATCCCTCAAAAGTCTTCCGCCCAACCACCGACCCTTCAGAGTGTAGCCAACGTGCTCCTGAATCCCGCGTTAGGTGACCAGGGTACTCCACCGCCTGAAGGCTGGCAGCAGTGGAAGCAGAGGGACGAGCAGGTAAGAAGGGGCTATCAAAGCCTTGGCATTCCCACCATGTTGACAGACGGTGTCCCTGTCAGTGTGGTGGAACCATGTTGAGCTATGCTCCTGCCACAACCAGGCTTCTTAACTGCCATGTAAACAACAGAAGCGGGGCTTACGCTAACTCGGTTCAGACGATCCTCGTCCGATGGAAGACGTGTGATGTCATGCCGGTCGAAACGCTTGTCAGCCGCCAGGGAGGCGTCTTTCATCGTGGCTGTAGATCTAACCACGCCGCGTGGTTAGGGCTTCGGACTTGTAACCAGAGGGTTGCCGGTTCGAACCCCGACCAGTACGAACGGCCGAAGTGCCCTTGAGCAAGGCACCTAACCCCTCACTGCTCCCCGAGCGCCGCTTTTGCAGGCAGCTCACTGCATCGGGTTTAAGTGTGTGCTTCACCTCACTGTGTGCCTCACCATCACTGTGTTCTGAGTGTTTCACTAATTCACGATTGGGTTAAATGCAGAGACCAAATTTCCCTCACGGGATCAAAAGAGTAATTCTTCTACTTCTTCTTATTGACGGTGACCTTGACGGTTGCCATTGGATTTATTGCCCTTGTCTTTATCAACTCGGTTGAACTTTTGCCATGTAAAACGGGCTAATATGGGAAGTGTGTCAATGGAATGACCACAGTCGTCTGGTCGCCCTGCCTAGGCAGCTTTTCCATGGAGAAGTGGTCGCTCATTCGTGGAAACACGCTGTGTAATTCACATCCCAGACACGGTGCCGCGTCTTGCATTGTCGCGGGACATGATTCGGTGTCCACAGTGTGCTGTTAGTCTCCTTGGTGCGGTCCAAAATGTAGGCCAACGCTGTCCTCAATATCGGAACCAGGCTTATGGCTCTTAGTGTTTGTCATTCAGAGTCTGTGTTCCACGACTGGTTTCACGGTGTCTTTCAGAATGACACGTTCTATAGCTGCTCCAGCGAGTTCCACGACAATGCAATTTAAAATGAGCACAGTGAACAATGTTTGCAGGAGCACACATATGTGTGTGTGTGCCTGTTTTCCCCTGGGTCTTTGCCCTGTGAAATCAAGACGCTGATGAGCAGTTTTGTGTGTGCTTCACTATAGATTACCAGTGAACTTTATGAGGCAGACTTGGAAAAGGCCCTGATTCTGAGCAAACAGGACTTCTTTGAGCAACAGAAAAATCAGGTATGTCAGACGATTATCCTTCAACACATTCAGTACGTTTACATGCAGCAAGAAATTCGAATTTCTAATCGTATAAGACATCGTTCGGACTTTTTAAGTGCATGTAAACACCTTAATCCGACCTACTTCGGACCTACTTCGGACCTATTTCGGACATCTAAAATCGGATAACTACACCTGGATAATTCGATCATAGTCGGACTTTTAACGGCATGTATACTCAGCAATCGGATCTGAATCGGATTTTGCATTCTGCGCACGCGCAGTGCCATTCTGCACATGCGCAGCGCCACATAGCGTCCAGAGTCAGCCCATGCTCCGGCTGTTAATCCGATTCTCTGAACGGCATGTATACTCGGACAAGTGATCCGGTCTTACGCATGTCATTATCTGATCCGATCAGAAATTCGAATTTCTTGCTGCATGTAAACGTACTGATTGTTGTGGAAATTTCCTCAGCTGCTGGTGAAGAATGAAATAGAGACTTAAAACCGACAAGGTTTTATTTTCTTTGCAAAGAAAAGGTCAATCAACACGCGAGCGGTCAAAGATGAAGAAAGACTCAGAGCATGGGGGATACCCAAACATTTATACCTGAGGAACACCCCCTAGAGTATGCTTTACATCCATGTGTCTGCTGCAGGAGCCCCCCCCCCAGGGAGGGTTTTCACACCCTTTGCCCACTGCAGGTATCTCGCGCTGACCCCTGTGGATGTGCTTTACACCTAGGGTATCCTGCAGGGTTTTGCATTCAGGTGCAAAGTTAAGTCTAAACATCACACAAAACAATTTGGTACCTTATCTTAGGGAAGGGGAAAGGTTGGGCGTCTCAAATGGTTAAGACAAATAAATTGAAATTGCCATTACAACATTATGCACAAGTACTAGAGTCAAACCATCTGCTGTTTAATTGAATGCAAGTATTAAATACTTGTTGTGCCCACCATGTCGGATATATTGTTCCATATAAAGTAGAATTTAGAAGTATATTAAGGTAATGCCATTATTGAATGAATACTGGTTTACAGATGGAATATGCAGATAGTTGGGGCGGCAGTAGCTCAGTGGACAGAGTTGGTCGTCCATTAACCATAGGGTCGGCGGTTCGATCCCCTTGATCCCTACTTCCAAACTGTCTGCGTGTCCTTGAGCAAGACACTGAACCCCAACTTGCTCCCCGGGCACTGAACATAGCAGCCCACTGCTCCTATGTACAATAGGATAGGTCAAATGTAGAGAACAAATTTAGTTCCCATATCTAAACAATACTGAGAATGACAAGTAAAGGCCGAAAGGTCCTCTCATTTTAAAGATATTGGCTCATCTAAACATGGTATCATGGTATATAAAATAAAGTATAAAGAAATGCAATGTGAGTGCCACTATTAAAGCTTTCTGTGTAAAATAGTGTACATTTAATTTTAGATTTACATGTATTCGCTTTGCAGATTCTTTTTATAGTGGCTATTGAGTAGCTATAAAATATTCCCAATGCTGCTCAACCCAGTTTCTACAAAACTGGGTTGAGCGGCCAGTTGTCCATGAGAATGTATTCATATTGTTCATGTGTATTGTATACATACTGTACATACAGTGTGTCCTGTTTATACAGTGTCTATTGTATACACACCTTTCATATAGTGCATTCCAGGTACCCTGCATACACACTGTATGTACAGGCCTACGTACTGTATGCTGCCCCCTACAGTTCTGTCCTGGAACCCCATCCAAAACTCAGAATAGCCCAGCACTTGAAATGAAAGTGTTTTAATAATGTATATGTTATGTGTTTATGTGTAATTTTATTTATATATATATATATATATATATATATATATATGTATATGTATATAGATATATACAGTGTCTCACAAAAGTGAGTAAACCCCTCTCATTTCTGCAATGTTATAATTATATCTTGTCATGGGACAACACTGAAGAAATGACACTTTGATACAATGTTAAGTAGTCACTGTAGAGCTTGGATAGCAAAGTAAATTTATTGTTACTTCAAAGTAACTCAAAATACAACAATGAATGTGTAAAATGCTGGCAACAAAAGTGAGTACACCCCCAACTGAAAATGTCCAAATTGGACCCAAATGTCAATATTTTGTGTGGCCACCATTATTTCCCAGCACCGCCGTAACCCTTTTAGGCATGGAGTTCACCAGAGCTTCACAGGTCGCCGCTGGAATCCTCTTCCACTCTTCCATGATGACATCACAGAGCTGGTGGATGTTGGAGACCTTGCGCTCCTCCACCTTCCGTTTGAGGATGCCCCACAGATGTTCAATAGGGTTTAGGTCTGGGGACATGCTTGGCCAGTCCATCACCTTCACCCTCAGCTTCTTTAGGAAGGCAGTGGTCGTCTTGGAGGTGTGTTTGGGGTCGTTATCGTGTTGGAATACTGCTCCGCGGCCCAGTTTACGGAGGGAGGGGATCATGCTCTGCTTCAGTATTCCACAGTACATGTTGGCATTCATTGTTCCCTCAATGAAGTGTAGCTCCCCAGTGCCAGCAGCACTCATACAGCCCCAGACCATGACGCTCCCACCACCATGCTTGACTGTAGGCAAGACACACTTGTCTTTGTACTCTTCACCTGGTTGCTGCCACACACGCTGGACACCACCTGAACCAAATATGTTTATCTTGGTTTCATCAGACCACAGGACATGCTTCCAGTAACCCATATCCTTAGTCTGCTTGTCTTCAGCAAACCTTTTGCGAGCTTCCTTGTGCATCTTTTTTAGAAGAGGCTTTTTCCTGGGACGACAGCCATGCAGACCAATTGAATGCAGTGTGCGGCGTATGGTCTGAGCACTGACAGACTGACCCCCCACCCCTTCAACCTCTACAGCAATGCTGGCAGCACTCATACGCCTGTTTTCCAAAGCCAACCTCTGAATATGACGCTGAGCGCGCGCACTCAACTTCTTTGGTCGACCATGGGGAGGCCTGTTTTGAATGGAACTTGTCCTCTTAAACCGCTGTATGGTCTTAGCCACCGTGCTACAGCTCAGTTTCAGGGTGTTGGCAATCTTCTTATAGCCTAGGCCAAGCATGTCCCCAAACCTAAACCCTATTGAACATCTGTGGGGCATCCTCAAACGGAAGGTGGAGGAGCGCAAGGTCTCCAACATCCACCAGCTCCGTGATGTCATCATGGAAGAGTGGAAGAGGATTCCAGCGGCGACCTGTGAAGCTCTGGTGAACTCCATGCCTAAAAGGGTTACGGCGGTGCTGGGAAATAATGGTGGCCACACAAAATATTGACATTTGGGTCCAATTTGGACATTTTCAGTTGGGGGTGTACTCACTTTTGTTGCCAGCATTTTACACATTCATTGTTGTATTTTGAGTTACTTTGAAGTAACAATAAATTTACTTTGCTATCCAAGCTCTACAGTGACTACTTAACATTGTATCAAAGTGTCATTTCTTCAGTGTTGTCCCATGACAAGATATAATTAAAACATTGCAGAAATGAGAGGGGTGTACTCACTTTTGTGAGATACTGTATATATATATGTGTATATATCTATGTATGTATATATATACTGTATATGTGTGTGAATTAAACATACACTTCACTTTATGCTGAATACTGTTCACCGTTTTCCGTACTGTTGACTGTTGCGCGTGAACCACCAGGACAAATTCCTCGTAGGTGCAAACCTACTTGGCAATAAAGTTCTTCTGAGTTCTGAATAATTATGGCGATCATCATTTAAACATCAAAGATTATAGATCATTAATTAATGCTACCAATACAACAGTGAAGCCCAAAATGACTTGATAGTTTAGTTTAGTTAAGGCTGAGTTATGCTTTCACGTAGGGATTCCGTAGTGATCACGCAATGGCCACGCATTTGCTTGGACGCAGTCATGAGACCGTGATGGTTCTGCGTGGGGTTTACGTGTCGAAATGCAATTCAATGCCACACTGGTAGAGGGACCAGAATGACCATTCTGGTCATTACATACGGATTACTAGCGAGTAAAAAATAAAGTTTACAGAAATGAAGGCAAAAGTTTTATATATATATATATATATATATATATATATATATTCAGTCGAAGCATTTATCACAACGTAGCGGTGTTTACGAGTGGAAACCGGAAAAGCGATCTCTAGTGAATGTAGTTCGTGGACCAATCACAGCCAAAGCCGCTGCGTTGGGGTTGCGTCGCCTCGACGCGCGTCTAGGATTTTTGGTAGGTGCACGTCAGGCCCTTGCGTTGGACGCAAGGGGGATGTAAAGGGTCCGTAGCCCCCCAGCGTTGCCTCAACGCGGAAGCATAAATGAAGCATAACCCAGCCTTGAGTTTAGCTGGTAGTTAGTTTAGGTGTGTGTGTGTGTGTGTGTGTGTGTGTGTGTGTGTGTGTGTGTGTGTGTGTGTGTGTGTGTGTGTGTGTGTGTGTGTGTGTGTGTGTGTGTGTGTGTGTGTGTGTGTGTGTGTGTGTGTGTGTGTGTGTGTGTGTGTGTGTGTGTGTGTGTGTTACTGTATGTGTGTGTGTGTATGTAACTACCGTTCCTCCTACCAGCAGAAACCCACAGAGGCGTCCTCGCCCAAGTCTGGAGGGGGCCGAAAGGAGAAGAAGAAGGGCCAACAGGGGAAGGACAAGAAGACGGTTTCCCTGCAGAACTTCCAGAGTGACGGTGCTGCAGGTGCGAGGACCCTTCACAGCTACCTGCCCCCCCCCCCCCAGGCCTGGGTTTCTAGTGGTGGGGGGGGTTCCCTATGCTCTCCCAGGGAAGCCTCTTGTGAGCTGGTGCCTCTCACACCTGAGCCACCTGCTGCAATCGCTGTGCACCGGCTTTGTTGTCATGATGATAACGTAGTCATGGCAACACGAGTCCTGGGTTTTAGTCGAGACGGCCACTCGACGATGGTGAAGATTAACGGAGACGTTGAGGTTGTGGTCTGCTTGAGGCTTCAGGTCAACAACAGGAAGTAGATATTGTAGTATTGTAATTGTGATTATTTAGCCTGATATCGTGATTTAGATTAACGGATGATAGATTAATGTCATATTTTATTCATAATTTATATGTATTAACATTTATTTTTTAGAATTGCATTGGTTTTGGGATAATTGTAACCGTTCATACTTGGTTCACAGCAGAGGCTAAAGAACGATTTGGAGTGAATGTTACATTTAGGGCATTTAGCAGACGCTTTTATCCTAAGCGACTTACAGAGAGTACATTTGTCATAAGAAGGTAAAAGATTTAATTGCTGCTAATACAGTATGAATGAGTCACCAGAACAAGTTTCAAGCATTTGCTAGATTAACCATTGCTAGTATAGAACATCTCTGACTAAGTGCCAAGTTACTAAGAGCGATCAAAGTGCCAAGACGGTCGGTGTGTGTGTGTGTGTGTGTGTGTGTGTGTGTGTGTGTGTGTGTGTGTGTGTGTGTGTGTGTGTGTGTGTGTGTGTGTGTGTGTGTGTGTGTGTGTGTGTGTGTGTGTGTGTGTGTGTGTGTGTGTGCGGTACATAAGAGCATGAGGGTTGGGTTATGCAGGGTTCAGGTGACCTCTGAACAAGTGGGTCAGCCCGAGGATAACATGATGATGATGATGGCTGGCCTTTCAAATGTGTGAGAAACGCTTGACTGACACAATTTTGTTTTGTCTTGCAGAACATCTTGGTAAAAAACAGGAGAAGGAGGTGAGGAAAGCGATCCTTTCACTTATCACCTGTGTTTGACGCACGGCCTTCATAATACATCCATGCACCGGTGAGCCCCATGTTGACTGTGAGGGGCCCCCCTCTCTCTCTCTCTCTCCACAGGAGAGCAGAGCAGCAGCCCATGTGGGGCCGGGGCAGGACGAGCGCTTCTTCAACAAGCTGGAGGACGACGTCAGCAAAATCGTGCAGCGGGAGAAGCGACGCGAGCAGTACTCCAACAGCCCGGGCCAAGAGGCCAACAACGCCTCCACAGAGCACGAACCGGTGGGCTGGGACGGACACGCGCACACGCACACGCACACACACACACACACACACACACACACACACACACACACACACACACACACACACACACACACCATGTTGGATGTGGAATATACGTCACGTCAAGTCACATCACTCACACATCACCACAGCAGACCCGCCAACCTTGAAGACATTTTGGTACACGCGTGCCCCCCAACATCCCCTGCGCACACCCGACAGATACCTAACAGTGAGGTGGGCAACGGTGGAGGGTACATTGGCGGTGGGCTGTCGGGGGCGCCGGGGGGGATGTCGGGGCCATGTGTGTACTCATAAAATGTCTTCAAGGCTGGCAGGTCTGCCATAGGGGCAGCAGTAGCTCAGTGGATAGAGCGGGTGGACAGAGCGGGTCGTCCACCAACCGTAGGGTCGGTGGTTCGATCCCTGACATGTCCACATGTCAACGAGTCAAATGCAGAGAACAAATTTCGTTCTCGTATCTAAAAAAAAAATAAAAATACTGAGACTGACCAATAAAGACCGAAAGGTCCTCTCTTCTACAACACGTCACAACACACACAGTGAGTCAGGTTGTGAGCGGAGGAGAGAGGGAGGACCTCCAGGAGGTAGATTGGTTGATTGGCGTGTTGGTGTGCGTGGCGTCTCTGCAGGACCCCCGGGCGGAACAGCTGAGGTACGACCTGGAGAAGAAGGACCAGGAGATCGAGAAGCTCAAGGGCACCATCTCCCAATGGGAGGTGAGCACCGCGCGCCACAACGTTACTCAATGGCCCCTCGCTTATTTTTATATGTTATATGTTACATGGTCACTCTGATCGGGCTGGGTGATCGTCATGTACCCCTGCTATGTTGGAAAACTGTATATTAGTAGCAACAGCCTGCTATGGTCTTTGGAAGTCTTGGGTGTTCATTTCATTTGGAAAGAAAAGTGTGCCTTTGTGAAACTGTTTAGTCACCGTCGGTGACCTCGATTCTCCCCCGTTGTCTCTTGACTGTGCAGGTGAAATACAAAGAGGTGAAGGCCAGAAACGCGCAGTTGCTCAAGATGCTGCAGCAGGGAGAGAGTGAGTGTGAAACGCCTGACCTCATCCCCCGACGCAGAGCCCCGTGTGTTGTGGAGATGATCTCACCGCCGGTTTCGGAGGCTGGATAGTCACTGCGTAGGGCTGCCTCCTCATAGTCCGGCTAACCTTTAGTCCACAAGGAGAGGCTTTGTGGACCCAGGCTGAGTGAACGCATCCGTGGTCTAAATCTGGCGGGCCCTGGCTGTTCGGACATGCGCAGAACCACTTTGCCATTTAACAGCATGCATGCGCTTGGAAAAATTATACTTTTAAAGGCTCATTATTATCACTCCTTTCTATGAACTGTAACGTTGTGCAATGTTAACGGTGCTTCTTTTCTAACGCTCTCTCAGCCCTGGAATTCAGTCCCCCAAAAAATATATTTGAATAATTACTTTAAAAGCACGATGAGTGGTCTTGAGTCTTGGGCAGCCCTGTGTTAATGTCAAAATTTGTCCGTCTTGATCCATCTGTCAAACAAACGGGTGGACGCGTTGTGGTGAGGTGACTTAAGTGGAGCCCCTTTTTAAAAGTGTCTTTTTTTTCCCCCCCCTCCCTTAGTGAAAGATAAGGCAGAAATACTCCTCCATGTGGACGAGCTACTAAATATCAAGGAGGAACTGTCTTCACAGGTGTGTGTGTGTATGATGCATATATGACGATGTCTCACGGAATTGGTTTGCAATCTTACATTTATTTTTGATACTGACTATTTTAGCAGTGGATGGAGTACATTTTAGAGCTGTTTATGGTTTAATCTTGGTTTGTTTGTTTTGCATTGTGTCATCGTGACTACTGTGAGTGTCCCCACCAGGACATGTACACAATACCTTAAATGTTCCAAATGTACTCTGAATAAACCTTGCCGCTTGGTTCTCCAGGTGAAACTATTGCATGCTGCCCTTGAACAAGAGAAGTCTAAAGTGAAAGGACTGCAAACAGATCAACCCAAACATCAGGTAGGACCACATCAGCGTTCCTTTCCATTTATAAAGAGTCATCCACAAACGGGGTGCAGGATAGCGAAGGTCAATCCCCCCCTCCTGTCCACAACCTACCTGTAGGCATCCTACAGTGAGTCTTCAAAGCCCTGTTCCTGCTCCTGAATGACGTGTGTCTTAGAAGCAGAAGAAGAAGAATGACTCATTTGATTCCGTGAGGGAAATTTGGTCTTCTGCATTTAACCCAATCGTGAATTAGTGACACACTCAGAACACAGTGATGGTGAGGCACACAGTGAGGTGAAGCACACACTTAAACCCGATGCAGTGAGCTGCCTGCAACAGCGGCGCTCGGGGAGCAGTGAGGGGTTAGGTGCCTTGCTCAAGGGCACTTAAGCCGTGCGCACTGGTCGGGGTTCGAACCGGCCACCCTCCGGTTACAAATCCGAAGCCCTAACCCGTAGGCCGTGGCTGCCCAAATTCACTGCACACGTTCCACGCTGTATCCAGCCAGAGCCCAGGCTAACATATCAATCTCTTTTGTGTTTGGCAGGGGAACAAGAGGGGGAAGAAGGGCTCAGAGTGCGACCTATGAAGAGCCCAGCACTGAACGTGTCCACCGTGACAGAAACATGAAGAAGACGCTGCTGACTTTAATTTGTTTGCTATTTTTGTTTTTGAGACAAAAGAAAAAAAAAAAAAAGTGTTGCCCCTTCCCCCTCTGGGTTGTTAATTTTATTTCCATCATGTCAGCGCACTATGCATGCCACTCTTAACATTTAAATCAAGACATTTATACCCTTCCACCCGGTGGCACCTACAGCTGGTTTTTATTTAAAAACATGTTGGTTTTTTTTTTAAACGATGCTCTTTCGTCTGTGTTATGATGGTGGTATGTTGTCCCCCGAGCTGCCTTATATCAGCGACACGATGCTGTGGCATCCTGTGACGTTTTTGATTGAACCCCTCCCCCCCCTTCACGACAACTTGTTTTGGATTGTTTTTCTTCTCACACTGTGAAGTTAATTAAAACTACTTTAACGGTGAAATAAAGTTGTGTGTGTGTGTGTGTGTGTGTGTGTGTGTGTGTGTGTGTGTGTGTGTGTGTGTGTGTGTGTGTGTGTGTGTGTGTGTGTGTGTGTGTGTGTGTGTGTGTGTGTGTGTGTGTGTGTGTGTGTGTGTGTGTGTGTGTGTGCTGTTTTTAACATGTTAAAATGCTGTAAAGTGACGTGACAATTGCAGTTTTGACAGGCTTCGAGTGGCAACCTAAAACCTCCAAGCCCTCAGAGGGGCGCAAGGAATAGGTGCTCCAGACATGAAATAACGTTATCTGAAATAAATGAATGCAATTATTTGCAGTTGAACAAGCATGATCGGCAATAGATAAATAGAAGGATACAATCACTAAAATTCCTAGAGCAATGATTGGGGTGTGCGTCTTGCGCAGCTACTTTAAATTTGGCACAAGTCCCGTCAGTTCTGCCGAGTCACTGAACGGACGCATCCAGACTGCGCGCCGCGCTCCGTCCGGGATCTCCTGTATCTGGGACATCAGGGCAGGGATGGCTGGCGCGGTGAAGGACGCGGCGGGACCTGCGTGTCTGTTCTCCGACACCTTTCGGGTGATCCTGAAGACCACCGTGGCGATAAATGATTTCGCCGTCGGGCAGAACTGCACCGTGAGCCAGGTAAAAAGCCGTGAAATAAACATACACTCGCGACTGCCGTGATCGAGCTGACTCAAAACGGGTCACATCCTTTTCCATTGAGCGTCTTGTGGCCTGTTTAATGTAGCCTCACCAAGTTTGTGTTTTCCTTCATTGAAAGCAGCGCTTGAGTTATTGCCTTTATCGACGCAATCTATGTCGCTGGGATCATTAAAATTCTTATTTGTTGCCCAATCTCGCAGTTGTGGTGGACAAGTTAAAACTAACTTACTTACTGTGTGTGCGCATGGGTACTTGCTTGTGTTGGGAAGTTGAAAAGGTGTGTCGCGGAGAGATTGGGGACCACCGCAGAGCAACTGGTGCTTATCCACGCTGGTCACATTCTGAGTGGGTCGGACATGCTGAGCCAGCATAAAGGAGACGACGGTACTGTCAGCCTCCGCATGTTTATCAGGTAGCCTACGCACTTTTGGGCTATAGGTCACTTGTTCCTATCATTTAAAGAAAATAGGACGTTCACATAGGCTTTTTTATTTGGGATAAAAAAAAAAAACTACAACTATACAAAAATAAATGAGTATGTTCTGATTGGTCGACTGCTCTTCCTCCTCAGTCCTCTCAGGCTTTCGTCCCCCACGCAATCCTGCAGTGTGACTTCCGGAACAGACCAGGACATGGAGAGTGATGACCTGACCCTAGATGACCTGACGCCCTCACCCACCTCTCCACTCTGTCTTGGTAGGAGGTCCATTATCCACCCTTTTTTATCAACTCAACTTTAGGGGCAGCCACGCCCTACTGGTTAGGGCTTCGGATTTGTAACCGGCTGAAGTGCCCTTGAGCAAGGCACCTAACCCCTCACTGCTCCCCGAGCGCTGCTGTTGCAGGCAGCTCACTGCATCGGGTTTAAGTGTGTGCTTCACCTCACTGTGTGCTTCACCATCACTGTGTTCTGAGTGTGTCACTAATTCACGATTGGGTTAAATGCAGAAGACCAAATTTCCCTCACGGGATCTAATGAGTAATGAGTAATTCTTCTTCTTCTTCTTCTTCTTCTTCAACTCACTTATTTTCTCCCACCTTTGTCGTTTCACCTTCACTCCTGTCTCGTCTCTCACAACAACAACCATTCACACACATGCGACACCCAGACCAACAGTCCAACCCTTCCACCCAATCACGTTCAGGCTCCAATGCGATGGACCCAGCCCCAGGATCCCATCTCATCCTACTCTGTGTTACAAAGTCCTTGCGTGTCTCATGCCCTTGACTCCTCCACACAGTGGAGGAGCTGGGCAGCCTGAGTCCGGCCGCCAGCGCCCCCGGGTTCTTCCAGCCCCTCCAGAGCCAGATGCAGCGCCGGCTGCTCTCGGACCCGGAGCTGATGAGCGGCCTGCTGGGCAGCCCCCTGGTGCGCAGCGCCCTCTCGGCCTCCAGCCCCCAGCTCACCAGACAGCTGGTGCTGTCCAACCCGCTGACCCTGCAGCTCCTCCAGACCAACCCAGAGGTGGCCGACATGCTGGACGACCCGGAGGTCATCGCACAGGTCGGCTGGGTTTTGGGGGGGGGCGAGGGTCAGGGGTCAGGGGGTCACCGGGATACAGACGGTGGAGGACAGGTGCATGTGTTTGGCTGTCTGGATGAAAGGGGTCTTGTGTGAGTGTTGAGGATGTGTAGGTCTTAAGTCAGTTATTTGGGACTGTGTGTGTGTTTGTACACCAGAGCGTTGGGGTGAGACAAACTTATTGAGTCCTGCTGAGTTATACTGGCCTAAGGCATTTCACAATGATATTTTTATAGAGAGGAATCGTTTTTTTTTTTGTTTTTTTTTACAAATGCACAAGTGTGCGCATGCTTTTCGTGGCAGTAATGGTATTCGCTGGTGTTTGGTGTATCGTGAAGGACAACAGGAAGCCCTGTAAAATGCATCTCTCCTGTTCCCGTGCTTTTCCATGTGAAGTGATGTGAAACCGTGTCGTTCCCCCAGATGGTAGAGCTCACTCACAACCCCAACGTCATACAGGAAATGATGAGGAACCAGAACTGTGGCCTGACACACCAGGAGCCTGTCCATTCACTTCAGAGGACTGAACTTAACTCAGAGGAACGATCGCTCAGCCCCTTGCGTGTAAAGATGCGCACGCACGCACTCACACACACACACACACACACACCTGGAATAATAAATAGTGTATCTTATTCACACAGAGATATCAAGGCATTACAGTATACATACCTGGATGCATATGAGCGGATGAATGCATTTGCCTTCACAGTCTAAGCCCTAATATAATGCTTTGCTGCTATACGTGTAAGGGAATTCAGGGAATATCAATGATATATTTATATCATGATGTATTTGTGCACTAATAACTCAGCTCACCTCATGCTGTGAACTTAGACAATGTCCTTAATTGCCGGTCATGTCGAGGTGAAGCTGTTATTCTGAGCGTGTCCTTCGTGCTCTGGTCCCACCCCCCCCCCCCACCCCCCCCCCCCCCCCTCCCCGTCCTCCTCTCCCTCTTAAGCAGACCCGAGGAGACCCGTCTGTGACCCGGTCATCGGGGGAGTCCCAGCCAATCAGAGACCGGGGACATCCGCTGCCCACGCACAGGCATTCTACAGAGCCCCTCACCAACATGGCCGACACACCCACAGCACATCCCACCTCAAACGACCCCTTCTCCGGAGGCAAGGAAATATAGGTTGTATTGCATTACACAACGCGGCGTGTAGCTACGTTTCAACTTGAAATGTAAACGAGAATAAGAGGTGGGCGGCAGTAGCTTTGTGTGTAGAGCAGGTGGACAGAGCCGGTCGCCCACTAACCGTAGGGTCGGCGGTTCGATCCCCTTGATCCCCCTCCTGCTCCAATTGTCCACATGTCGAACCCCAAAAATGTATTGATTGTAGGTCGCTTTGGACAAAAGCGTCTGCTAAATGCCCCCTTTACCCTTTTTAGGATTTCTGTTGAGCTTTCTTTAAACACGTTTTCGTGTTTAAATGTTTACTACTACTACCATTGCCGACTAGCCGTTTGGCAGATGCTTTTATCCAAAGTCACTTGCAGTGAATTCACAGAAACGTCATGAAGGTGTGGGCACCACAAGGATGGCTACGGGTGGCTGAGGACATTGGCTTTTCTGCTAGGACTAAGACACTACTGCACCGTCATCTCCTCTGTGTGTACAGGCATGCAGTCTCTCCTGGAGCACATCTCTGCCTGTCCTGGTCTGATGGAGAGCCTGCTGTCAGGACCCTACGTCAACACGATACTGGACACCCTCTGTCAGAACCAGGACTTAGCCGCACAGGTAGAGTATCTCTGCATGCAAATGCGCGCGCACACGCACACACACACACACACACACACACACACACACACACACACAGTGATAAGGTCTAGTATGCGTGCTGTTTCAGATGCTGCTGAGCCACCCCTTATTCTCTGGGAATCCTCAGCTGCAACAGGAAATCAGAGAGCAGCTCCCAATGTTCCTGCAACAGGTGACTACTTATGGAGGAGTTGTTCTCATGCAGTAATTGGCTGAAAAGGAACAAACTGTTTCGGGACAAACTGTTTAGTTTGCGGGACAAATAAAGGGTTTCATTATCTATCTTCTCTTATTACCGTGAACTCCAATTGAATTACATGTAATTGAGGATATTGCTCCATTGACGATGTTTAGCCATTGAGAACAATGGAACCATGCTGGGTTAAGGGAATCTATGCGCTGTGATTGGTTCACCATATTTAGATGCAGAGTCCAGAGCTGCTGGCGGCCATGTTGAACCCTCGAGCGATGGAGGCTCTGCTCCAGATCCAACAAGGCCTGCAGACCCTCGCTTCGGAAGCCCCCGCCCTTGTGCCCAGGTGAATAAACGGAAGAGACAAACTGCTGTCTGCAGACGCAGTAATAAATAACCTTCTAATGAATCGACCCACAAAGTATGTACATTCACTTTGGCAGACGAAAGATTAGCGGTCATTAATTATTAACGATATAGTGGTTCAGCCTCCATCAGATGATCGATATGCACGAATAACAGTTTTGCCAAGTAGAGACGTATTCATATCAACGTCCACCACTTTCACTCAATCATGCGCAATGACGGATACCACCTGGAAAGGAGAAAACACAGAAACCTTTAACCCTACGCTCACACTGACGGGCGACCACGCCCGTCAGTGTGAGCGTAGGCTGTGCTCGGCGATATTCGCCTGGTGGGCGTTCTGGGGGAGTGTCTGTGCTTGTTAGTTTACTTAAGGAAGTGCAACTATCAAGAAAAATATCCAGCCGTACCCATGACGTTTTCTGGTTTAACAACATTTATTTCTCGATAGATTTCGAAGCACATACCAGGGTAAATTCACATTTGTTAGATATATCCATAATCCTATCTCTCGCCGACGTGGTCCACCATGTTGGATTATTTTCTAGCTGCGCGGCCGCCACGCCTCCTTCGCTCGGATTGGCTTTCGCAAAAAAATCGCCGTGTGTTTTCGCTCAACATTAGCATAAAATAGGATTCGTTTCTATTTTTTGCCCCGCCCTCCTCGCGTTTTGCAGCACACACGCGTCGCCTTGCCGCCCGTCGCTCACTGTCATTGGAAATGAATGGTAGCGCGTCGCCAAGCCTCTGTCTAAAAAACGCCAGTGAGCGTAGGGTAAGTTGACTCCAGTGCTGTTTGGCACGAGCAGCACTCCAGTCCACCGGGCCATGGGGAAAGGCGTTAGCAGCCATTTTGTCGGTTTGCGTCTTCCGCGTAGTGCCACCCTAGGGAGCCTGGGCATCAACCCTGATGACGCCCGCGTGGACAACCCACCGGCAAGTGACCCCCAGGTTGCCATGGTGACGGAACAGCAGCAGATGCAGTTTGTGCAGCAGATGCTGCAGATGTTGGCCAACAGCAATCAACAGGTGAGCTTTGGCTCCTCCTACACGTTTGTCCGCTTTCTATTGACAAGTAGAATACTCGATACCTTACGCTGGTATACACTTTATACTCAATGCGTATATACTTATACTCATACTTGTTTTGTATTTGTGTTGTACTTTATGCTTTATTGCACCATTTGTTTCGTTTTTTTAACTTTCTTATTACCCAATAATTTACTTTTTAAGAAGTTGGATTCTTGAATTGATGGATAAAATGGATGGATACCTTTCATTGCCTGCCTTGAATTGCATCTGAATTAAGCCTATTCAAGGATGTTTGTGGCATTCCTGGTCCACACACACACACACACATATTTAAATGTGTTATCACCCTCTCTGATCCTAGAGTCCGCAGTGAAGAGACGGGATGTGTTCTCGGCTTCAGGGATCAGAGACCCAACAGACCTCTTCAGGTTCTACGTTCCGCGCTGATGGGTCCACACACGCACACACACACACACACACACACACACACACACACACACACACGCACACGCACACGCACACACACACACAGACTCCTGGAATAATAAAGCATTATCTTATTCGCAGAGATATTAATGTATTACAGTACACATATCTGGAGGCATATGAGTTGATGAATGCAATTAGCATTCATAGCCTAAGGCCTGATGTAATATTTTGTTGCTATACGTGGAAGGGAATTTCAATAATATACATTATCTCAATTCACCCTATACTATGAACATGTAAGTGTTAAGTATTTGATTCTAATTACGCCGTAGATACTCAATTTACACTGGAAACCCTCTTTTTTTAGCAGTTTTCCCTTGACCAAATCACAAAATGACATCCTAAACTCAGATGAGCCTCATCACATTATAAGACTAATAAACGGATTCCATCACATAACTTCAAGTGTAGTCAATGGTTCCGTTGGACAAAGTTCACATACTGCATAATAAATCTCTTGAAGTCTGTCTCTGTCTGTAGTGTTTCTGTGTGAACAACAGAGGGCAGCGTTGACCAGGTTCCTGAATGCCAGTGACCCAATCACGACCACGACCCACTGCTTTATTTAAGCAGAAAATACGTTTGATGTTTGTCACTCAGTTCATAACCAGGACTTTTGGTTTGCTTTGTACATAAATGACTAAAACTTTGCTGAGCAGGCACAGGCTACATAGTCTACAGTAGACACAAAAGTAAAAAGTCATGGTATAGGTTTATTTTTCTATTAACATGCTCTTTGTGACCATATATAATCTATACAGTTGTTTAATACATGAACAAGTCTGTGATCAGGTGTGTGCGTGCGTGCGTGCGTGTGTGTGTATGTGTGTGTTCACATATTTTGAATGCGAGATATGAGAGTGGCCAAGGGGGTTCTGTCCGGATTAGAGGCTCCTTAAATATCTGGGTTGGGGGTTTGAAGATGACTCATGGGCCTAAAACGGCTGTAGCATGCGTGATGCAGGATCCTCTCTCTGTGTGGGGTTTGGGGTTCAATGCCTTAACATCAAGGTCATCTGACCACATGGTTGGGGATGGTCCAGAACACACGCACACGCACACACACACACACACACAGGGCTGCCTCAGTACCCCCTTGGGTGGCAACGTCAGAGTCTGAATCTGTTTCATATGTTTTTTAACTAAACATATTTAATTCTTATTTGATTCATATTTCATGGTGTTAGTGATCATAGCGAGTACTCATTAGCTCTCTCTCTACTATTCGGTGTGGGTAATATCTCCTTTTTACATACCCTTTTTGGTATGCATTTCTGCAGTATTCTGTGAATCAATACAAGGACACATAGCTTATTGGAGAGTGGTCCATGTGACCTGTTAGGTGATTTGAGGCACTGTTCCTTCGCTCTTTTTCCAGAAATAGAATTGACGTGAAAATTCAAGTTGAGGAACACTATTTTTCCACGGTTTGAGTGCGAGTATATTTTTACATTTTTAAAAATACGTCACTCTAAATAATTAATTCAAGTGTTCACAATCCCGCCGGTACACTGCTCGGGGGGGGCAGGAAGCGGGGGGAAGGGAAACGCATCGCTGCACGGGGGCCTCACAAGTTCTTCAAGCAGTTCCCGGTTCACTCTCACTCAGCGACTGTGGTCTGCTGCCGTGGCGACCGCTCCAGGGTGGGGGGGGGGGGGGTGCCCCCCAGGTCAAGGAGGAGAGCCACAACCTCCGTGGCGATGTCACCGACGCTCCTCCGGATGTCCAGGGTCAACACCCTCTCCTCCCCTCCCGGAGGCTCCAGGGCGGCGAACTGGGACCGCAGCATGTCGGTGCGCATATAATGTCCCCTTCTGGCCACCATCCTCTGGTGGATGAGCTCACGGTCGCCGTGCAGAAAGAGGAAGTGGACCCAGGGCAGGGACGGAGGCAGGACCTCCCGCTCGCCACTTGAGGTGGTGGAAGTGAGCGCTCGAGAGCCGTGGAGAAGGATCTGCCTGTAGAGTCTCTTCAGGGCAGAGCAAACCACGATGGCATCGGAGGTCGGTGGCCTTTCTCTACCGGAGGGGAGAAAGAGGCTCGTTCACCATGCAAACTGACACGAGTCTCACGTACAACCAGTGTTCGAACAGCGAAGTTGACTCTTTGACGGTGTGTGGAGGTTGAGGCAGGGAGGGTTGCGTCCGTGGTGTGTGCGATGAAAAGGGTTTTGGCGTTTGTTTTGTCTTACTTGACGGCGGCTTCGTGGAGCTTGAGGAGCCAGGGGAATCTATCCTGGGAGAATTTGGTGGACAGAACAAGATCACACTTTCAACAATAACATTTCGACAAAGCGTAAACATTGGTTTTGTGTCACGTGCCATGTTGAGTTGCATTGTGGGTCAGCGTGAATTCTTTGGTTGAGGTTTACACCTGACAAGCAGTCACTTGAGTGTGTGTGTGTACACACAACAGATAAAGAGAGCCCTGGCTACACTGCCATGGGAAACAGAAAGCTTACCGTACAAGATAAGAGATACATTTTGTACAGTGTAAGCAAAAACAATGCAAACAGCAGCAATCTGCCTTGGCAAGGAGAGAGTGTACATGATTTTGCGATCTAGCAAGGTGCAAATGCCTGCTATGAGTAAATATGGCTATAAAATTTGCTTGACACATTGTAAATATACAGTGGATGGGTTCAGAATGCTTCTGTGTTTTCCAAGCTGAGATAGGTGGTCAGGTTTCATGAGCTTGTTAGCATGGATTGCAGATTTGCCGGTATGTAGGAATACGTACTTATACGAAGAGAGTATACTCGGCAATAACAATCCAGCTGAAAGCACTCCTTTCAGTGTCAAAATTTAACTTGGCTCCTTGAGCAGGTAATATAACTTGCTGCTTTGGCACATAGTTGGCCGACTGTGGCTTTTGCACTATAGCCTTCCCGATCAAGGTCCCAACCGAGAACAAATAAAACAGTCAAGACATTGTGGTTCAGGAACGCAGGCTTATTTAAACTACTGTCAAAGCACGGACTCCAAATCGACATGCAAAAATCAAATTCCAGGATAGTTTTGCGACAAAAAGGCCTTCCATCAAACAAAAACGCGCAAGATGTCAACACTTGCTTCTACCGCCTGTCAAACGCTGCCATCTCATGTTTCACCGGGAAAAAAAACATGAATATGTACCCCTGGGTGCTTTTGTCATGGTCATAATTATTATAAAAGGCAATTCAAATTATTAATTTGAATTGTCACCTCCATTGTCTGTACCTGCCAGACGGCACGGCAAGATATGTTGGCAAACAATAGCTTTTGTTGTGTGGGTGTCATTACTAAAACACCCTTTTTTGGCAAGCTGCAATTCTTCGCTTAGATGGTATTGTGTCGCATGAATAATACATCCTGAATTATCATGTCAGGAAACAAAAAGCGCCTCGCCTGACGTAATACGTTCCTCCGGACTCTAGGTGCTGCTCTCGGTGTGCCAACGAAACGCGTTTTAAGTTGAAGGCGGAAATTTGAAACCCTCTGAGGCTGCAACTTTTCATCAATGGACTTCACCAGCCCAGAATGAACAGCTGGGCCGACGGTCTTGCTGCAAGGGGCATCGGGTCTGTGAAGCCAAAAGGAGCAGTGAGAGAAGGGCTCACAAGGGCTGAGGAAGCTATTCAGTGGGGAGAGCGGACAGCAGCGTCCTCTGTATGCATGCATGCATGCTGCTAAAAGGACGGCAGTAGCTCAGTGGGTAGAGCGGGTGGACAGAGCGGGTCGTCCACTAACCGTAGGGTCGGCGGTTCAATCCCTTTGATCCCCCTCCTCCAACTGTTCACATGTCGAACCCGTCGAACCCCACAAATGTACTGATTGTAAGTCGCTTTTCGGCTTATACCCCTAAACTTGACCAATATTGACCGTCGCTAAAAATGCATCTGAGGGGGTATTTGGCTGGATTATTGGTGGAAATTACCTCAGGGAGAATTTTACTCCGAACCATCACTTTAATTACTACTACCACTTTAAAACTCTCCACCAACATTGCACTACTCATGTACAATACTGCACCTTAATCGCTTTTTTGCACTTCTGGTTAAAACACCAGCTACATTTTGTTGTCTCTGTACTCTGTACTCTGCACAATGATAATAAAGTTGAATCTAGCCTAAAAAAAAAACAGGTCTGTGAGCAGCTCACCTGGTCCGTGAGAGCCTCCCCACGAGTCATCTTGTCGATGTTCTCTGGAGGGTGGAAGTCATCTCCTTCATACAGCGGCCAGCCCAGCTGTAGAGACACACACACACACACACACACACACACACACACACACACACACACACACACACACACACACACACACACACACACACACACACAATCACTGTTGAAGGTGAAATAGCAACAGGAGCGTGTTGAGGGGAAATTGAAGAGGAGTATTCACCTTTTCTGAGAGTAAGTTTCCTAACGTGGATCTAGAAGAGGAATGGCAGAAGAGGTTGTTAATATTATTATCCCTTTAATTAGGCCTACATGACAAGAGTAATATTGTCATGTATTATGTTTCGTCGTCTTTTATATTTTGGCACTGAAGATAGGCATACATCAGTGCCAAAATATGACAACAATGGTAACATGAGAAGCGTGATATCATTGTTATTAATAGTATAACACTGACTTCCACAATATTGTAATCGTGCTGGCACTACTACATACAGGTAGACATCACAACTTGGTGTGCATGGCTGCCGTCACACACACATCAAACCTTAACTATACGCCAATGGTTTATTCTCTACACATACTTGCCGCAGCCTGACACGCCCATGATAATGACGATCATAATGTCCAGCTTTTATGTCCTTAACGTTAGCGAATAAGACATGCTGCGGAGTGACAGCTAACGGTGGTTTCGCTTTGTGCGTTTCTAAATCCAAGGGCTCGAACGTGCGGTGGGCCATACCTCTCTCCACTTCAAACCAATCAGACACCGCTCACTTTGAAGTTCGCATCGGTGATTGGATGCGTACGGAGCCACTACGCTGAAGGTACCGCCCACTGTAACGCTGTTTGTTTGGGTCTACTGGTAATTTTGTTAGTGACGCCGAACGCGCGTCAATGTCCATAATTTAAAGAGACAGTGTCGTCCGCGACAAAGCTGATCCCGTAAAAAAAAAACTAAAATCAATGACGGTAAACATGCGACACCACACCATTGGTCATTAAAATACGTATACTTATAATCTACCTACACAGTATATATTTTATTAATTTAAGTTAAATAATTTCGTTTATTCTAGCAGTAGCTATTTAAATTACTTTAATATAAAGAGCGAACGAACCTCATGAGACTTTACTGCAACCAATAATAACCAAATAATAGCGTAGGCTTTTTAATGGTTGTTGACAGATTTGTGAATAATCTTGGTTGCATTTTACAACTATTTAAACAACAATTTAACGACAGGTCCAAGCCTACCACTGTTAATGTTTCAACATTTAATCAAATTAGATAAGGATGTGTAAATAGACTATGCAAGCTTAGACTACACACACACTTGAATTCTTACTTTAGAAATGTTCAGCCAAATTAGAGTTAGAGTAAATAAAAACAATAGGCTTAACGTACGATTTAAACGTGATTTATGAGACCGATACGTGAAGTGTGGTCGCTACGTGTTGGGCTCTCGGGTCATTTGGAGACATGGCAGAAAAGCGCAGCGCGGTGTACACAAACCACGTGTCAGAAGGGAGGGGGAAAAGGTGGGAGCATAAGATCGGGGGGAATTGGAAACCCCATCACCACCACCACTTCAATTAGGACTGAGGCAGAACGGTGAGCAGGCGAGAGTCGGATGCGAGCTTCTGCCCTCAGCTCGTTTAACACCCAGCAGCCGTCCATCCATCCCTTT
>JAXIVH010000026.1:3084603-3126945 GCA_036785325.1 Urophycis tenuis | reverse complement strand
TAGAAGAGAAGTTCAACAACATCAACAACAAGGATGAGAGCTTCTCCCTCAAGAAGAAGATCAACGAGCTCACCATCGTAAGTTCACGTTCGGGTCCCTCTGGACTTTTGTGGGGTTAAGTTAAAGTGTTTGGAGAGATATCTGTCACATAAACAGATTTTATAATAGAATTTGATTGAAATGGCTTCAAATGCCCGCTGTTGTGGACATGGTTTAACCAGAAGCCATCAAAATGGAAAGGGAAAAAAAACTCAAAAACTCAGTATCTCTCCCTCCAGAGACAGATTACAGTCAAATGAGTAAAAGAAAGTGAAAACATGTCTGTGAAACTAATAGGCCTGTCTTTTCTGTGTCCTGTACCAACTGTTGAGTAAAACAAGATGTATTTTCAAATAAGAAAAGATGAAGATAATGATTACAATTTGTATAATTCAGGCACAAAAATAGTCTGCATCCCCAGTACAACACACACTAAATAGTTTCAGGATATTTAGCCAACACTGCCCGTGTCCATAACGATTTACCATTATTTGCATGCATGTTGTGTGGAACTCGCACCCAGATTTAATTTGTACAGCATTTCACTCCAGCCAACAAACTGTCTGTCACAACATCACCCCCTCTCTTATGAGCCTCCTTGATCACCTTCTCACGCTGTTTCCTCCCCATTGTGTGGTGTCTTCAGGACAACCAGCGGCTGAAGCAGGACCTCATGAAGTCCCAGACCAGCATCGCCTGTCTGCAGAGTGAGATGGACTCCCTGAAGACAGACCTCACGGACCAGAGCATGAACTCTGAGCAGTGAGTCTCCAGCTGGCCGGCAATTGTTTTCAGGCCTTAAAACTTGATTTTATTTTAATGATTTAATAATTTGAGTCAGGGATTTTATTTTTGAGTTTGAAGTTTCTGTCCGTGCCGTAATTCTATCACTAGTGCCTTTCAAAGCGGTCCTTGATCACTGATGAACTAAATGACACACAGACGGTTGTGGGCAGAACGGGAGCAGAAAGCGAAAGACAAACAGTGGGTGGGTGAGAGAGAGAATCAGGCCACGCCCCCTCTGCCCGAGACAGACTGACTGACAGACACCTCCCGTGTCCCAGGGCTGTTGATGTTGCCTGCAACAGGATATCCTGGTGTGACTTCACATGCACAATGACTGTCTCGACAGGGTTGCCCAGGCAACGGGGCAACAATGGCACGATTCAGTCTGCCTGTTGAGGCTGTGTATACATTCATACATTGGGACACTGACTGATTATACTCTTTGATTTCAGCATCAATACTGTGATGATTACTGGTAATCAATGAAAGACATGTATTTTTTAAACTTTTTTTTTCTTTCTTTTTTTTTAACCAATTCCTGTTTCTTGATGATTCAGAGACGAAGCCATGATGAAAGTGTTTTCTGAAGAGAGGGACAGTCTGGAGAGACAGATTGATTTGCTGCAGTAAGTATGCCAAGTCACAGAATGCATATACACACAAACACACACACACACACACACACACACACACACACACACACACACACACACACACAGGCTGTAGTATACACAATGTGTACTACAAATCATTGTTGGTTGGTGAACAAATAACAAACAAAAAATAAATAAATAATGTATTAAAAAAAAATAATAATAATATATATATACTGTATTATACTATATATTTTTTATGTGTGAAGGCTGGCGAACCGGCAGCTTCACGACTCTAACGATGGTTTGAGGGCGGCACTGGAGAGGAGCAGCAAGGCGAGTACAAGCAAATCGCAACTATAAACATAAGAGCAATATGATATTCATCCATCCACACGGAGGAATATAAACCACACCTGTGTGTGTGTGTGTGAGCATGCACAGCGCAGTGCAGTACAGTGCAGTACAGTGCAGCGCAGTACAGTGCAGTGCAGCACAGTACAGTGCAGCGTAGTACAGTACAGCACAGTGCAGTGCGGTACATTGCAGTACAGTGCAGTGCAGTGCAGTACAGTGCAGTGACAGCCTGTGTGTGTGTCTGTTGTTGTTTTCTGCAGACAGGAAGCAGCGGGCCTCTGACGGAATTCAGGAACAGAAGCAGAAGCAAAAGCATCTGCTACTCATCGCCGTACGCCTTAATCGACAGGTGATGAACTGAAACGTGTTCCACTAAATGCTTAATGGTGAACGTGCCCTTCCTTTCACATGGGAAATGTAATCTGCTTTTGTTCTTACAACCGAAACTCAAATACACACACACACACACACACACACACACACACAATGTTGCTGTGCTGAGTTGAGTGTGCGAATTAAAAGTATGACAGCTGCTCCCCACTGACCAAAGCAACTAGACTGCCCAGGTATCACAGCTGGAGAACCAACTGTAAACATCAAACATCTTGAGTCCCTGATCTTGGTGACCACTGGACACCATACAGCAAACACAGCAAGGCACGAAGTTGCCATTCGACTTTTATAATCCCTACTTTATTACATTACAAACAATACGAAACATGTGACCAAACTCTGTGAAGGCACTTAACAATTTAGCATATTGAGTTTAAGTTTAGTCGTAAATAAACTGCGTCGTCCGAGCGCACCCCTGGCTCCACACACAAACTGCTAGTGAGGAGACCGGGTGGGTTAACAATAAGATAAGCGATTATGATTGGCTAAGGCTGAGTCATGTTTCATGGCAGCCAATCGAAACCAGTGTTTTTACACAAAAGCCAGCACACACACACACACACACCAAACAGGTTCGATGAATATATATATATATACATTTTATATATATATATTTACACTATTTGCGTTACAGTAACGCAAATAGTTAATTCCATGGTAACTAGTTACTTTTATTATAGAGTAATTCAGTTACTAACTCAGTTACATTTTGGAACAAGTAGTGAGTAACTAATTACTTTAAGTACCATTCCCAACACTGGTCTTGACCATGTGTACGCGAACACCTGGGGCTCCAGGTTCTACGAGCAGCCGGAGGAGGCGCCCCTGTACCACCGCAGGCCCAGCTGTGACGCCGTGGCCCTGGCCATGTGCGACCCGGGCCTCCGGCGGCGCCAGAGCAGCGAGTGCGAGGAGGACAGCCTGCCGGGCAGCTACATGGACAGCGGGATGTCCACGCTGAGGGGCTCCCGGGGGGAGTACGACTCTGAACCCGAGGCCAAGCCTCCGGGGGAGGAAGAGGGGGAGAAGGAGGCGGCGGAGGAGGAGGAGGAGGAGGAAAAGACAGAAGAGGAGGAGGAGGAGGAGGTGGAAGAGGTGGAGGAGGAGCAGGAGGAGGAGAGGGAGGAGGAGGAGGTGAAGGGAGAGTCGCCTGACAATGAGGACAGCATGATGGGAGATAACTCTGATGAGGATGTAAGTCACACATATGTGCTTGCAGGCATAACCTAACAATAATCCTAACAATCATAATCATGATTTTTATATTGAATCTAGTGCATCATTATTGTCACCAAATTGACATTCAGTAAATAATTCTGATACTCCCAAGTTGATCTGTGTTTTTATATTGCAGTTCATCCGAGAATCGGTCTTTCTTTAAGTTGACATTGTCGATGGTAACATTGTCCCGCGTCTCTTGCGAATGTCCCGGTTTGATGGTTTGATGGTTTGTCTTTGCCGTGCAGCCGACGGGGACACAAGACGGCGACTCCCAGTTTGGGTATGACAGCGGTTTCGATGGGAAGCCCTCCCAGTCCGTCAGCAGAAATGACTCCGGGTCTTCCAACACGACGCGCAAAGCCCTCACTGCCTTCGCTGCCCAGGTGAGAAAAGAGAACAAAGATATTCCATGCAGGCTTAGCGCGAGGTAGTTTAGCACAAGCTCTGTGTTCGAGCCCCGCTCGCCGCGGTCTACCTAAAAGCCATGAAATTCACAAGCCGCGTTGGAAGTAAGTGTCTTGCTAAACGATGAAATAGGATGTCAGTGAAACAATTATGGGAATGACACCTCCTCCATTAAGAAACAATGTCTTGTGATGTTTACATCTCCAGTGCTTATTCAAGATTCAAAAGATTCAAAGATTCAAAATTCTTTATTGATCCCTGGGGGAAATTCAAGGTCCAAGCAGCTCCAGTAGATTTACAAAAAATAGAAAAAATAGACAATAAGTAGAAAATAAGAAAAAAGAAATAAGAAATACGTAATAAGTAAAAAGTAAAGGCAAGGTCCACATTTATGTGCTGTAGGTTCCATGGTGATTCTAAGGTGCATCTAATCTTAACCTTATCACGGTACCTTGTTTAGTGTTTATTGTCTATACTCAGGTCTTCTATTGCACTCCTCTATCCCCTTGTACTGCTGGTCAATGTGAATTTCACCTGAGGGGGATTAATAAAGGAATATCTTACCTTATCTTATTACCTCTCTCATCACTCACTGTCCTCATCGCGTGGCCTCTCACCTCTCCTCTCCCCTGTGGTGGGTGGCGTCTCTTCCCAGGAGAGGCCCAAGGACTGCGTCGAGCTGGGCTTCATGGCGTCGGAGAAGGCCTACCGCATCGTGCTGGCGGGCGACGCGGCCGTCGGCAAGTCCAGCTTCCTGCTCCGCCTCTGCAAGAACGAGTTCAAGCTCAACGGCAGCGCCACTCTGGGTGCGTCGGACGCGGGACAAGGACTTTTTTTTTTTTGTCCCACTTCCTTGAAAGTCTGCAGCTCGGGTTGTCCTCGTCGGTCCCTAATCTGTGCCACTCCTTCATGGTGACGCTGATGGCACCCGGGCCTCCGCACCTCGCAGTAGGAAAACAGACCGTAGATTGTTTACATGGTACTTTTTATATGATTTTGACCTCCCGGGAGCTCCTCTCGGGAAACAGGAGCTGTGTGTGTGTGTTATTGCTACTAAGGAAATGAATGACACACACACATACACACACTGTTTGTAGAATCATGTTTTGATGAGTTCCGGGGTCGATGACACTGACACCGGTATCCACAGTCGTTGTGTTTTCTACTGACACTTTAAGCCGGCAGTCAATCATGTTAGCCAGTAAAAAAAATAAATAAGGGTGTGGTTAAGTAATTGTTGGTTATCCAATTAAAAAATATCCAAACATGTAAAAGGAGTGAAGTTTGGAGAGCATTCATGTTTAACATCGATCCCCCCAAGACAAACTTTTAACACGATATGTGTGCTGTGCTAACGGTGAGCGTGCTTCGCTCATTACATTGTAATTATCCCCAGGTGTGGATTTCCAGATGAAGACTCTCACTGTTGATGGAGAGCCTACTCTACTTCAGCTGTGGGACACCGCGGGACAGGAGAGGTGGGTCTGTCTGTCTGTCTGTCTGTCTATTTGATTGTGTGTGGACATTGCAGGACAGGAGAGGTCTGTCTTATCGTGTGTGTGTGCGTCCTTGTGTCTATCCATCTGTCTGTGTGCGTGTGCATAATTATTGTTCTATCTGCACTGCAAATATCAGAAGTAACCAAACTGGTCTTTCAGTGAAATTACACCAAACCTTAATGTGTGTTGAATCCCGCATCTACATAATTAAGCTTGAAGGAAACTAAAAGGTGTCATTCTAAAAGTGAAATATACAGTATATCCTCCTGTCTGCGTTCCTTCTCAAGGTTTCCTCCTTGACAATAACGTTGTATACTTGCTCTTTGGGGGCTACGGTTAGGGGGTGGTTGTAGACTGTGGTCCGTGCCGCCCGTTGGGGCTGTAAAGAGTTATGCTTCCGCGTAGTGATTACGTAGTGATCACGCAATGGCCACGCAGTTGCTCGGACGCAGTCATGAGCCTGTGATGGTTCTGCGTGGGGTTTACGTGTCAAATGCAATTCAATGCCACACTGCTAGAGGGACCAGAATGACCATTCTGGTCATTACATATGGATTACTAGCGAGTAAAAAAAAAGTTTACAGAAATGTGGCAAAAGTTTTATATATATATATGTCGTCGCCAATCAGTCGAAGCATTTATCACACCGTAGCGGTGTTTACGAGTGGAAACCGGAAAAGCGATCTCTAGTGAATGTAGTTAGTGGACCAATCACAGCCAAAGCCGCTGCGTTGGGGTTGCGTCGCCTCGACGCGTGTCTAGGATTTTTGGGAGGTTCACGTCAGGCCCTTGCGGTGGACACAAGAAAGATGTAAAGGGTCCATAAAGGGTCCGCAACCCCCCAGCGTTGCGTCAACGCGGAAGCATAAATGAAGCATAACCCAGCCTTAAGCGTCACTGAGGGCTCTGACTTCAGCCTTGACGCGACCCGGCAGGTTCCGCAGCATCGCCAAGTCCTACTTCCGGCGTGCCGAGGGGGTGCTGCTGCTCTACGACGTCACCTGTGAGAGGAGCTTCCTCAACGTCAGGGAATGGGTGGACATGATCGAGGTAACGCACGCCTCCCCTCACACACACACACACACACACACACACACACACACGCTAACACATACACTAACAGGCATGTGCACACACTTGAATACACAAACACAGACTAACATACACACTCAAATACACAAACACACAGCACTAACACACACTCAAATACACTAACACAAACATACCCACGCTAACACACACATACTAACGCACGCACACACACACTAACGCACACACACACTCAAACACACTAACACACACACTCACACACTCAAATACACAAACACACACTAACACACACACTTCCCCTCACACACACATACACTAATGCACACACACACTCAAATACACAAACACACACTAACACACACTCAGATACACAAACACACACTAACATACACTCAAATACACAAACACACACTCAAATACACAAACACACACTTCCCCTCTCACACGCATACACACACACACACACACACATTAACGCACACACACACACGCACTATATCTTTCACTCTAACACTATAAATCTACCACCTTGCTTACTTCTGATAATAAAGCAACGTCATTCTTGTAGTTCTTTTTTCTCAACAACAACGTTTTCTTAGGATGACAATCCACTTCAGATAATGACACTGACACAAGAGAACATTGCAACCAATGGTCGACCTTTAACGCCCTGAAGCTGGTTCATTTTGTTGTTCCTCTTTCCTCTTTCCATGCAGCAGATGTGTAAGTGTGAGTGTTCACTCTGCCACGCTGTCGTAGTGAGGGTGGATGTGCTGTTCGATGTTGGGTCATTGTTTCTCATTCTTTTTGTGGCGATGTTTGCTCACACGAGAAAAAAGCTGGAACATATTTTGTTTGCTCGTTTGTTGCTGCTGTTGTTTTTGGGTGTGTGTGTGTGTATGTGTGTGTGTGTGTGTGTGTGTGTGTGTCTTGTGCCTGACTTGTATTTGCATGTCGCTGTGGTGACTCAGTGTTTCGGTTTGGGCTTAAGTTTGTGTTTCTCCGAAGCCCTACAGGCCTCATGCCCTAAAGGCATTAGATGCTAAATGATGAATAAATGAATAAATAAAATAAAGGGTATGTATATGTAGTATTCTATACAGGCATTGCCATGGAAGCCCGAGGGGGTCTTGTGCATGTATCTAACGCTGCGTTTGTACCAGTGTGGCTTCCTGGTTTCATCTACCTGGTCTCCTGTGCTCCTCTCAGGATGTGTCACATGATGACATACCCATCATGTTGGTGGGCAACAAGTGTGACATGAGGCAGCAAGGAATAAGCTGCGTCCCCACCAGCTACGGAGAAAAGCTGGCCATGGTAGGGCACACACACACACACACACACACATTTGGGATTCAATGTTATTCCCAGATGTAAAGATAAAAAAATAATATATATAATAAAATAATAATAATATGGAAAGAAATAATATAGAAGGCATACGCGTTTTCCAAAATAGCAGTTGGAAAGAAATTGGTAGAGGATAAATCAACCCATCTTTTCACCAAAATTCATTTTTATTTTATTAATCAAAATCAATCAACAATTATTCAACAGACCTACAACGCTCTGTTCTGTGAGACCAGTGCCAAAGACGGGTCCAATGTCCTGGAGCGCTGTTCTGCACCTGGCCAGGTAGGTCAAAAACTAGACGGATCAATGATGGCAGAATACACGCAACATTCGACCGCTAGAGGGCAGTCAAAAAGGCGAGTATTGAGTGGGCAAGTCACGAGCACCGCACGACACAGTAGCGTTCTTGTCCTTTACTGCCCTCTAGTGGTCGAATGATTAATTGACATGCAATTCAATAAAACCTTAAAAAACTCATTCTCATGACTCTGTTGGCCCGCGTTTCGTCCGCCACAGAGAGGTCACTAAGAAGGTCCTACTGGACGACGGTTACATGACAGCCACCGCCTTGAAACCCTCCAGGAGCAAACCCACCTCCTCCTGTTGCTGACAGAGCTGAAGTGCTTCACAGTCACAAGACAGCCGTTGTGTCGCCGGAAGGCAAGACCCTCTGCTTCTTCTGCACTCAAGAGAAAGAAATGAACTCTATAGAAGAATACGGTTGACTGGAACATGAGAGCAATATCATTTTCAGAACAAAAATATATAAGAAGTTGTGGTGATGCGTTTTGCACCTTGAATACTTGGCTTTGCTGCTTCCAGAGAGGTCTTTCTCTACATATGTGCTTCAAGTCCTCACCTTAAGTCTTTGCTGGACATGTACATCTATTGATAAATAAGCTAGCCATGCATGTCCCAAGTCATACGTAGCATGTCCCCTTTTTTTTAAGAAGTTGTTTAGTTTTTGGATATGATGATGTGAGTGCTAATGATATGATGATATGACATGATATGAGTGAGATCCGATCCATGCATGTAGCAGGAAAGTAATGTTCATCATGTACATCTAGCTGTATGTTTAATAAATGTCTCTTTTTTTTTACATATTACCTCCTGCGCTATGCACAGGTATACTGTGCAGTTGAAACACTTTGAAGACATTAAATGAGAAGGAATAGAGCATACATGTATATTAGTCTAATGCAGGGTCTGAATGAATGGCTTTGAATCAAGTGTCTATGGGGAGATGAAGATTTGCAGAGAAGTCTGGCTTCCATTTAACAAAATGAAGGCGCTCAAACGTCACAAATTATGCGTGAATGAGAAAAATATATAAGTGATATTTCCTTGGATTTAACTTATGACTCCACTGCTTTAACAGTCTCTTGTGTTCTTTGTGTTGAATTGCCTTGCCTATCACTAGGGCCAATCCAGAGGCTTTTATGGTATTTGATGTTGGGCGATTGTTGGTGAATATATTGCTCAATGTGAAACTAAATGCGATGATTTGGAGAATATGTAAAGAGCTGTAAAAAAAGGTGATGAATGACCTCTATTTAATGACAATAAAATTAAAACTGACCTTTCTCAATATTTCATTAAATCATTATGCAACAATGTCTGCCAAACAAATTCTTGTTTAATTCAAAATGTTAATTGATTAATCCAAACTATATAAAGCCAAAATATTTATGTTTTTGAGATTGCAGAACGTTTTGACCTATGGTAAGAGTTATATAAGATGATGCTCAACAGGGCGGTTCTACGTTCTGCCCTTTGGAGGGGCAGGAAGCCACAGAGGGGGGTATTGGGGATTTTTAATATCATAGATGTGATTTCCTGCATTGTGCTGCATTTAAGGGTGCCCTGGTGGAGATCTTAAATGTATTCTGGTGGGGGATAAACCTACCTATTTATCCATCAATCCAGCACATTGTATATTTTCAAACAGTCTAGACAGTAGAATATTAGATGTGAGGACGAAACGAGAGGGTGGGCTAAGGCAAGTTTTGGGTGGGCTTGAGCCCACCCAAAAGAGCTCTAGCTTTGCCACTGATGCTCAAGCTACTTTAACTTTCACCATCATCATCACATTCTTGAAGGTAAGATAACATTTCCACAACAAAACATCTGAAAACGACTGGACCTGTGCTATCAATTTTGTTGAGTTGTGTACTTACATTACCCCAATCGTCACCGCTGTCATTCACAGCAGCGATACCATCTGGTCACATGTCAATGGCCTTACACAGAGTGTGGAAACAGAGTGGCCATGTATTGATATGATGGCTGCAGTCAGACATTGTTGCTTACAAATGTTCCTTCCTAATCCTTCCGATGTGACCCAGAAGTGTCTAAGTGGCAGCCGCGATAACAGCTGTTCAGATTCTTAATGCTAAAGAAACCCCAACCCTCTATGAGCTCTCTCTCTCTCTTATCTCCAACAATATTCGAGAGCTTTACTGACATTTACATTGCTAAAGCACATTTACTTGCATTTATTTGCACAAGTACAATAAGTTACAGCATAATAATAAACACAATAATAAATAACAGCACACAATTTTAAAAGGTGATACAATCGTTTACAACACAATGTAATACAAATTCAAATGTGTACATTCAGCGAAAACCTAAGTCTAGAATAGCTCTCTCTCTCTCTCTCTCTCTCCTCCTCCCCTCCCTCCCTCCCTCCCTCCCTCTCTCTCTCTCTCTCTCTCTCTCTCTCTCTCTCTCTCTCTCTCTCTCTCTCTCTCTCTCTCTCTCTCTCTCTCTCTCTCTCTCTCTCTCTCTCTCTCTCTCTCTCTCTCTCTCTCTCTCTCTCTCTCTCTCTCTCTCTCTCTCTCTCTCTCTCTCTCTCTCTCTCTGTGTGTCTCTCTCGCCAGGTCACCTTTTTCTTGGATGGATGATCACCCCGGGAACGTCAGGGAGTGGCTATGGGCTGTGGGGGGTGGAGGCCTCAGTCACGCCGCAGTCACTCCCCCGATCGATTGTTGACTGATGGCTGTGGTGATCAATCACATCGGCCTGTGAAGTAGTGCATGAAAGGGTGTTATCACAAAATGGCTTCCTCTGTAAAAAGAAAATGAAAAAAAACTTGAATATAGCGTGAATAAAAGAACGGGTGAGGTCTCAGGAGGTTCTGTGTGTGTGTGTGTGTGTGTGTGTGTGTGTGTGTGTGTGTGTGTGTGTGTGCGTGTGTGTGTGTGTGTGGGAGGGGGGGAGCACAGTTCATGTCACGTGGTCAAGCCATGTACAGCCACCGTAAAAAAACATATCCTGCAAACGTGTGTGTGTGTGTGTATATTTGTGCGTGCGTGTGTGCATGGGTCTGTGTGTGTCTATAAAACACAAATAGGACAGGAGGAAGAAGAGGACACCCAGAGGTGACCTGATATCAGGGAGTCTGACTTGATATGTGGAGGGTGCATCCGGAGGTGCAAGCGACTCTGATATATATTTTATGCTATGTATTATGTAATACTATTATTGTATTGTATTATCATGTTGATCTGCTGCATTCACAGAAGGAACAGAGAATGAAGTAGAACTAATTCACTGTATGTGTGGATGAGAGAGGGAATGTATGTGTGTGCGTGCGTGCATGCGTACCTGTGTGTGCATGTGTGTGAGTGCGTGCATGCGTGCGTGTGTGCATGTGCGAGAGAGGTAACTATGGTATAATTATATCATAGTATTCTGTTATGCCGTGTGTCCTCAGCAGGGGGGGCTTAATATGGACCAGTCAGTCAGTAGATTCTGTGTTCTGTGGAAAATGTTCTCTCTGACTGTGTGCGAGTGTGTGTGTGTGTATGTGTGTGTGTGTGTGTGTGTGTGTGTGTGTGTGTGTGTGTGTGTGTGTGTGTGTGTGTGTGTGTGTGTGTGTGTGTGCACGTGCATGTGCATGAGGATGCTTCATTATTCCCCGGTAGGGGTATGTCAGTCCATAATCAATAGTGTGTATCTTTTATGTGTACAAGCAGCCCCCCTCCCCCACGCCCCCACTCCGTTAAAGTTAATAGCCGATGTCGGACCACAATGATCCTTTGTAAACTGGTGCTATCCAGGAATCTGCTTGCTAGTGTAAGAGTGTGTGTGTGTGTGTGTGTGTGTGTGGTCGGTAGTCAGTGTTAAACTGATGGGTCTTTTAATGAATGGTTTTAATAGAGACGTTCACCTCCATCACCACCACCACCTCTACCTCTACGACCAACGCTACCACACCATCACCACCACCACATCCTAACCACCACCTTTACCTCCACCACCACCTTTACCTCTACGACCAACGCTACCACACCACCACCACCACCACGTCATAACCACCACCACCACCACCTCCACCTCTATCACTGGAACCTCCACCATCCCCATCACCACCTCCACCTCTACCATCACCAGCACCTCTACCGTCACCAACACCTCAATCACCACCACCTCCAATGACATCAACCTCCTGCAGCCCAACCCCTCCTCCACCAAACACATACACACATTCTAAAACATTCAGGCGGAGTGGGTGGAGAAGTGCTCGTGTGGGTGTAGAAGGGGTTGCCATCAAAGATGATGAAGGTATAAAAACTGGCCAGGCTGATTTCACCGATCAGAGAAGAAGAGCCTGCACCCAAATCCTGGAAGCTGATCCTTAACGATGGCGTGCAAATTAAACATAATTAAAAAACGAATTTCCCTCACGGGCAGGAACAGAGTCGTCGTTACTTTGTTAGATGAAGTAACCGAGTAATAATGAGTAACCACGTCTGTTGATGAAAAGCTTGCGTGTGCGCGGCCGTATAGGAGGAGGAGGAGGAGAGGTCCCTCGTTGCATCAAACCTCTGGTGAACAAACCCTGAAACACAAGCTTACAGTCCTGATATCACACTGTCTCAATGTCCCACTGCATCACTGTCCCACTGTCTCAATGTCCCACTGTCTTACAGTCCTGATATCACACTGTCTTACACTGCATCACTGTCCCACTGTCTCAATGTCCCACTGTCTTACAGTCCTGATATCACTGTCTCAATGTCCCGCTGTCTTACAGTCCTGATATCACACTGTCTCAATGTCCCGCTGTCTCACTTTCCCACTGTATTTCTGCCTTACTTTCTGTCTTATCCATTGTCTTCCTGTCTTAATGTGCCACCGTCTTCATGTCTTGCTCTCTTACAGTCTCGCTGTCCATCTTCCTCCGTCCTACTGAGTACAGGAAAAGAAGATGAAGCAGAACAGAAGTGGACCGATGTTATTGCTGCTCCTGTTGTGAGGATGTGTTTCCAGATCCCTTTTAAAGAGCTTTACTGATATTGATCCTAGTTATAACCGCGCGCACACACACACACACACATACACACACACACACCCACACACACCCACACACACCCTCTGAGAACAAAACATGCTAGGTAGGCAGAATACTGGTCGACTTGCAGGAAATTTTAACCGCACATTAGTTCCAACAAAGGCTGCAGTCACGCGTGACACGTCACACGCTCCCTGTCGTGTCACACATACAAACTCTGTGACATGTGTACAGCCCCCCCCCCCCCCCCCCCCCCCCGCCCCCCCCACACACACACACACACACACACACATACGTGCTGACACATCAGCGCTATAAACTAAGTCGCTAGGTATGAACAGATCGCTCTTAGTCATCCAACATGTTGGACAGTATAACAGATAACAGCAATCTGCTTACTCCTCAAACTGGACTTTTTCCTCATTCAAATTCGCTAATTATTTTTCTCACGTATTGACACACAACAAGCGCATGAGCTTAGCGCACATGCTGTTCTCGGTGCCCACACTTCCCCTATGGGACTCACTGTGTGTCTGAAGAGGTGACGTGTGAAACACAGTGGAGCAAGAGAGGACAGTAGGACAGAGAGATGGAGGGATCCGCAGGAGAGAGAGAGAGAGAGAGGAAAGGGTGTGAGATGGGGGAGAGAGATATAGGAAATAAAAGGTCTGATCACCAACGTCAGAGGGACGGTTTACATTGGGTCGTATATCATTTACCCCTTGGAACCCAGTGACAGCAGATATAGGATTTACAGCAAATAGGGTGCGTGTGTGTGTGTCTGTGTATGTGTACGTGCACGTGTGTGTGTGTGTGTGTGTGCATGTGTGTGCGTGTGTGCGTGTGCATATGTGTGTGTGTGTGTGTGTGTGTGTGTGTGTGTGTGTGTGTGTGTGTGTGTGTGTGTGTGTGTGTGTGTGTGTGTGTGTGTGTGTCAGCTGCAGTATGTAGGGCAACCTCTTTTCCCCATACTTGGAGGACTGAGGAGGAGATATAGAGGCAATGAAAGACAGTCAGAGAAAGAGGAAAAATAGAGAGAGAGAAAGAGAGCGAGAGTAATAACATCCCACATAAAAATGAAAGAGAGAATGTGTTCTGTGCTGCCGTGTTGGCCAGCTTCAGGCAAGAAGGAAGGCTTATACAAAACATTGAATTCAAACAAGACAAAGGAAACGAGACAAGCAGCAAAGGTCCTTTTTGACAATATTTTCCACTTTCTTCCCCATCGGGTGTGCCACTAATGACCTGCTAACAACCAGGGAACCTATTTAGCTCAGCAGCTCACATCTGGCTCAGACACCATGGAAATATACCTCAAGAAGACAACAAAGAGGGAGTTGACCCACAAATGAAGGACATGATCTTTGGCTAGAAGTGAAGATTAAATGCAACTATGAATTTGACATTTTCCAGACAAGCAGCATTGTTTTTAATGTTGGATACTGACTTTTAACATGCAGTGTTAATATATATATATACACACAGGCCTATATTTAAGTTAAATTCAGAAACTTATATTTACTAAAGTTCATAATTATACATTAGAACTATATGACACTACTGAATAAATTAGCTTAATGTAACATATCCATTTTAACTTCAGTCACGTTTAAATTCATATTGAGTAGTTGGTTAAAACATTTTATCAGTAAAGTGAAATGTACAGTTTAACATGCGCTATTACGGTGTTTGAACGTTAAATTGATTTTATGTTACAACTTGTGTATGCGTCGAATAATATGTGGTGTGAAGCAAACAGCGCCAAAAAGAGAGAGGGAAAACAGAGCGGAAGAGATGAAGCCACATCTAGAACTTCCTTCCGTTTTCTATGCTGGAAAAGTAAAGCCATAGAACTCGACGAGGGTTTTATTTGCTTGACAGACTGTCGTAGTTCATGCATGTATTTGGACTGAATCTGCAATTGAACTGGACAGTAAGGACAAAGCAAGATTGAAGTTAGCTATTCACGCTAGCCTGCAAAGTGCATCGCTAGAGAGACTGTACTGCTGTACAGTCTTGTACGCGGATGAACAGAGACTCCGGACGCCGCGGTCCAGAGGTTTGGAAGCCTGTCATCTCTCCGAGACTGCCTACGTCGTCGGTGCGGTAAACCACCCACTGCGAGACCGTATTGGATACAGGTACCATGTTTTATTTTCTGTTGCTCCAATGTGCATTAATGAGGTCTCTACGGTCGGCTACTTGCTAGCTAGATTGTTAAGGTGGGGGAGGGGTGGAAGCTCGTGCTGAGGCCAGGAAAATTGGTAAAAGTAGATTAACCGGTATCTTAAAAGGGAATTATATACGGTATAAGGTTATGCTTGGGAAATCCACATGAAATTGTAACATTGTGCCGACCACTTTTTCTGTCCTTGCCATGCCGTCAGGACAGCAGCAGACTGACTTTTATTCACTAACGTTATATAGTTAGCTTAATTTTGACTTGCAGTGCAGTAAAGTTGGCATGTTTGGTAACTTGCAGTAACAATGTTCAACTGCTACAGCAAATTTGATGTAAATTGTTCGTGAACCAACAATAATTAAACAGGTCTTACCTTTAGGAAAACAACAGTCCCTAAAATGTTGATGTCCATGCGGCGCAAAATACCTTGTGCAGAAGTGTAGGGTGATTAAAACCATGAGTAAAATGTATTAATTTTCTGCATCTTTGACTTTCCTGATAAAATACAAGTAAATTACAGTTGCATGCTTCTATCTAGAATGTGATTTGAGCACCACAAATTAAAAACATACCACTGTAACTGGCCCAGTAGACATTTGTTAGTTTCTGATAATCACCAGATAATATTGCTTCAATATTTTACAGTGATGTCAATATTTCAATCTTAGTTCAGTAGTGGGAAAAAAATGATAAATATCTATATAATATATATAATATATTACAATAAATAATTACTGTTCTTACTTGAACATCAAGAGACTGAGGCAGACTGTGAAGCATGGCATTGCTACTGGCTCGCACTCTGTAAAACTCAGTAATGTTGCTGAGTACTTGTCAAGTCCATCTAAGAAAGACTGGTGGAGATCAAGAGAAAAAAAGGCACATGAGCTCTGCAACAATCTACAAAAAGACAAGAAACTCCTCATTAGCGCCATCCCTGAAACACAATGATGCTGAAAGGTTGTAAGTGAATACACAATAGGATTATATCCAAATAACGCATCAAAAAGGCACCATACTGAAACTGTCCGCAGGGTTATGACATTCTCTAGAGAAGAACCTTCGCCTGGAAACTTGAGGTCACCAGAAATGTCAACATTGGTCCATGAAAAATGTTCTAAGGCAACAGAATTGATTGTGACCCTGACAACTCTATTTTAGTCCTGTTAACTCAAACACTGCATGACTCAGTCATTGTAGATGCAAGGCAAGGGGCAAGATCTATAATGTATGTGGTTTAGTTTATAATGCCGTACAATGCTGCGCTATTTTGCTGAGGAATATGATCAGTACTTGCATATCCACATCATCCAACAAGGTACAGGACAGGTTCCTTCAGACCAGTCAGGAGGATCTTCAGGCCTGTAGGAAACAAGTTGATGTCAGATTGATGTTTCTATATCTTGTGTAATTTCAGTAACTGAAATTACACAAGATATAGAAACATCAATTTGTAACAGTGATTCATCAGATACATATGTGGACTGTCAGTCCACAACGTTATCCACAGCAAATACAGAATCACTGTTACTACACCAAATGCAGCGTTTAAACTAACCATGGCGTTATATCAGCACCAAAAATTTGAATTGAAATTTCTAATGCTTAATGATGCTTACTAGTGTAAGATGAGATTGATTTAGGTGAGGAATTATTTTTAATTTTCATTTTAGTTTGTTATTGATTGAACATTTTACATGATTTAATTAATGGTTCATTATTTGATAAATATATTATTTATATGTCTTGGTAAATGAGGAACTAAGTGTAATACATTTCATAACACTATACAATGTTCCCTGTGGGAGTTATAAAAAAAACCAAGTATCATATATTTTATAACCTGAAAGGCAGTTACTCAGTGGATAGAGTGGGTGGACAGAGCGGGTTGTCCACTAACTGTAGGGTTGGCGGTTCGATCCCCTTGATCCCTCTCCTCTAACTGCCCACATGTCAAACCCCACAAATGTACAGATTTTAAGTTGCTTTGGACAAAAGTGTCAAATGCTAAATGCCCCTTTACCCTTTATATATATATATATATATATATATATATATAAACACATATTGACATTCGTGATTAATTCAGGTTAATAATTTATGTAATTAAGAAATCATGTAGGGTTTTTTTGTCGCTTGACTGCTCGGATTTTTAGCAGTTTACCCAGAACTTTACTCCTAGCTTAGCTTCACCATACAAAGGTACAAACCTTAGCATTTAAGCTAATATATAACTTGTAGGGAGCTAACCAGGGTAATATTTTTTGGATCTAAAGGCTCTTTATACAGCTTAAGGAACATTGTAACCTAAAAAAAAAAAAAAAAAAAGAATTCTTTACCTGAATACTGTCACGCCAACGCCTCCCCCTCTACCTCGATCGGCGTCGCCGGGCTATTGATCACCCGTCTCGGCACTACAACCCCCAGAATCCCCGGTGGCCATTAGCAGCCACCTGTGTCTAATTCCCAATGTGTCTCACCTGTGTCTTGTTTGTTTCCCTACTTAACCTCGTGTGTCCGTCTCCCCTTTGTGAGTTGTTGTGCGTGTGTATTGTATGTGTGTATTTGTATATCGTAGATGGACGTACTTTGTCTCCTGTCTACTTGATAGACGCACACACCTCGCTGTGTGCGCCTGTGCCGGTTTTGTCCGGCACCTAAATAAACTCGGTTCCACTGTATACGTTGCTTGGTCTCGCGCTTGTCTCCGCTCAACCCCGTAAGTGTCACAAATACTTGCTCTGTTGGACTTCTGGTTCTGCTGCTCATCCCTCTTTACTATCTGGAATGGCGTCCGTTCAGAATGACGTGTGTGGAGATGGAGCAGGTCTGTGACCTGTGAGCTTGTGAGGGTTTTCCACGGCCGTTTTGCAGGGGCCACTCACCTTTAATTGACTCAACTCAGCAATCTAAGTTACCTGCACTGTTCTGATTTAACTGAGCAGTTGAAAACATTTAAAACTTAATATTTCAAGTTGGCGCAAAGATTCAGATACTTTTAGTTGGACTGTGACACTACCTATTTGAGTGCTCAGTCAGCCTGTGGTGCTGACATCTTCTGAGCTAAATGTCAACAGTTTCAAAGTACTGCTGAGAAACGAGATGCTGAAAGAAGTCTGACTGGGACCGTCATTGCTTGTGCGTATCCCGCTGACACACTGGTTACCACAGCTCAGAGACCTGAAGCTCCATCAAAGGTCCTTCACTAGACATTGTTTAAATTTGGTGAATGTTTTGGATTTTGGTGAATCTGTTTTATTTTCTTCTTGCTCCAACGAGAGTGAAGCGGTCCTTGGCCACGCCGAACCTGAGCATCACTCCAGGCCTGCAACGGTTAGGGGTTAGGACTAGGATGGGTGATTGTGTGTGTGCGTGTGTGTGTGTGTGTGTGTCGGCCCCAATATTGTGATTTATGTTAATTTGTCATGCATACAGTTGTTTTGTACATTTGTAACTTTTGTTATTCACTTAAACATTGAGAATTCCTTCTTCTGGTGAATTTCATATTTATGTTACTGTTCTTTGTTCAGTAAACTATGTTTTTGTTTGCAATCGAGAACAAGTGACTTGAGTATGTTTCTTAGTGTTAAGACACCGGCGGGGAAAAATAGTAAAGCATTAGGAAAGAAACACAAACAAACATTTAAACAGAAGGTCGGCAAGAGTTATATATATTTGATATATTGTACTGGGATTAGTTACAGAACCCAGGAATGCCCTTTAGTACCCAGAAGTAGGCCTAGGGGGTGCTACAGGTGTATTCTGCCTTGAGCATCACATCTTACCCTTTACTCGCTGAGGTAACGGGGAGACATAGAGAGGAAAATAAACATGGCACCCTTCTCCTCAGACTGTAGTTCAGCAGACCATTAGGCAGGAAAGGCCCGGAAAATAACCTTTAGGATCTTCTCTTACTGTAAACTACCAGCTTTGGTCCTCAGGCTTTAGAGTCCCACAGTATTCATCCTAACAGATTCAAAGCCTGTTTTGTCAACCTTGGTCGATAAGAGCCTGAAATCTGCTGCTGACATGATTCGAGAGTTGTAAAGAGAGTGAGAGCTGAAAAGTTTTGAAAATGAACCCCCCCCCCAAAAAAAAACACAGCCCGTGTCTCTCTGCTCCCTCACTATGTTTCTCTGGCATTGAGAAGAGTTGCATTCATGCACCTGTGATAGCGCTATGAAAGCATTGCCAGGGAACACATGCCCTGATTGGTCAGAGATTTGCCAGGAGCTGTCTTTAATCTAAATAGTTTCTGACAGGCACTCAATCAGAAGAGATATTCTCGCAAAGCATTTCACCGATTACTGACGGACAGCTGTGGCATTTTACACACAAAATGATAGCTCTTAAATAATACTACAGCACCTTTTGATGAAAACTTTTTACTAAACATTTTATCACTCTGTAATTAACATGTTAGCTTGTTAGGCTTGGTATTGGTTTACCATCCATAACCTTGACTGTTCGACACAGCAGGTTCCACCGTTCAGTGCTATTTTCCTTCTGGACGACCGCGTTAATCCTAACAGAAGAGGACGGGGTGAGTCATTCTGTAGTGGGCGGGCCATGCGGGCGGTCTAGGGTTCAGGGGTCGACGGAGGTGAAAGGGGGGTGGGGGGGGGGAGAGACCAGTGTGTTACATAACAGACGTCTGCAACCTTTTCAACCAAGACGAGTGACTCACTGTGAAAACTAATGATAACCTTTCACGTAGTAAGATGGTTGCCACAGCCCCTTCTGGATTACAGCCCTATCTCTCCTCTCGGCCCTTCCGGCCTCACTGTTTACCATTTATCAACAGAACACAAAACGTTGCTCCACATTCTAATATCCAACATCCAATTACAGTGAATTCAGATAGCGGTCATTAAGAAGCAGGTGTGAAGTTGGGGCATCTTACTCATCGATGCCTCCAGAAAACTGTCGACATTGGGGATCAAGCCCAGATACTTTCGACTGGGAGACTGAACAGCCTAGACTCTACATCCTATCCTATCCTGACCTCTTACAGCAGCAGCTTTTGGAGCTGACACCAGGGACCTGCTACTGAGGGACAGGCATGTTCTGACAGGATGAAGTGGCAGAAATACTTTTTCGCTTGTCTTAATAAAAAATAGTGTCAGCACTTCTGTCGGCTGCCCAGTGTGAAACCCGCTGGTTGCCACGGGAGACGCCTGAGATGATATCGCCTCAGACTATCACGGCCACGTCGGCCATGACTCCCATGGCCGACGAAGAGCGGTGGTACGTGTCACGGACCACCTTCCCTGCATCCCCCCAAGCCATCCGACTCCACCTGCCCTTCTCCAATCTCTCCCTCATTCCACAACCTTCTCCCCTCCACCCCTCTCCCTCCACCTACAACTGCTCCCAAACGCTCCGCATCCTTCCCATCAGCTCTCAGTTCCCAGAGTGACGAAGAGCTTGCTGATGAGACGGGTAAGCGGCCTCATCACCAGGGGTGTGAAGCCGCTGTCGGGCGCAGCTGCACGACTCCATCTCAATTAAACACCCCGAGACCCCAGTGCACAACCTGGGCGCACTCACTTGCAAGCGCAGCTCCGCACAGAGTTTACCGTCATTTATATTAATGTTTGGGGGGGGGGGGGGGGGGGTGATGATTAATGGGGTAAGATGGTGGATAAGCCATGATAAGATGTACTCTGTTAATCCCAGATGTAAACACAGATTTTTCTGGAGACCGTGTCTGTTTTCGATGGAACAGTGGAAGTCTATGGTGCTACTGCACTCTTTAGACGCGTTATCTATTCTTTCTTTTCAAATAATTGTTTCTGCTATGTTTTTTATTGCGTTGTAGGACTGCCTATTCAGCACCTATAACCCTCCTAGTTGTTCATTCCCTCTGGGTTTTGGAGGAGTTTCTCCCTGACCATTAGACAGCTTAAGCAGAATTTAAAGTTCCTGACGTTGCTTTATACTGCCCAAGGGGAATAAACCAGTGTGGTCCGCATATAGCACATTTTCCAACAACGGTTCAATTTCACTTACTGTCAAAAGTAACATTATTTTTTAATCAACTTTTTTTTATTGAAATTCTTCCACTGCACTTTTGGCATATTGTTCTTGCACTGTCAAGGAAACATCCAGTGGATAGTTATATTTGACCTTTGTTATTAATGTTGTATTGTTATATATTTGACATTTGTAGCGCATTGGTTCGTAACTGTCAAAAGGGAGAGCTGTCCTGTTATTGAAGAGTAACGTACACCCTTCAAATGTTACTGACCAATCAGGATTAAGTATTCAATGCTGCGGTATCATGTCAGGTATAGCAGGGAGAGTGAAGACATCAGCAGACATGGGGTGGCTCAGGTTCAGGTCTCCTGTCTCACCCTGGTGGGGGAGTCACCTGGGCAGGTGTGATTAACAGCTCCGGTCCAACAAAACAACCATGCGAGACGGGAGCCTCCCATCTGCACCCACCTGTCCAAATTAATTAAGCCGGAGGCTCAGCGGAGGGCAGCCTACTCCCACCACCATGCTAATTACTCACTGGAGCATGGTGTGTGTGTGTGTGTGTGTGTGTGTGTGTGCATGCGAGCATATTAAAAGTGAATAAATAAAGTCAAATTGAAGGAACATAGCACACACGCAGGCACCACGCAGTCATGCATGCCACAGTGCAAGTTTGAGCATTTCTGCTGTCGTGTGCAAGAAGATAAAAATAAGGTGAAAGGTAAACCGTGGAGCTTAACTCCAGCAGCAGGGAGTCCAGAGCAGGAACACACAAACACACAAAACACATGGGGTTGATTTCCCTTAATTCAGGGATCATCTGATTCTTTTACCCAGGTCTTTTACCCAGGCGAGACAACATGTACAGATTGAAGAGATCCATTCTGAAGCCTGTCATTTGTTCCACAAAGCACTCGTGCCTTCAATTCTTCTTACAATATAAGTAACAAGATTGTTTTCTTGTTGAACTGCAGAAAGTAAAATAAAGAGAAAACTGAAATCTATGCGAACACCATTCCACAACACACATTTGCCACTCCCATACAGACCCGCATGTGCAGACCCGCATGTGCACACACACACACACACACACACACACACACACACACACACACACACACACACACACACACACACACACACACACACACACACACACACACACACCTTACCTGCAAAAGGATGACTTGATTAGACCATTATGATCTGTACCTTATGAGTTATATTATGAGTATATATTATGTGTGTGTGTGCGCGCCGGGGGGAATACATGGGATAATGGAGGGAAAAAAAACACATGCAGTACATGCATAAAGACACGCATACACGATTAGAAATGCATATGACCTACACACACACACACACACACACAGAGCGACAAAGATAGATCACCTCTCTTTCTAATGTGGAGAGGGGGATGTAGATAGCGCAGGGTGGAGAAAGAGCAAGATAGAGAAAGATCAGTTCATTCGTGGTAGTGGAGGTGGTGATGGTGGATGGTGGCGGGGAATGTGTTGGTGGCGAGTCCAGAGAGAAGCAGTGGGATCTGATGCTGGGACAGAGGTCTGAAGGAACCAATACTACTACCAGGTGTATACAGTTCCATGCAGGTAACCACCTGGTTAAGACAGAACCTCATAACCTCAGAACCTAGGTGGTACCACCTAGTTCTCGTGACTGGGCAACTACAGACCACGGCAGAAGCTTTGAGGACATTTTAGACTAATGATCATGATATTGACTAACTGTCATGGTCATTTATCTATGAGTTATATCTTAAACAATTAAGTATATTAGCATTCATGGTATAGCCCAACTATAGCCACTATCAGCACAGCCATGTGCATAATATTTTGATCATCATCCTCATCATCATGGTAGATAGGACTATTTAAAGCCAGAATAATTCATGGGACACATTCAAGAAGACGCGGTGTCAGTTGCAAAGTACTGGGAGCAGAATACCCCTGAAAGACAGAACCATAAATCACACCCAGAGTGACGTTCACTGTGCATGAAAATTACATTTCCAGAAGAAGCACGTGGATGCTGGCGGAGGAATTTAAAGCCTGCGTCAACGAGATCGGGGTGTATATCTGTGGAAGAGATGCCTAAATTTATCTCAGTCGCAAAGAGTTTGTTTGAGAGGGGAGAGTAGGAGGATGAAAAGCGACAGGAATGTGTGACTGGGGAAATATCATGGACCACATTTTCAACCACACCAAGCTCTTACCATCAATACCCTGAACCAAACCATTCAAAGGGGAGTAGAATAGCATAAACAAGAACAAGTAGAGTAATAGAGTAGAATAGATTAGAGTAGAGTGGAATGTAGTGGGATAGTGGAGATATTATTTGAGAAGAGTCAAGTACAATGACATAATGAGGAACTTAATTACAATTATCTAATTATCTACAATTATCTTGGGTGATCAGATGACCTTCAAGTTCCTGTCAAAGGGGTAGAAACCATTAATTGGTTGAATTCAGGCCTGAACCTGAAGACATCTTGGAGGTTAGCCGCTAAGCTAACAACCGTGAGTTCAGTGGTGAGGGCATTATACCTCATTATCTCGAGGAATAATCAATTAACATAACTTCTCATAATAATTATCTGGATATATCATCAGCTAAGAAGCCTGAACAAATTATTTACTGGCTAGACCACTATTGTCGACGAACTAAGCAGTTACGTTGTTGTACTTTACATTGTTTAAAACTTATGATAAAGCACACTTGGTGAACTCTCGCGAGTTAGCCTCTTAGCTCTGGGCCCTTGCTCAGAGCCATTTGAAGCGAAGGATTGGTGTTTAATGATACTGTCAGATGGAGTGGGATTTAATGAGCTTCCTCTAATTTAAAAACAGACTATTCATCCAAAAAAAGCCCAAAATATCCCTAATTTAAGACACCGGTGACCCTGTTCTGTCACCCTCTCCATCTTGCCAACAACAACACTTCCCTCCCGATTGACAGACTTGCCACACATGCAATCATGCTAATTTGCTAATGCTAAACCAAACAAACTGTAAATTTCTTGCTTCTCTCACATCTCCTCTTCTCAACTGGACCTGGGCAAAGCCACCTCAGTCGTTTCTGCTTTGGTTCCGGTGTATTTTAAGAGCCACACTGTCATTTGAATTATTCATTTTCCTGACTCAATAAACCACTCAAGCACTTTGTCTTGGCGAGGTAGTCAAATGTTCCAGAACAATGTTGAACAAAACAAAGACTTGTACTTTGTAATTTGTTCGTTCCTCCATAGGTCAAGCTAAAGCAGGTATTTTCTTTATCTGTAAGTCAGAGGAGCAACTGAGGAAGGCATGGGGGCTTAGTGAAGCAGGTTGGACAAACAAGAACGTGCCTCATCTATATTCTAGAAGTGCACAGTACTATTTTGTTATTTAGCATTTATCCTTACATCTTTACAGACATGCTCAAGTATGCCTGCCAGTACTTTTCGGCAGAGTCTATAGACTTGGGTCGGACGGTAAATTGGGCTTCAGATTGCAAAAATCTGACAGATTTCTGTAGTTACCCCACACACATATGTAGGGTAAGGCACAAATAACACAGAAGTGTCAAAACAGAAGTGAAATGTTGAACACAGTTTTGAACCTAAAATGGACTTGAGTCATGCTTGAAGCAAGCCAGAAAACAACCATGATTCAGCTCCATGTGCTTTGCTCTGTTCGAACAATAAGAATCTAGTTCTTGTTTGTGACATGCTACAACTAAAGGCGGAATTCATGCTCCTGCCAAAACTAGCTATATTTAATTTTGCCCAATCGAATGGAAATTGATTAGTATTTAGACAGCAGGCCTACTGAAAAAAAAATTTAAGGTGCGGTACTGTATGTCTGAACGTTGTCTGTCTTTGTCAGGCTGCCGCTAAGAGACCTGCTGACACTGCAATATCCAGCGGGAGGCGCGCCTCTGTAAAGTAACGGTTTGTTCTTACAGATGAAATGAAAATATACTGTAATGTTATTTTTTTTTAGTTGGGGTCACAAACAGCAAATGGGTAAGAAAAAGTCGGGGCCCACGGACCACTAGTTTCTATCATCTGCTATAGACCATCTCCCCCCAGTAGAACCTACAAACAAAATGAATCTGTAATTACCTTTAATAAATAAATACTCCAGCGTTGCACCGACATGACGCGATGAAGACACTGAAATAGTTTAGTTACAATGAGGTCAGGTTTACTGTGGATGGATGGAGAGGAAAATATTATAATATTAAACATTGATTTCCAAAGGTTATCACTGTTATTCTAGTAGACGTAGCCTACACTGAAATGTAATTATGGGTTACAGGGCTTGTATATCATGACGTCAGACCGCAATAACATCTTCCATTTCAGAGGAATAGAAGCACAGCAATATTATGGGGTGACATTTTAGTGTTTTAGAAACTGCCACAGTGTTTCTCAAGCGAGGCGTGGCAAATAAGGTTTTGATTAGCCAAGGAGATGGTATACTTACATTTATTTAGGATTTTACATTACTAGAACTCTTATGATTTCCCTCAAAATGGCTGAGTGTCGCCAACAAAGAAAATCCCATGATGCACATGCCCTATTGTCTCTATTCTAATGATGACCCAACAGTTTGCTGTACAAAAACAGACCTTTTAAAATCACCAGAGCTACAACAAAGCTAGTTTCTAACGAGCTACTCTCGTTAACAACAAAGTGTGTTTTAGACACTTCAAACCTCTGATGACACGAGGCAAATCCATACCTCCCAAGTGCTCTTCCATGATTTGCGCTCCCACTTCTTCCCCCAAAATATAATCAGAGCCCGGCGGGGAGCTGTCGCGCCAATCAAAGACGTGTCAATCAATCACCGACAAATCAGGAGAACCGCGCTCCCTGACCGGGCACCACGGCCATCACCCCGGATACTGTAACTCAGCCACAGCTGGCTGTACACACTGATGGATACAAAATGGTCGCTCCATCGAGCCTTTGGTGTAACGTCATTAAAATACTTTTTGAATTATTGTTTTTGAAATAATGGGACATGAAAAAAATGCGGCGGTACATCAAAACGACTCCCTGATTTGGGTAATGGCGGCGTTTTATAATGGGAACGGCAGAGGAAGGGGTCAGTCAGCACATCGCACAGAGAGGAGATAACTAACGTCAGAATGTGGATCATTAGGGACGGGGGAATTATGCGTTTGTGCTCCACTGAAAATAGAGATGAGATATTCTTGTTAGAATTGGATCTCTTTCTCGCCCATCTCTCCTGCCGGTCGAGAGGAACCAGAAGAGATCATCATGGCTGCTGGTTGGATCGACACAAGGAAGCAGGCCCAAATTAACAGTGTGGTGCCCTAGGGTACTCCCACTTTCCACTTAAAAAAGTTACTTTTGCTATGGTTATAATGACCATAGATTTAAACAAACTTAGTTGACGTACAGCGTCACCATACATATTTAATATTTTACATATTTTCTCCTCAAGTTTGAGCCAGATACATAGCCAGATCTCCTTGGGTGACCAGGTTTTGGTCATGTCTCTGGCCGTTTCTTTACGAACCAAAATGATCGATTGTGAGTACATTTTGAATTGTGGCTAAATGCCACAATTCAAAATGTTTTTTGTTTGTATCGGTATTAATATTATTTTTAAATTGGAGCCCCTATATCTCCACATTGCACCAGTAAAAGGTGGTCTTCATTTGTCACAAAATTCTTTCTCTGCATTTGACCAATCCTATTGTACATAGTGGGCTGCTTTAATCAGCGCCCGGGGAGTAAGTTGGGGTTCAGGGTTCAGTGTCTTGCTCAAGGACACATGACATGCAGACAGTTTTGGAAGTGGGGATCAAGGGGATCGAACCATCAACCCTACGGTTAGTGGACGACCCGCTCTGTCCACCCGCTCTACCCACTGAGCTACTGCCGCCAACATGCTGCATTCGCAACATTTTATCCTCTTGGATACATAATGTTTATTTGGATAGATTTCTCTATACAGTAAAAATGTTAACAAAATGTAAAAAAAATATTATACATAACCGCTGGACCAAATGACACATGGTTTGGATGTGCATGATCAATTGACGTTTCTAATCAAACCTTTTAAAGGGATTTTTGATTGGTATAAAAAGTAAGAGTTATTGCATATGCAAATTTGTGAATTTCCTGTGTGTGTTTGTGCATGGATGTATGTGTCTGTGTATGTGAATTTTTTGTGTGTGTTCATGTATCTCTGGGAGTGTATCTGTGATTGTGTATTTGTGTGAGTGTGTACTTCGTTTTGTGTGTGTGCGTGTCTAGCTTAGTCTTAGTGTCTGCGTCTAAATTTCTGTGTGTGTTTGTGTATCTCTATGTGTTTGCGTGTGTGTCTGTGTGTGTTTTCTGTAGTAAGAAGAGCCGCGCCCCTGTGAACCGCATGAGAAAGGTAGTCGCTGGGGTTGATGGTACGTGGGCTGTGAATACCTTTCTGTGAATACATGCAGTCCTAGCTTTTTGGTGTTTTTGTCTTTCTTATTTGTTTTTTTTTTCAGTTAATTTTTGGGGGGCAGGAGAGTATTAGGTAACTAGGGTTAGGGTTTCAAATTAGTGTTAGGGTTTCAAACTAGGGTTAGGGTTTCAAATTAGTGTTAGGGTTTCAAACTAGGGTTAGGGTTTCAAATTAGTGTTAGGGTTTCAAACTAGGGTTAGGGTTTCAAATTAGGGTTAGGGTTTCAAACTAGGCTTATACAAAAGATGGCGCGAGTTGACGCTTACCCATTGACAATTTAAATTTTTTGTTTAGACAGAGCCATGTAACGCAATGCAAGCATTTCCCAGTCCCAACGACGGTCGACGGCTCTGGTAGGGGGTTAAACAGGACCACTGGCCTCCAAAAACAAAAACAAAATAGTTCTCAACATGGCTAAGATATGAGAGCCAAAAATAACAACATGGAAACACAATTAGACCTACTACAAATTTAATAAGTTACTATGATATGATAAGTACTGTAATATTTGACAGGGATATCCATACACAGGTTAATCCTGAGTTGACAATCACTGCAGAAGAGGAACACTATAACATGATATTATTCTACTCCGTAATTTACCCCCATTTTTTTTTTTTTTAACACTACTCGTGACACCCGTAGTTTCCCACTGGGGATCAATAAAATAATTGTTTCTTGTACCAGAGACAGAACACATTATATGTACAACACATTGCCTGTCATGGCGCAGTAAATCAATAGTGTTTGGACCGAGGACGCGCTGCGGTCCAACGCTAAACTGCAACGCCGAGCGAAAAAGTGTCAAAGTTGCAGTTTTCAATAACAGTGCACGTATAACCCTACACGTGGTGTATTGCTACAGAGTACCGGATTATAACAGTGAGTGATGTGTAAATATATATTTAATGCTTTCTCCTCTAGAAAACCACAAAAAGTACAAAGTACAGTAGCTACGAAGGTTTTAATGTCCGCCAAAAAAAGGGGCGGTGTGTGCGTATCTAGTGTGTCCACGCGGGGCTACCGTCCAGAGAACGTCGTGGAGAGAGTGTTGGACCTCACGAAGCTTGCGGCGGTGTCTCCCGACAGCAGACCTGAACACCAACCGAAAGGTCACAGCTATGTCGACACACTGCATCCAAAGGAATGGGACGGAACACGGCACCGGCAGAAGAAACCGTGACGATGACTTCAGGAAAGATAACGGGGGTCAAGGTATCCATTTTTGGAAAATATCACATAAGCATGTTACGAGTAACTCATTAAAGATTGAAATAGCAAGAAAGAACATATATAGCAGCGGTCTCCAAGTGAGAAGCGATTGTGTGGGTCACAAATACAATTAGCATTTCTTGCTTAAAAAATAAGTACAGTTGTCTATTTGCGGCACCTTCGTTTCAAAGGATGTCATTAAAAAAAGCCTTAATTTAAGTATTCTATCATTATTAAACTGTACTGTTATCGCCTCATATAACACACATTAGGTCCCATAATAGCACTACGGTGCATTTCATAAAGCAGAGGTTTCGGCATGGCTAACACCTTCCATAATAGACAGAGAATCACACTGATGACGCTAGCGATGATGCTAGTGTTAGCGCTGACTCAGTTCTTCAACAGGGTGGATAAATAAATGTCTCTCCAATACACATATGGATATCATGAGTTTTTCAATGTCCGAACAGAACAGTTTTTGTTTGAAATCCTCCTTGTGTCATTCAACGGTGATGAGAGCTTTCAGTGTGAAAACGACGGAAAACAGACACTTGACCGTCCGAGTTGAGTTAAAGGAGCTTCTTGTCTTAGACAGAATTGTAACCTCATCATTAATGTCTTTCTGGTTCTCTCCAGGATTTCTATAACGAGAACACATCAAGGTGCAGATTTATAGTAACGAAAACATACATTCGTTTACAACAACTCAACTACGCAGGACTTCGACCGACACAATGACAGAACACAGATGTCGTTATTGTTTTTGAAGTGCAAAAAAATAAAACGGCAGATACAACCAAGTAGACAATAAATGGACGATTTCAAAGTCTGAGACCACAGTGTCTTTCTTCCTCGCTCTGGCAAGAGGACGCATGGAAAAAAAACTGTACACCCACATGCTCTCTGACACACGTGCTCGCGCACACACACACACACACACACACACGCACGCACGCGCCCGTGACCCTTTGAACAAACCCCCCCCCCCTCACTGGACCTGACACCGGGCTGAATCGTACGAAACTAACCAACAGCACACAGCAACACACAGAAACACAGCCTCTCCTACACAGCTACGGTTGGACTCGGCTGCAGTCTGAAAATCCCACAGCGCGTCCGTCTTGCCGCCCAAAAAACCAGCCTCCGATGACGAGATGTCATTGACGTTGAGATGCTGATCCCGCACCCGCCTCGCCGAGGAAGGGTGCGACGGTCTACAGTCCCTTGAAAATCGCTTACAATTCCTAAAGTTGGACCTGAGAGAAGGATTTGTACGAATCACCGGAACGACGGCTAGCGGCTTATATAAAAAGAAATCCTGATCTACCATGAGATAGAGAGAGGGAGCGGGGACAAAGAGAGACATATTTCTAAAATATATCATAATACTACTTCAATTATTAGATAATTACGTGATATCATGTATAGAGATGCTGGAATTTCCACACCAGATTTGCTCTATAAAGTTTTTTTTCAAACACACACACACACACACACACACACACACACACACGCTATATGATTTCCCCGTTCGGGAAACAGAAAACCCATCTGCTGGGCGCCTGATCGGCAGGGCGGCGGTCGAGGTAAAGGTACAACTAAGATACAACTGTCGCCATCTCTAGCCATGGCTTCCTCCTTCCCGCTGGCCTACGCGACTCTAAACACACAGACGGCCCTACAGGAGCCTAGCTGGAGTCCCCTCGACACGTCCAGGCTACAGAGTCCCACGCCGCGGCCTCGCCACGGCCTTGCGCTCTCCCTCCTTCTCTCTCCCCAGGTGGCAGCTCTCGTTTGTTTGGTCAGTGTTCTACCGGCGTCGGGTGTCCATTTCTCGGTCCCTCGCCCGGAACGAGAGCGCCCGGAATGAGAGCGCCCGGAACGAGAGCGCCCGTAACGAGAGCGCCCAGAACGAGAGCGCGGTAAAAAGCTAAACTAGACTTGAGACGGCGCGGGCCAAAGGGGGCTCTCCCCTCGCGCGTCGACTCGATCTAAATCTTTCATTTCGCGGAAAAAAACACACGAGAAAGGAGTCGGCGCCGCGCTACGGCTAAAGCGACTGCGGCGCCGCCTACTGGGCAACCCAGCCTCTCCGTCAGGAGTGACAGCTGGGAGGGGGAGGGGCCATCTCTCAACCAACCAATGAGGAGGTCAGCCTGTGACGAGGTCAGCCAGGCAGTGCGACAACAACCAGGGCCCCCCCGGGGGGGGGTGGTGGTGGTGGTGGTGGTGGGTGAGGGGGGGGGGGGGGGGCCGATGGAAGGAACTAAGGATGTCACAGCAGGTCATCGTAGTCGAGCATCTTGGAGTGCTGGCGGCTCTTCCACAGCCTGAAGAGACGGAAGTCAAAGTACGTCTCGATCATCTCCTTACCTGGAGAGGGGGGGGGAGAGAAGGCGGGGGAGGCGGAGGGAGAAGGTGGGGGAGGGTGCAAAAGATGGGAGAGAGGGAGGGGGAGAGGGGGAGAGATAAGTGGGGGAGGGTGAACGTTAGCATTCAAAAGCAAGGTTTGGCAACTACATCATTTGCCTGGGAAGGTTCAATCCCCGGCGACAGCTGAGCTGAAGGCTTTGATCCACAGGGATCTTACTTGGCTACGTACACATGCACACAAGTATGTGCTTTACTACCCAGGGGTTTTACTACAAACATGTTTCACGTCAATTAGAGTCTAATAAAGTAGTGCTTTTAAACTCTGCACAGCAGCAAGTCACGACTCTCAGAGAGAGCGAGAGAGAGAGAGAGAGAGAGAGAGAGAGAGAGAGAGAGAGGGTGGTGAATAAGAGAGGGTAGGGTGTGTTATTGGTTTGTTATGGATCAACTGAGTGAGAAAGCATTAAGCATAGGTAATGAAATTTTAATTGGAAAATAATTAGCGTGTCATCCATAAGCAGCCGATAGCATGACTGATGAGGGCATTCAGAGCTCATACAGTTGACATGTGTTCACACTTCTGTCTCCAACACACACACACACACACACACACACACACACAAATTAATACTTAATAATGCAAGAACACTATACTACGACGGGCGGGGGGAAATAAATGCATAAAGAACAGTTTGGCGGTGCATGTGTTTTCCCCACTTACATTCTCTGAAGACAGAAAATCGATGCACGCTTTGTGTGACTGTGTGCGCCCGTGCGTGCCTTTGTGTTCACGTGCACTTTTGCATTTGCACTTTGCCCTTATTTTGCTCTTTGTATTTGCATGATCTTAAAGTGGAAATATATTTGCATGTATATAAAGGTCAGCTAAGTCACTGTCTATCGCCGAATGAGGCAAAACAATGGTAACTGAGTCTGTGGCCCACTGATAAGAGCCCTTGCATTCGCAGTTTTAACAATAAGTTACAAACTGGTTGTCGGTCGGGTCACTGTTGGGAACTATGGGAACAAGTACCGCTTAGGGACAAGGGACAAAACGGGAATCTTTGAGATTGCCACTTTGAGTTTGCATGTTTTGAGTGTGTCACTGCACATTTAAGATGTGATTGCATGCATTTCTCTGTGTGTGTGTGTGTGTGTGTGTGTGTGTGTGTGTGTGTGTGTGTCTGTGTGTGTGTGTGTGTGTGTGTGTGTGTATGTGTGTGTGTGTGTGTGTATCCCTCACCCTGAGCAGACAGCTCCAGAGGAGATTTAAACTCCACAGAGTACGGCCTCATTAGTGTCTTCAGGTTCTCAATCAGCTGCAAGAGAAACAGACAAAAAAAAGAAATAGAACAGTCAAAGTCAGCATGGGACAGCAGGCAGATGTCCACTGATCCTCAGGGAACAGGAGAACACATGTGGTTTCAATACAAACGTTTGGACCTACTATGGTATAGCAGAGTTCTTTGGAGGGATGGTACAGATGTGGAATACACCAGAATCTATCTAATCCATTTGTGTAATCTATCTAATTCCTAAAGTGTGTGTGGTTGATGGCTGGCTGAGGCAGCCTCACCGGGCCATAGTTAGGTTGATTGGACATTTTGGGGCTGGGCGAGGCTGCACATCTGTGGTGCATTCGGTACTCGAGCGGCGAAAGATGGACCCGATAGTCTCGATCAAGCGCTGACGCGCGGCGGAAACGAGTTCACGCATGGCTGACGAGTGACTCGGTGGGGGGGGGGGGGGTGAACAGGTGTGAGGGGCATCAAAATGGTCCAACAGAGGCCAGTGGCTCTTCATAGTGGAGTGATTTAACATGGCTGCTGTGCAGCGAGGAGTCCCAATCAATACATTAATAGAATATAAACGCACATCCATTATTTTTTATTACATTCCACTTTTATTGAAAACCGTGTCCGTGACTCATGGTAAAACTGCACTGCATGTGTGTGTGTGTGTGTGTGTGTGGTTTGGCACGTGTACATGTGGATATCCTATGTGTGTTCATTCGAAAGACCTTCTGGCTCATAGCCCCGTCACATCTCATTACATTCAATGTCTCTCTCCCTCTCTCTCTACCTCTCCCTCTCTCACCCATCACTTTCCCCTCCGCTCCGCTCCAGTCCCTTCGACCCTAAGCTGACTAAACACCCTCTGTCGTGTGACGGGATGCGCGTGATCCAAGTTTTTGCTTGTTTATCCGTTTTCTTTGGCGCTGAGACATGCAGAGTGTCTCTGGGGGGGGGGGATGCGGCGGTGATGGGAACGCGTGCGTCAGGCCCACAAGGAGACCTGGAGTACGGCCACCTGAACCGCTCCTGCCCGTCACGAGGCCGGCGCTCAGCGTCCAAACGAGTCACGGAACGCTGTTCTGTGTTCGGTGAAGTAAACACGACGATATTGGAGAAGATAAACGGGTGGCATTATATCTATGAGTATCATAAAGCAGAGCTCTCTGACTCATGCAGAGAATACCGCATAGACGTCTAACGCAAATGAACACACAAAAACAGACAATGTCGGAGTGAGGTGGGAAATGCCATCCCAAACCCAGGGCATCACATGGCCGGGGGGGGGGGGCGGAACATCCCCGACCTGTCTGTTATTCCCATTGTAGGTCTAATGTATAGAACGTCGGATGTGGAGAGAGTCAAAGGATGGAAGCCCCAAAACACATGAAATGTCCTCAATGTCTGACAGCAGTCAGTTGTAGCCCATCAGGCACTAGATCTCCTAAACAGAGATCTTTAACTTTGTTAAATAATCTTTTTGCCTCCAGGCATAACTGTAAAATAACAATGCATATGATTCATAATTAAACATTGGATAATTGAGATATATAACAGAAATTGTTATACAAACATTGTATAAATAACTTGAAAAACAAGATTCTATTGATATGAGTAATTATTTAAAATTGTTATTCGGGTTCTTATTACACTTCTTGACATCCATCTTTCCATGGCATGTATTCAACGAGATGGTTACTAGAAATGTAAATTTTATTTATATGTTATATAAATAAAGTCTCAGTTAATAGTATCAATAGTAACAATTGTTCTGTTGTGTTATACAATATAAATATTCTCATTATTCATAGTATTTATTGTTATGTTACCCATAATAAATGCTGTCATTATTAATAGCATTAATTGTTATATGGTGTTAATGAGGCTGTCTCGAAGCGCCTGTCAGCCATGAAATCATGCCCAGTTTAACGGACCTGCAGGGAGTCCTGTGGTGGAGCTGGTGGCTTATTAATAGAGTGATGACTCACTCACACACACACGCACGCACGCGCACGGGCACGCGCACGGGCACGGGCACGCGCACACACACACACACACACACACACACACACACACTCCTAACCACACTTCTTGAATACACACAAGCACATGCAGACACTGAAAGTCTCCTGAACACACACACCTGAACACACACACACACATACTCCTAACCACACTTCTTGAATACACACAAACACATGCAGACACTGAAAGTCTCCTGAACACACACAAACTCGCACACACACACACACGCACACCTGAACACACACACACACACACACACACACACACACACACACACACACTCCTAACCACACTTCTTGAATACACACAAGCACATGCAGACACTGAAAGTCTCCTGAACACACACAAACTCTCTCACACACACACACACACACACACACACACACACACATACTCCTAACCACACTTCTTGAATACACACAAACACATGCAGACACTGAAAGTCTCCTGAACACACACAAACTCGCACACACACAGACGCACACCTGAACACACACACACACTAAAGCATGCACAGTATGGTGGGCAGAAAGGGTCCTTATAGTATTTGCCCGCCATACTGAGCGCACCAAAGCGGCCTAGAGGTGCCTGTGTGTGCGTGTGTATATGTGCGTGCGAGTGTATATATGTGTGTTCGGGTGTGTGTGCGTGTGTGTGTATATGTACGTGCGTATGTGCGTGTGTGTGTGTGTATATACGTGTGTGTGTATATACGTGTGTGTGTGTATCTATACGTGTGTTCGGGTGTGTGTATATGTGCGTGCGTGCGTGTGTATATACGTGTGTGTGTGTGTGTGTGTGTGTGTGTGTGTGTGTGTATACGTGTGTTCGGGTGTGTGTGTGTGTGTGTCTGCGTGCGAGGGAGGCAGGTTTGATGTGCGTAATGCGGCCAGTGAGCTCTTTGTACTCGTGCCCCTGTGTGTTCTGTTCCACCGTCGCCTTGGAGAGGATGAGGTCACACACAGCACCGGAATCCCCCGGGCGAGCGAGTGGGAGAGAGAGAGAGAGAGCGAGCGAGATCCGTCGCGCTCAGGAGAAGAACGCCTGTCTGCTTATTAAGCGGCAGTACAGAGTGTGTGTGTGTGTGTGTTTATGTGTGCATGTGCCCCTTTATTAAAGTTTAACTATTTTATCGCGTGGGCACGGCGCGTGTGTGCAGCTGTAAATGGTATAAATGGACTGTGTATACGTAGCACTGTTCCGGCCTGGGTGGACACACCTGAAGATTTACAAGTCGTGCCTCACGTTCACCCGTTCACACACCGATGGCGAGGCCCACTGTGCAAGGGTGACAACCGGCTTGCGAGGTTGGGCAGCGAGGGTCAGGTGCCTTGCTCGGGGGCACCCGTCACACTTAGCCCGAGGAGCCGGGGATCAAACCAGACAACAACCAACAGCTCTACCTCCTGAGCCACTGTCGGGAGAAGGGAAGCGGGCGTGACGGTGGTAATGTACCGGTCACTGCGTTTCCTGTCATCAAATCATGTCATTTAGGAAGCGCCTTCCTCTGGAGCGACTGAAGCTGCCAGTTCAATACCATACCATCCTGACCCTGAATGGCAGCGCCAGTGGACCGCGATGTGTTTCCTGGTGTTACGTAACTCAATGACCCCCCAGTGTGAAGGTTTGACTTCGTCGGTAAACAGGCTGGTAGCGGTTGCCAGGCAACAGAGACTGATGACAACAATGTATGCTCAGTGGGTCTGAGTGGAGCGAGGGGAGCGCTGTTTTTAGGGACGCGGGGGCACTTGGTGGATTGATGGGATTTTTAGGGCGCAGGTGTGGTTGAGCACACACAAACACGCACACACACGCGCACACACACACACCCATACACACAAACACACACACGCACACACACACCGTGACGTCCAAGCAAACATCAGAAGCACTTTTTCAGGGGTTATTATGGTTTTATGATTTATTATTTATAATGGCTCTCGGTTTTTCAGAATTTCTGCCTCTCCCATTCACGTGTTCCCGAGTTCAGAGAAACCGGTCAAGGGTTTTTTTTGTGTGTTGCGAGGTTGTCCGGGAGCCCGCGATTGAAAAGACACGCATGAAAAAAGAAAGTGAGCCAGAAAATGGGAGCTGTAAAGAAAGAGAGTCTATTTCTCTCCATTAGAGAGAGAAAATCCGATTTTGCTTTACAGTGAGAGGGAGAAAGTGAGAGTGAGAGAGAGACTGAGAAAGAGGGAATGAGCATGAGAGAGTGAGAAAGAGAGAGGGGAAGAGAGAGAGAGTGAAAGATAGATACCCTATTTCAACCAAAAATAGTGGGAAAACAGGCCAAAAATAGACTGCTTTTCCCATTGCCAGCGGACGAGTTTGCCGTTCTGACTTCACGGTCGACGTCACAAACGCGCCAGAAAACAGGCTTAGTTACCAGCTCTTCTATTTTTACATCCGCTGCTCATTCAGTCTACTTTCAAACTCCCGACTACTCCGGAACGATCTGAGCCCTGCCGCCGACTGAGACGGCCTGAGATGACCAACAGAGTGATGATAAAGATGAAGCGCGTCCAGCCGGGCGTTCTTCATCGCCGCCGGTCTGACCCGGGGCCCGTAGGTAACCGTGACGACCGCCGAGTCATTTGGAATGACTACAAAGGCCGAAGCCAGACGTTAGCGGGTGTTAGTGGGTGTTGTCTGGGGGGGGTGGGGTGGTGGGGTGGTGGGGTGGTTGGGTGGGGGTGCTCCAGAGAGACAGGGAGGAACAGTACCTTCTCTCCGTTAGCGCTACCCAGGACGTAGCAGCCCATGATGTGGATGAGGTTGGGGTCGGGGTTCAGCTTACTCATCAGACGACTCAGCCTTAACCAGAACCTACACACACACACACACACACACACACGCACAAACACACAAGCACACGCACACGCACACACACACACACACACACATGATGAGTCATGGGAAAGGAAAACCTTTGGTATGAGTCATCATTTATTTATTCCTACACTGTTGACACAGGTGCTTATGAGCGGGAAAGTGAGAACAAACATCCACGTGAGTTGTCAAAGTAAAAGTGTGTCTCATGAGAGAGAGAGAGAGAGAGAGAGAGAGAGAGAGAGAGAGAGAGAGAGAGAGAGAGAGAGAGAGAGAGAGAGAGAGAGAGAGAGAGAGAGAGAGAGAGAGAGAGAGAGAGAGAGAGAGAGGTAATTTATTTATTGGTACTGGTTAAAGTGGCAATCTCTGAGATTTAATTTTGTTTTCTGTTTGGCTACACCTTTGGTTATAAGCGGCCATTTTCCCCAGAGATACAAACAGTGTTGCCACACTGACAGCCAGCTCGTGGCATTAATAGTACTGGAAAAAACATGGGCCACTTTAAGATTAGTGCTTTCTTATCTTAACAAGTTGCAGGAAGAAAAGTACAAAGTATATTGCTTGTACTTAAAAGCCATCCTCAGAAGTCATCCTAACTCAATTTACTCTAGCTAACCACTTTAGACATCTTTTCTGTATATTATGTGCTGCTTTTAGCACCATGTGTAATCTCTTTCTGCTGCTGTACTGGATTATTATAAGTACCGTCGTATCTTATCAAAGTTTATCACGGCCTCGGCCATGTTTGTAGTTTTTGTGTGTGTGTGTGTGTGTGTGTGGGGGGGGGGGGGGGCATTGGAATGTGTCTGTTAACCATGTGACTCTTACTGGATCATGTCATCCTCCTTCTCCACCTTGGCAAAGGTGGCCACCTTGTTCTTGAGCAGGTAGAGGTGTCCAGGCCCACCCTGAGATGTGGAGCAGACACACACAGAGTCAGTAGTGCTATAACTCTTTATACAATATGCATATCTTTTTCATTCAATTCCCAGGGTTTCATCCATGAATTTTCCCTCGCTCCTTAGAAGGCTTAAGGTTGGGGGGGGGGGGGGGGGGGGGGGGGGGGTCATAAAATAAGATCTGTGCAACCTTTGAGACTTGGGAATGTGATTAAGGGCTATACTAATAACATTGACTTGACTTGATAATGTTACCACAGTTTAAATCAATAGTTCCCAACCTTTCTCAGCCCGTGGCCCCATTGTTGTGGACATTACCATAAATAAACCAATAAAAAGTGAGGACCCACTCACTCACCTGGCAGAAAATGAGCATGTTCCAGATTTTGCAGCCCTTCCTGTACGCTGTCAGTTTCTTCTCTATCTCCTCTGAGAGAGAGAGAGGGATAGAGAGAGAGAGCGAGAGAGCGAGGAGAGCGGAGAGAGAGAGAGAGAGAGAGAGAGAGAGAGAGAGAGAGAGATCAATCGATTGACTCTTCTATAACACACACATACACACACACACAAACACTTCTCAGGATGGTAGCTTCAACGATTACATCAAACAGTCTGTGTGTGGACTCTTTACAAACAGACATGTTTGTAATCATGATGAGTCATCTCTCTCTAGAATAATCACTCTCACCCGGGGGTCTCCTCGACATTTACGCTGCAAAATTAATTTCCATTTCAAAGGCGAGGTGATGAAGTAAGAGGAAAAAAAGACAAGTGAACAAATTAGAGCCCACGATGTGCCTCTTACCGATGATGTCATCAAATGTAGCGTGCTCATGATCCTAACAAACAGAAACAGAAAATAGAAGAGTTGATTCTACTTGCCTCTACTAAACATTAAATGTGACACAATTACATTCATTTATCTAGATGTATTTACTGTAGATAACTCTTTTTTTACAGTAGATAAACTGTCAATTGACAGACTGTCAATTCCTGATCAGCAATCAGTCATTTTTTAACTCATTTTCAAAGGACACCACTTCAACTCACACACACCTTCTATTTTGCATCTATTACTTTTTTTGTCAAGGTTTCCAGAAAAGGTGCCTCAAATATCAGATCAAAGCAGTGTAATTATAAATATTACCTTTGGCAGTAATGCCATTGTATTCTTTGTCAAAGATTTGCCTCAGATCCCAAGCAAACATTGATTGTTTTGCCAAATCCTTCGCCGGCATCGTGCCAAGCATCTGTGTGTGTGTGTGTGTGTGTGGGGGGGGGCGGGGGTGCTGAGACAAAAATGAAGTCGGCCACTCACGTAGAGGATGGGGATGACGGACGGGTCCTCGCGGCGAATGATGTTGGGGACGTACTCAGCCCTTGGGCACCTTGGAGGAGATGAGCTGGAGAGGGAACGGTTGAGACCTGGTCACCCACAGACATCTCGACCCTTCAACGTCACCTCAAATCAGGCTTTAGACCCCAAACTCTGACGGTTAGACGCGCTCAATCTGGCTGGAGGGGGTTTTTCTTTCGCTCCATATTTCTTTGGACCGCTGATATTTCTGGAGGCAGGGATCCATAAGCGCGTAGTGTTTTTCAACACAGACTCGGCCAGCAGTCGTAAATTGTAATAAAGTGGCAGTAAAGGCTTCAAGGCATCGCTGTAAAAATAGCTCTTAGAACCCCATTCTGAAGACCTCACCCACTCACGCCAATTAGTTTATCTCCGTAACACTGAAGCTCCTCACAAAAGTTCTGCTCTGACATAGTAAGACTGCTGGATCACAGGTTCTGCTCTGACACAGTAGGACTGCTGGATCACAGGTTCTGCTCTGACAACAGTAGGACTGCTGGATCACAGGTTCTGCTCTGACACAGTAGGACTGCTGGATCACAGGTTCTGCTCTGACACAGTAGGACTGCTGGATCACAGGTTCTGCTCTGACACAGTAGGACTGCTGGATCACAGGTTCTGCTCTGACATAGTAGGACTGTTGGATCACAGGTTCTGCTCTGACACAGTAGGACTGCTGGATCACAGGTTCTGCTCTGACACAGTAGGACTGCTGGATCACAGGTTCTGCTCTGACACAGTAGGACTGCTGGATCACAGGTTCTGCTCTGACATAGTAGGACTGTTGGATCACAGGTTCTGTTCTGACATAGTAGGACCGCTGGATCCCAGGTTAGACCTTGGGACCCCATGTTGGACATCGATAAAAATAATAGTGTGAAAACAACAAAATATTGGAATGACACAAAGAACCAATAACTGAAAAAAGGGTGTGAAAGTGGAAAGACAAAACGTGTGTGTGTGCGTGTGTGTGTGTATGTGTGTGTGTGTGTGTGTGTGTGGGGGGGGGGGGGGGGGGGGGGGCGCTCACCATTATTTTGGGCGGGATGAAGTCGTCTCCTTCGCAGGCCACTCTCTCGGCCTCCCTCTCCTCCTCCCAGTCAGCGTCCTCGCTCAGGCCCCTCGTCCAGGGTCCCCGAAGACTCGCGCAGGTCCCCACCTGGTCGAAACACCCATATAAACGACTAAATCATGCATGAACAAAGCCACTTACGGAGTCGTGCACGCAAACATCACACGGGAGGAGATGAAAGGGAACAAGATCAGAGAGAGAGATTGGGCAAAGAGAGAGACAGACAGAGAGAGAGAGAGAGAGAGAGAGAGAGAGAGAGAGAGAGAGAGAGAGAGAGAGAGAGAGAGAGAGAGAGAGAGAGAGAGAGAGAGAGAGAGAGAGAGAGAGAGAGACAGAGAAGGAAGAGAGAGACACACGCACACACACACACAAATCAAAAGCAGTGCACCTGGGGGCTTTCACAGAGAGGGGAGGGTGAGAGAGGGGGACATGAGTGGGAGGGAACGAGGACGCATGAAACGAAAAGCCCAAGTGTGTCTGTACCTGTATATGGCTGCATCTGCATATGAGTGTACTTAGGTGTGTGCATGTGGATGGACATGGGTATGTGTATGTCTACATATGCATGCACAGCCCTCCACACACCCACACACTCACTGTCTCTGGAGTCGTGCAGGGAGTCCGGCTTGACAGGGGTGGGGTCGCTCCATGACCGGCTGAAGCTTTTGGCGCGTCGCTCGGCGAAGGCTGGTAGGGGAGGGGGGGGGGGGGTGGCACACGTGTAGCGGTTAGCATGACAAAACCATTCCGCACGCGCGTGTCCAGCAGCACATGCGACGTCGCACCGCGTTGTCACGTGGCACGAGTAGCGTGTCAATAACACTTCACGGAACACACGTGTGATGGGACATTCATGTGCTTTCAACGTACGTGCGTGTTGTAAAATGTCACACTGTCAAGCCTATTGTACCACGGGACGCCAAAGTAAGAACAGGTAAAGCGATGAGACGAGTTACTCACAGCTGATGCTCGTTAACAAGCAGACACACACACACACACGTGCACACACACACACACACACACACACACACACACACACACGCGTGCGCACACACACACACACAAACCTACTTTGGACTTTCACACGGCGGCTTCCCACCATCCTCAGGTGCTTGCGGAAATTTCTAAAGTTGGAGAAGGTAGAGAGAGAGAGATTAACAAACGAGAGAGAGAGGGAGGTAGAGAGACAGAGATTATCGTTGAGAGAACAAGTGGGGAGGGGAGAAGGGGAGGAATCCAATAGAGAGCATATTTATCAGCGGGAGGGAGAGGGATGAGGAGGGGGAGGGGAGAGAGGGAGGAGGGGGACAGCAGTGTTTGAAGTTATGTTGTTGAATTGCATTAAAAGCTCTTTACACACACACTCCTCCATGAAAGGCAATTTCAAGCGCATGAGGTTGGAAATGCATTAGAGCTGGCCAAGAATGACCATTAACCACAGTGACATCCTGAACTCCTGTTCTACAAAAAGCACTTTCACCTCACTACAGCAACACTGAATAATGGTCAGTATTTATCATCGCCATCTCCCTCACTTCCCATCTCTCTCCCCCTCCTCTTTTTTCTCCCTCTTCATCTCTCCCCATCCCTCTCCCCCCTCCCTCTCCATCTCCTTCCTCTCTCCCTCCCTCAGTATCACTCGCTC
>JAXIVH010000026.1:3058660-3084403 GCA_036785325.1 Urophycis tenuis | reverse complement strand
AGTCCTTTTCACCTCTTTTTGTGTTCATAGTATAGGCCTACATGTAAAGACTCGATTGTTTAATACTTTGTTCAGCCCAACCTAGCCTTACAAGTGTTTCATGACAACTTTATTGCTAGCTAGTTGGAACATTAACGGTTGAACGGACCAATTAAACATGCAGCTTGCTTAGATCTACTCCAGAGAAACCACATGACATCGCATTTATCCAGGAGACCCATCTTAAGACATCTGATGTACAGCGATTTGCTAATAGACAGTATTATGTGGTAGCATCAGCCTCTACTGATTCTAAGACCCATGGCTCTCTTATCCTTCTGAAGAACTCTCTGTCCATAACCATACTTGATAAATATGGCAGTGAAGATGGCCGCATCTCCAACATAAAATCTATAATTGCTGGTCGTAAATTAGCATTTATATCAGTGTATGCACCTAACCAATTTGAACCTATATTTTTCACCACACTATCTGAGATCTTGTCGGAAATGCATGATTTTTGCTAGAATCATGGGTGCAGATATGAATGTGGTTATAAACCCAGTTTTAGGCTGCTTGGGCTCAGCAGGACACTGTTCTCACTCTGGAAGCTCTATATCAGCCTCTCTGTCCAAATTTATATCGGACTTTAGTTTAATAGATGTATTCTGTGTTATTAACCCTACAGTTAAGCAATATAGTTTCTATTCCAGTAGACACAAAACCTACTCTCGCATTGACTATATTTTAACCTCTAGCTCAATTTCAGAAATCCACAATGCAGTGCTTTCTCCCACTCCATTATCTGACCATATTAGTCAAACTTACTTTACTGAACACACCTACTAGAGCAGTTCGCTGGCGCTTTAACACAACCCTACTCAAAAATGTAGAATATTGTGTCTAGTTTAAAAGAGAGCTGAGCAGATTTGTGGCTGAGAACACTTGTTCCGTAAATGACCCTCAAATATTTTGGTATGCTTTGAAATGATGTATCAGGAACACCTCAATAGCTTTTGCTCCACATCTAAGTAGGACCCGGATGGCCAAAATAGATAACCTTGAAATTAAACTTGCTTCTCTGGAGCATCAACAGCAACTCTTTCTCTGAAGCCAGGAAACAAATTATTGATGTGATAAAAATTGAACTAAACTCCCTGTTCAGACAAAGAGCTGAATTTTTAATTCACCAGACCAGGAGAACCTACCATTTCCACGGCCCTAGGCCAAGCCATCTTCTGGCGCTCAGACTTAAGAAAAGTGAGAAATTCTCCAACATAACAACCATTTGCTCTGGGTCATCTCAGAACATTTGAACAGACCCGAAAGCTATTAACACAGAGTTTTGCAATTTTTTACCCTAACCTCTAGAGGACACTGACAGGTGTAGCAATTTTTTACGGAAGGCAAACCTTCCAACCTTTAACCAGGAGTAAACAGATGACCTACAGAATCCCATTTCACTAATAGAACTACAAGAGGCCATTCAAAGGATGAAAAAGGGGAAATCACCGGGGTGAGATGAATACCTCCTGAATTTTATTTATTTTTCTGGAAGGAGCTGGGTCAATTCATGCTGGAGATGATCCACAGCTGTGGATAAGGGCTTGTTTGACTGAGACACCAACTCTGCTATCCTCACTGTCCTCAACCAAATTGGATCCCTCTCTCTGTGACAATTACAGACCCCTGTCACTTTTGAATTCGGAAATAAAAATATATGCTAAAGTTCTGGCTTCATGATTTGAGAAACACATGACAAAATTAGTGCACTGTGATCAGACCGGGTTTATAAAATCATGCCAAGCAGCTGATAACATGCCGAGACTTCTCCATGTGTTATATTTTTTAAATATATTGAGTCCCCATGTGCTCTTCTATCGCTGGACGCTGAAAAAGCCTTCGATAGACTCAAATGGAATTGTCTCTGGCAGGTTTTGGATGCTTTTGATCTTGGAAATAACTATATTAGGATGATTAAGGTATTCTACTCTAATCCCTCAGCTAGGGTCATCTCATGCAACATTTTGTCCTCCTCCTTTCCAACATCAAGAGGCTCCCGACAAGGTTGTCCTCTGTCCCCTCTTTTGTTCGCTCTGTCCTCGAACCTCTGGTGCAGACAATTAGACAACACCCCTCTCTCTCGCCCATATCCTTCTGTAACACTTCACATCATATATCATAATTCGCTGATGACATTCTGTTATATATAAATGTAGCCCTATGGAAATGTAGGCCTAACAAGTTAATTGATTAATAAATAGGAATTAATAAATATTATGAATAGAAGTATAAGTAGAATAAGTTCATTAATAGAATAAATAGGACTTAAAAGGTTAAAAACTATGCATATGTTTCATATGGCATATTGAATAGAGTTTCATGGTTAAGTCAAGGTATTGAGTTAATTACATGATGTAAATTGTATTTAGTTTTCTTAATCACTACATTCATGATGTTGGGAATGTTTTAAGAATGTTTTATTTTATTTATTTTATTTTCAATACTGTATTAGAGTAAATTGGAATGTAAAGTTTGCATTTTGTTTATTTTAAGCCAATGAGAAACGAGTGTAAGGTGAAGTGTCACGAGGGACCAGGGGAACGTAGCGGGCACGAGGACGGGAGGAAGGAGATGGTGAAAAAGTGAAAAGACGGGTTGAGACGAGCTCCGTGACACAGCTATATGTTACTTGGGTAAAACACTCAGTAAATCATTACAGTTGTTAATGTGGTAAGTGGAACGACTAGTGACTCTTACGGAAGCATGGCACAGTAGTGTAGTTGGACTGAAACACCGAAGTGCGTTGGAAAGCTAACTCGGCTCTGTCATATTTAGTTGTTATTGCCTCCAGATACAGACAAAGTAAACACAATTATAGTTAGAGATAACATTTTATTTAAAGAATTCACGTTAGCCACCCCTAGTATTTGCCCAAAACAGCAAAGGGGTGCTACATAAACAATGTGTCAGTGTGTATCCCGATAGTATTAGAGGTGTTTGAGGAGTTCAGTGCTCTCTCAGGCTATAAAATTAACTGAACCAAATCTTTGCTGATGCCCCTTAACGTGTCTCTCAACGCTTCCACATTGCCAACGCACATACCAGTGGTTGGGAGCTTCAAATACCTGGGCGTGGAGGTCTTCCCTTCCTTGTTCTCCATTTCTAGCAAGAATTTCCAAGGTATTATGAAGTGGGTGGAGGCGCACTTGATAAGGTGGACGGGACTCCCAAACTCCCTGCAATCGCGTGTGTCAATACTCAAGATGGACGTCCTTCCTAGAGTGAACTTTTACTGTAATATGATACCCCTTTCCCCGCCTAAAGGCTATTGGGACAAGATGCATAGTTTAATATCAAAATTTATCTGGGGTGGGGGACGCGTGTCAGGTTAACTACTCTTCAGCGCAATAAACGGAGGGGAGGTCGAGCTGTCCCTAACTTCAAATTCGACTTTTGGTCTTATGTGCTGTGCCCACTGTCCAATTGGCTTGACCCTCAGGTACAAATATCATGGAGACCCATAGAAGAACATTTCGCCTCCCCTCACCAGCTTCAAGATTTAATACACTCAGGTCTTTTCCATTAACACTCCAAACTTAAACTCGGCCCCATTATGTATTTCCTTTTGACTATATGGCACTCAGTGGGGAGGGCGACTGCTCTGTGTTAAAGTGGCACACAAAAAGTCCTATTTTTCCATAACTACTCGCTACTTACTGGTGAGGTACCTTTTTCTCTCAGGGAGTGGAGTGATTGAGGGGTTAATGTCATGTCTGATATGTGTGATGACAAATGTCTTAGGATGTTTAATGATTTACGAGCTACTTATGATCTGCCAGGTACGTCTTTTTTCTTCTATTTGCGCCTTAGATCTGCCATGCGAGTGTAGGTTGTGCCCTGGGGTACTCCCCTCGCCACTCACAAGCTACACACGTTATTGGATGTAGGAGTACGGTCGAGAGGCCTAGTGTCTGCCCTTTACGCGTTTCTACTGGAACCCTCTAGTGGGCCTCTGGCTGTCCATCAAGTGTGGGCTAGAGACCTTGGTCTATCCAATGAAGAAATATGTTGGTTGACTGTCTGGGGCAATTTAGACGAAACATCAAAAAACCTTATTCTTAAACTTATACACTTCAAACTTATGCATAGAATATATCTTACGCCAAGGAAACGATTCCCCATGAAGCTCATACATTCTCCTGTATGTGATCTATGCTCTCTGGTTCATGTGGCTCTCTGGGTCATGTGTTTCCTACATATGAATTGGTAATGCCCTGATGTGGCATCCTATTGGAAATTAGTATCCTCCACTTTATCAGAGTTATTGGAGGTAGACATACCATGTTCTCCTAGGATACTACTTTTGAATGACATCTCACATTGAACCTGTCCTCTACTCGAACTCACACACTGCTAGCGGGGTTTACTGCAGCTAAAAATATGCTAGCCTTGCGCTGGAAGCCCCCCCCACACACTCACGCGTACCCAGTGGCTGCAAACATTTTTGAGCATACTCTACATGGAGTTGTCTGTAGCATGAATGCACAGAGCTGGTCAGAAAACAATCCAAACCTGAGCCTCTGCGGCTGCAATGTTAAAGATCTACTGGAATGAGAAACGTGCATTTGTGTATCTATTTGTCATTTTTTGTTGATTTTTATTCACTTACTTTGGCCTACAGAACACTGATATGACTAACGTGCTATGTGCTGTATAACTATATGTACTGTTTGTAATAATGAAGAAGATCGGGTTGGGACAATGAGGGAGGGGTGTTGTCGCCATTTTGGGGAAATGTTCTGGAGGGGTGGGGAAAGGGAAGTGGTCACTAATTGTTGTATTACTGTCACTGAGCTATGACATGCCCTTCGTTTTTTGAAAATTAAACACAGGCAGCAACAACTCCCCGGAGCTCTGCAGCACTGTGACCGCCATGAAAGCGGTCGTGTTGGCGAAGCGGTCGCAGCCATGACAGAAACGCTTCCCCACAGTGTGCACGCCACTTTATACGCTCGCACGCGTGTCCTGATGTTGTTTGTCGTCTTCTAAGCGGTTCTGTAACAAGTGGCTTGTTGTTGCTACACTGAGCTGATAGGCTGTGAGAATGTTGTCGTGTAGATTGTGAGACTCGTGGAGTTATTATTCATTGGAAATGATTGAATTTCACACACTTTCTGGCATCCTCCCATTTATCATCTGAGCCTAGGAAAAACTGTGTTTGTTATTTTTGGGGCTGTGATTTTATATTCCAAGGACTCCAGTGTACAGAAAGCCTGCTACCGCAGCTGCTGGACTCGGTTTTTGATGAAAGCCGCTGCTGACAGATACTCCCAGTGTTACTGAACAGAGGCTGCACTCTCTGTTGAATTCACAGCCAATCAGATTATGTTAAAACGGTAAAAACTCCACAACTCCATACATTTCATTGAAACTTAATTTCAAGGTATCATGTAGAAAAATGAAAGCCTCAAATTCCTCATTTGATGTAATTACAACTAATTACTGTATTTTCCCACCACAGCTCATTATGGTGAGATAAATGGGAGACCCGGCAAGGTTGTTTAGATGCACTGTTTTTAATTACCCCCCTCACCCCCTCACCTCCCACTCACTACCCCAGCAGGCAGATGAGGGCATGTCCTTCAATGTAATGAGCGCATGTACTCATGTTCATGACACAATACCACAGATTCATGCTCATGAAGACAGGATGAGATGCAAGGAGATACGATGATGATGATGATGATGATGATGATGATGAGAAGAGATGACATGACATGAAAATACGAAATGAAGAGATGTTGTGAAATAAGATATGAGATTCCACGACATGGGATAGCGTGACATAAACGTGAGATGAGATTTGAGTAAATATGACGAGGTACAAAATAGGATTCGATGATATAACGTTGTGAGACACGAAGAGTGAAGATGAGATACAGACAGGAGATGGTGAGACGATGTAATATATAATTGTATAATAAGATAACATCGAGATCCCCTGACTGTACTGTCCAGGGGGGAAAAAAACAATTTAACATTATTCAACATATTCAACATCGACAAAAAAAAAACGCATTCACACACTGCACGTGAAACCCTGTAGGTACACACACTATCTCGCCCATCATCATCATCATTCTATACTGCTGCACTCCCATCCGGCCGTCCCATTTCTCTCCCAGCGCTGATAATGTCTCCCCTCCCCTCCCCCCTCCGCATCACAACAGAGAATACCAGCATGGAGCTCACGTTGAGAGATGGCCATGCGATGGGAGGAGGAGGAGGAGGAGGAGGAGGAGAAGGAGGAGGAGTAAGAGAGATCAGCAGATACTTGGACAAACAGGTGCAGGCTCACGGGAGGCAGAGCCCACAGCCGGTGGAGACGCTGAGGCCTTCCATGTTCTGTTCCCCGCTGGCCTCCAGGGAGCGTAGATAAATGATAGTTAGGGCCGGACACGTACAAACCCAGGGTCAGTACACGAGGCAGTAAAAACCAAGTGCTCCACGGACAGAGGCCAGTGATTTGAAAAGAGCAAGAGGCTCCACATGCACGGGCTGTGGGATTGTTCTTTCTCATTTCGACAGCCATAGACAAGCGGAGAGGGAGTTTACACACCGAGAGAAACGAGCGCTCTGGACAGCAGGGCTGTTCAATTTGATCTCCTTCTGTCCTGTTCGCTTTTATGCAGGAGGACAAACTACTATCAAGGGCTGTGTCCGGAATCGCACACTAGCATACTAAACAGTCGGTTAGTTAGAGTGCTATGCAAAATCATATGCAAGAAGACCGCATACTCAAAGCACCCGGAGGGTATATTGTCTGCAGGTTGTCGGACACTGCGGCCCCTTGGATTACCCACGATGCATTTCTACAGGAGGACGATGCAACAAGGACTGCAGATGCCGGTTCAGTGGTGGAATTACAACCAATTCAACAGAAACTTCAACCTGCTGAAATGTAACACAACACCAAACCATAATCTGACCGTACACACATAACTGCACATAGGAGTGAGGCGCGGGAGAGGGGGAGACGGGGAGGCAGGGGGAGTGGTGGGGGGGAGGGAGGAGGAGGAAAGAGTGAGAGAAAGAGCGGATGACAAGAGAGCGAGGAGTGGTAGGAGGAGGAGGATATGGCCTTGGTTGCTGCACGATGCACGCTACACTGTACAGCCCTAACTCAAGAACGCCCGCCCATGCGTCTCTGGGGGGGGGGGGGGGGGGGGGTTTGAGGTGGATGGACAAGTTACAAGTGACCATTAAACACAAACACGTACACACAGACACCCCAACAACCACCGCCGCCACCACCGCCACCGCCACCACCGCCACCACCACCACCACCACCATTTCATCCCCTCTGAGTCCACCCAGGCTGCAGGCGTTGCCAACTGATGGATGGATCCCTGCAAGATGACTTGGGGGTGTGTGGGGGGGGGGGGGGGAAGAAGGGAGAGGGGAGGAGCCAGCTTAGATCAGTAGCAGGCGTTTGGCTGCACGTGAAGACGAATTGTGGAGGAATGTTAAGGGGAGGGAGAGAGAGAGCGAGAGGAAAGAGGAGAGGAGGAGACGGGAGGGGGAGGAGTGGGGGGGGGGGGGGGGGGGGGGGGTGAGGAGGGGAGGAGTTGTATGGAAACAGGGAGAATAGGAGCAGGTAGAGGGGTAGGAAGGAGCGGGAAGAGGAGAGGATGATAGGATTGAGGAGCAGTGAAGTGAGGAGAGGAGGGGAGGTGTCAGGGTGAGGAGGCGATGAGGATGCGCGTGGGGAGAGGAGAGGAGGGGTGAGGAGATGGGGGGGAGGAGCCGGGCAAGGCGTGCAGGAGCGGGAGTGGTCACAGGAGGAGGTCTTTGGCAGTGTACCAGCGGCTGGGGTTGTGTGCCGCCGGGAGAGATAATTAGATTGGAGTAGATGACTCGGGGAGTGTCCCTCCCAGCGAGTCTGCAAGCCAGTGAGCCATCAATGTCAGCCACCAGCCCCCATCCAACCCCCCCCCCCCCCCCACCCACCACCACCTTCAGCAGCCCCACCCTGACATCCACCCACCCTACCACCACAAACACGCTCTCTCTCTCTGGTGTGTGCTACTTATTTGTAATTATACCACTATTTCTCATAAACGCTAACACACAAACACACACACACACACACACACTTTACACTATTGCAAGCATTTGCAATAGCCACTGTACCACAATGCAAATCTTCTATTTTTCCCACCGTGTCTTTGAGATACGCGGGGCGGCCTCAAGCCTCTCTGTCCCCGGGGCAATCATCTCCCATCATAAACAGATCCATCAGGCAACCCATCTGTTTCCCGCCTATACGTCTGCTGCCCTTCCGCTAAATACCACGCACCTCGAAATTAAAACAACCCACCACAGGTGCCCCACTGTCTTCCAAGCCCCCTGTCAAGCACGCTGTGCTCCATTAAACTCCTGCCAAGTAAATTAGGCTGCTCTTCCATTAGCCAAGGTTGAACCTCTCAGATCAGAGCTCCTCTTGGCAAGTGGAGCGGGGGGGGGCACTAGATCATCATGCCCTACATCTGGAGGAGGAGGAGGAGGAGGAGGAGGTGGAGGAGGAGCACGGCCAGAAGGGGTTTTGCCACTGCTTGTCCCTGATCCAGGCTGACCACCATTTTGTTGGACATCCACCAACAAGATGGTAGACAGGAGGAGGCAGGGGGCTGCCGTACATTGTTTGCCAGTAACGTCTTCACGTTTTTTTCCTGACTATGTACGTACATTCAAAGTGTTCAAAGTGTTCAAAGGGATAAAGATGAATCCCTGAACCTGTATTTTTTTTTAACTGTTTCAACGCACAGTGTGGCATGAAGACGAAATAAAAACCAAACCGAATTAAATAAAAGAAGCCATTTCTGTTGGCGTACACACCTGCGTTGGCCATTGGACTTTGACTTGTTTTATCTGCAGCACTGACCTTTGAACAATAGAAAATAAGAGAGAGAGCGATAGAGATACAGTAATTCAAGTTACAAGTATTATTCACCAAAGTGTATGTGTTTTTGTGTGTGTGTGTGTATGTGTAGGGGGGGGGGGGGGGTAATGAGGTGGTGAGGTGGTAAAGGAGTCACAGCGTGTGGCACAGACACTCTTTTCTCCACCGTTTCCCTCCTCAGACACAGAGCCCACAGCGCGGCCGTGGAACCGCAGCTTGGAACGACAACGTTACGCGGGCTTTTACTTCCCTGGATCGAGGCCATCGCCAGACTGTGCGCCGTGGAGGGAATCCAAAGAAATGATATCTGCGTGAGCGCGGCCTCAACCTTCACCAACGTTTTGACGTCCATCACGGCAACATCCCCCGGACACCGCTTTTACTCATGGACAGCATGACAGCATCCAGCACGCAATATCCAACCACCGTCGGCCAAGAAATCACTCAACACACAACCAGTCAACATCCTGACATTCAAACAGCAAAAGACCATCAAACATCCAACCATCTGACTGACATCACACATCCGACGACAAAACATCAATCAAGCCATCAACATCTGATGACCAATATTCATCAATCAAACATCTAACACCCAACATTCATTAATCAAACATCCAACACCCAACATTCATCAATCAAACATCTATCACTCAACATTCATCAATCAACCAACACCTCACCAACAACATCCCTCTCCGCTCCACGACCACCTTTAAGACCCTTTAAGATCTTCCCTTGCCAACACTCTTTGCTGGTGTCTCACACAGGACACATGAGGGCCACGCAACCACCGCGATTGGCCCGCCATCCTACCTGTACCTCACTGCCAGTACCGCGCCATCTGTCGTCCGTCCATGGGACAGATGGTCGGTGAGATGCACCCTGGGAAGTGCTGAACTGAGCCCTGCCCCCCCTCCCCTCCCCTCCCCTCCACTCCCCTGTTCCACGTGCTGACCCCTGGTTCATCTGGAGCAGGCCGGGCTCAGGTCAAGGGTCGTTCCCGCGGGTCATGGTCCCATTTTAAGGGATGGAATTCTTCAGAAGCAGAACGGTCACACTGGGTGACTTCCAGTCTGCCAAGCCTTAGATGTTCACCTCATTTGTCAGCGAGAGGGAGAGAGAGAGAGAGAGAGAGAGAGAGAGAGAGAGAGAGAGAGAGTGAGAGAGAGAGAGAGAGGAGAGAGAGAGAGAGGAGAGAGAGAGAGAGAGAGAGAGAAGAGAGAGAGAGAGACCCTGAGAAAGAGAGACAGATGAAGGGAGTGGAAGTGAGAGTGATTTTTCAATCCTCTACCATGTTAACCCAATGAGCACCTCCACGCTGCATGTCCGTGTGTGGCCCTGAATTGTACGGCGAGCGGAGAGCGTTTTCTTCCAGTGTGGGGTTTATTTATTCCACCTCCGTCTGGCGTTCTTCTGCTGCGCTTTTATTTCATCTTATCAACATAAATGGTGTGGGATACAGTGTGGAACACAAGGACCCAGCGAAGTTCAGTTTCCGTTTGCGCTATAGGCTTGAGCTGGTGAGAGAGAGAGAGAGAGAGAGAGAGAGAGAGAGAGAGAGAGAGAGAGAAACAGAACAGAGATGAGAGAGGGAGAATAGAGGTAGAACAAGGGAGGGGGATTCAGAGCACAAGGATTGAGAATAATAAAATGAAGCGAGGGAGTCAGAAATGGTTAAACAATTTAAATAATCAGTGCGGATTCTGAGTCACCCTGATGGTTACCCAGCCCTCCTCTTCCTCGTCCTCCACTTTCTCCTCCTCCTCCTCATCATCCTCTAGCTGTATGATGACTTAGTGCTCTCCACTCGTTGCCAAGGGAGCTCCAACCTGAGGGCTCCAGCGAATCCGTAAATCTCAACCAATCAGGTGGAGTCGTGACGTGCTCGCCATAACCCCAGTCCAATTCAACATGCAAACGTCTGAGCTTTAAGAACACATCCAGACCCCTTGGAGTCCCTTTACATACTCTGTAACTCTCGTCTGCTCCCCACAGGCTCACACTAGCATGCACTTAACAGGACCATGCCATTCTGATGTATTTGGGCCAAATGTTTGATCACAGTTTGATTGACGTCACACATCAATCCCAATCAACCCCCTGATGACAGCCTCCCCTGCTTTCTTCACAGCCATCGGACAAAAGCCTGCTTTTGAAAGACCTCTGTCCTGCAGTGGTTTGACTTTTGAAAACTAGAGCCAATCAAAATGCGGGGCATCGTCCCGATATGTGAGACGGGGGGACAAAAGCTGCGCTGTCCCACACACAGCCAGACCCCGCCAGATGTACTTCTCAGGCAAGACGAAAAACATTTAGAAATGTAACCAGACGTGGGCCTGATTGCTTGGGTCTATGTTTAACACGTTTAAAGGTGTTGTAGTAGGTTAATAGAAACACTAGACTCACTACCTGAGTGAAATGTGGTTAGAAATGTCAAAGCCATTCACTCACTAGCAAATGCGCTGTGAGAATATCTGTTGTGGTTTGCGGTGCCCTGCCCCTTTATTGAGCCAATTAGATTTGAGCTTTTTGAGTTCCAACTAGGTGTGCTGGTACATTTTGGTCAGAAAATAACTCTTGGAAATCCAAATGTTTGTGAATTGCGCAAACTAACCAAGCACCTTTGCTCACCGAGCACAAATTGATCAAAAGCTGGCAAATATCTCTCACGTCAAACGTTTTTTCTGTGAATCGGGCCAATACTTTCCCAAAAGTTTGGGTTCTAAAAGTAGCGCACATGTCATTGTTCGGCGTCCATACCTGAGCCTCATGAGACCATCTCAATCTCGTGAGTTCACATTCTGTTCCTCTGCAGATCAGTCTGGCCTCGGTCCTGTTGAAAGCCTCTTCCGAAACATTATTTGGGGGGGGGGGGGGGGGCGGGGGCGCTTCTGTTCACAAAGTCACAAAACACGGAGCACAGCAGTCTGCGGAATTAAAAACACATAGTTGGGGCCCAAGCCAAGTGTAGCAATCTACGGAGAAAGGAAAAACTGTTGTGTCCTAAATAGAGAGAATACTGCAACGTAAACGCAAATATCATGACAGTCTCATGAGACTATCCATACCCGGGCTAATGCGCCTAACACTATAATTTCCTCGGCATAACGTTTGAATCTGTCAATGGCACAGATAATGTGAACGAAACGTCCCCCACAGTCACTCTCTCTCCTGAACGGTTGCCGTATTATTATGTAAATCATCCCTATTGACTATTATCCCAGACAGAATCACCTTGGGAACTGGCCAGTATAAACAATCCTTGACACTGTTTGTGGTCCGTGTGATTATCACTTATCCCCTCTCTCTCTCTCTCTCTTCTCTCTCTCCTCTCTCTCTCATCTCTCCTCTCTCTCTCTCTCTCTCTCTCTCTCTCTCTCCTCCTCTCTCCTCTCTCTCTCTCTCTCTCCTCTCTCTCTCTCTCTCTCTCTCTTTCGCTCTCACGTCTCTCTCTTTCTTTCTGAATAATTCACCGTGGCGGTGGAGCACTTAATGTTGATCTATTCGCTCAATGTTAAAGAGACCTCAGAGCTCCCACGGGGACTCATCCTCCTGCTCTTTGCTCACCGTGTTTGCGAGCTGGCTAACTGGGTCATCTCAGTCAGAAACTTATGTGTTTGTGTTTGGGCTGCGGTGGTGCTGGTGGTGGTGATATATACAGTATATGGTAAATTGTGTGCGTTTGATAAGATGAAATATATTTTTGTAATTTATCCCAGTGGGAAATAATTGTACAGCAGTTGTAGTACTATGCAGGGACGGTGCAGAATATACAAATAGCAAATATGTAGCGTCGGGTAATGGTAGGTAACACAAATACAAATGTAAATTAGTTACCCAGTAAATTGCAATTCCAGGTTCAATATATCACAGGTTAATGGTAAGGGCCACAGAGATGAATCAAAATAGCTATGTATGTACAGAATCAATTTGTGGGTCTGTGTGTCTGTATCTCAGGCTGCTGTGTTAAGAGCAGACGGCTTCAGACTGCCCACCAGGGAGAGAGAGAGCGAGAGCGAAGAGAGAGAGAGAGAGAGATGAGAGAGAGAGAAACAGAGGAACTCAATTAGCTTCTCATTTTCACTCAGATCCCACATCTGATGTCACATCTGTGCGTCATTGCCGAGGGTGTCTGTGTGTGTGTGTGTGTGTGTGTGTGTGTGTGTGTGTGTGTGTGTGTGTGTGTGCGTGTGTGTGGTGTGTGTGTGTGTGTGTGTGTTGGGTGGGTGGGTGAGGGGGGGGGTCTGCTAATAGAGTCCACAAGGAGGAGGCGGCCTCAATTCGGGTGAGTTTTCTCTCTTTAACCTCCCACATGGCTGGAGACCAGATCTGCTCATAAGCACTTGAATCTGTGGCTTCAGTATTCAAGCACGTGCTCGTGGGACATTATGCGCACACACACAGAACCACACACACACACACACACACACACACACACACAGGACAGGGTCTGTGATTGAGGTCAGCTGGTTGTATTCAACTTTATTCCTGTTTGGGTCTTAAAGAGGAACTATGCAGCTTCTTTTACCTTAACATTGCTGGTTAAGAGTCGTTGGGATGGTTCTCTGACACTTTATGGGTCGATTGGTGGGTGTTACGACCACCCCCCCGCTTCTGGGCTGAAATGTGAAAATTCAAGTCTGTGCCCCCGGTCTGGTGGCAAACTCTTGCGGTAGTCTCGGGTCTCGCTAGGTTACAAACTGCTTTACAGCATTACACATCCACAAACACAGAACCGGCTAGATATAAACACATGTAGCGAGGGGATTGTTATAGTCATCGTGGATCAGCCGACTAAAAAAGAGGACACGGAAACCATCCATCGGAGGAACAGAAGAAGTGAAAAAGGGCGAGTGACAAACCGAGAGGCCAGACACGAATAAAGATTGGGCAAGCTTTTCAGGAATGGTGTGAACTGAGAGATCAAAATGAAAGACTGCGAATCGGATGCCGACTTGGCCATGGTGCTGTTAAAATTGGAAGTTCCCTTGGGTGAAAGGGTGTACCCTTGGGTTTTCTGTGTATAGTGGCTTTCTTGAGGTTTATTGTCTCTGTAAAAATGTGTTTGCTCAGCCGTTTTGTTGAGCCCTGTATGTTTCTAGCTTGCGTTCATGATGGTGGCGGGGGTGTTAGCGTAGCAGCTACCCGCTACGAAACACATTTGTTTCCATGGCTGTTTTGCTGTTCGTCTGTCTCGTGCCCCCAGGTACAGGCTAAATCCCCGAATACAGGTTCTCGTTGTTTATTTAGATCACTGGATCGCCCTTCCAATGCCTCCGATTTTGCTAAGAGAGTCGCCTATATCATGTGATATGTCCCCGGCTGACCATATAATTCAGTACCTGCACGAGAGCTGCTAGTTAGCACATATTCATAATCTCTTGTCATGCTGACCAATATAGTTTGCTGCCTGTATGTTTTCATGTTATATTGCTTTTGTGCTGATGATGTGGGTCGGTGTTGCTACACCACGTTTGATATGAACATTGGGCCACCGGTTGTTGCGAGCATGAGCCTCTGGAGGAAAACAGCGATGATAAGCCCTGGATCGTGCAAGGTAATTAAAAAACAATTATACGGGAGCAGAATTGAGTTGGTCAGAGTCTAGGTTCAGCAACATCATGTGCTCAAATAATGAAGTGGCTACCTGAATATAGTGAGTGACCAGGTTGTTTCATTAATGGATATTTTCTTCCAAGATGATAATGCTTGGATTCTTCGTGCTCACTTTGTGAAAAAATGGTTGAACATGAGTCATACTTTGCACGCATGAATTGACCACAGAGTCCAGACCTTAACCCCATTGAGAATCTTGGGGATGTGTTAAACAGTGGTTTGACTCTTGTCTCCTCTTGAGTGAGGAGTGAAGAGTCAGACCACTCTCCAGCACATCCCAAAGATTCTCAATAGGGTTAAGGTCTGAAACTCTTTCACCACTCAACCTCTCTTTCACAATCTGTCCGATGAATCCTGGCATGGTGATCTTGGAATATGCCTGTGCCATCAGGAAGGAAGAAATAATCCATTGATTGAATAACCTTGTCATTCAATATGTTCTGGTAGTCATCTGACCTTATTCTTTGAACACGTAATAATAACACGTTGCTGAACCTAGACCTGACCAACTGCAGCACCCCCTATTTGCTTGGTGAAATCTTGGCGACTTTTTTTTTTGGCCGGGCAGTGTATGTATTCAAGCATTTCAACAACTAATTAGTCTTCTAACAGCAGGGTTATTCTCATTGTCTCCTTCCCATCCAACCACAGACCTACACAAACCCACATCATACCTAGAAAGTTTTCAGAACCATATTCTGATGTATGCGGCAAAGCTGTTGTGTACACCGTTTGTGTACAAAACACGGACCCTGCTTGCTGCAGTAGATTAGAACAAGCATAACCAACGCCAGCCAGCATGTAATTGTGAAGGACAGTAGTAAGTAGTAAGTAGAAGTAGTAAGTAGAAGTAAGTATGTAAGTTGTTACATTTTTACTTGTAAAAATGTAAGTTGTTACATTTTTACTTATGTCAAGAGAACACCTTACTTTTGTTTGTAAGCATTGGGGAAATGATCAATGCTAATGGCTCATCCTCTGTCACCAGGTACAAACGCTCATACAACAAAAGTACAATAAAGGAGAAAAAAACTGTACTCCTACATCTCCGACATCCAGACGGCCATCCTCTCCAGGAGGCTGAGAAGTGGAACAGGCCTTCCTCGCAAGATCATTATGAAGCCTGATGATCCAAGACGGCTCTGCCTGCTTGTACAGCCACCACCCACATCTGAACCCTCAAGAAGGTGCTACACAATAGCCGTAAGACAAAAAACAAACAATGAAGCACTATCATTTGCATTTTTTTCAATATCCAAAATATTTTTTTTTTAACAATGTGTATTATTGAACAAGTGAAAGGTGGTGCAAACATCTGTTAAAATAATAATAATATAAAAAAAATGATCTTAGAAAGAGGGGTGCTGCGCACATCCAAAGGTAATCCACAGGTGCTGGACAATTGTATTAGACATGAGACTAAAGGTGGGTCTGCACCGTTTTTTTGGCTCCAGAAGTAAATCTATTTACTTTACAAGGCAACGTTCAGGCATATTAAAAAAACATTTTAAAACTATATACAATATGTATTTACAATGTGGATTTACAATGTTCTACACGTCCAGGCGGCGCACCCTGAATCCCGCGTAAACTGGCTATCAGTGTCACGGCCCCCCCCCCCCCCCCCCCCCGGGGAGTTCTGGGCTTCCAAGGTCTCGTGTCTATAACCTCAGGTGCAAAGTCAGACGACGCGGTTGAAGTTGATTCCTGCAATATCATACAATGACCTGATGTAAATATGCCGTTAAAAGCCTACCTTTTTTGAATAAATTAAAACTTAGATTAATCCACGTACTTGAGCAGTACGATTGCTGCACAAATTGTTCATGCTATCGTTGTGTATTATGTTTGCCAACACTCCTACACCGATCGATCGTTTCTGTTCAACAAAAGATAAAACAAATGCAATGTAGGATAAAACATCTCCCCGTCGACTATACAAAAAGGATGGGTTTATGTTTATTGTAAAATGTTAACCTTGGCTACTGTTCATGAACAGATTGAACACCTACCTCGGAGCAGGAATGGCCAAAGTTGCACAGTGGACCTTTACAGCACATTCTCAGTTAAATGACCATTGCAAATGAAAAAAAAATTAAACTGCTGGTCTGTCAGCTATTTATAGGTATACACGCACACACACACACACACACACACACACATAGAAATATCTAGACCCTTCAACACCCCCCCCCCCCCCTACACACACACACATACACTCACACAAGCATCTAGACAAATCCACACACACAGTCGCATAAACCTCTAGACCTTGCACACACACACACTCACATGTACGCAAACACACACACACACACACACACACACTGCATACGTCTGTTTGACACGCTGAGGCATGGATCTGTTCCAATCGATGTGGCAGGTCTGTGGAAGCAGCCAGTCAAGGCTAATTGATTTAGCTCCAGTGTTGATTCGTATTCACTACCAGGCCATTGGAGCGAGTCACTGACCTCACAACTGCTCAGGTTCTACTTATAGTACAACAACTAATTCTAATACTACTACTACTGCTGCTGCTCATGTACTACTAATAGTACTACTACTACTACTACTACTACTACTCAGGTACTACTAATAGCACTCACTATATACTACTACTGCACTTGCTGCTTCCTTGTGTTATCTTAGTAAACATTAGAACATCAGACGAGATAAAGTGATATTTTGAGCACATAAAATATTGTGTGTGTGTGTGTGTGTTGTGTGCGTGTGCGTGCGTGTGCGTGTGTGCATGTGTGTAGACGTGTACCAGATCCACAGGGCCCGGCATCACATCCAAGCTGTCCACTGACCCACTTACCTGGGGGACTTGGCTCCTCCCCCCACCCACCTCAGTCTGGTAGAAAACTAGAGCTTATGGAACAGGAGCAGCACGGACATAAACAGTCACATGGCCTGATAAACACATTTGGCCTCATATCTCTTGACGATGTGTAAAAATAACAGTAATTAACAGTTATACAATTATTTTTTGCTGTTTGGCTCAAATGAGTGTTGTTCAGTTGGATATGATTTTTGCCACCAAAAAGTGCTGCAAATGTTATTTTTTGTATTTATATTATCCAGGCTTAGTCGACCTTCATCACAGCATTCTTCAGTACAAATGAAGATTAATGAATTAAGTTTAATGCAATTAATTGGGTAAGGAAAGATGTAAAGGGAAAGGAAAGTTCCTGAGGACATTGGAAAAGAGAACCTGATAAGAATCTGACTGCACCTGACACTAGGAATGTGAAAGTAGATGTTGAAGAAACTATTTTGATTTTGTACGTATCTACGTGGTATTTATTAATTAATTTATTAATCATATTGGAAGGTGTTAACTTTAAACATATTTGAACTCTAAGCAACTCAAAAATAGCCTTCTCCGGGTCTTCATTGAAATGTTTCATAATGTTCCTCTGCCTGTGTCTGCAATTGATTCCTTCTCTGGTTAATGATGCTGACTGGACCACTGTCCATCAAAACCAGCCTAATGATAACGTTGAATAAATAACAACTCAGGGTGGTCTTTATTTAGCCGCTGCTGTCTAGACTAGAGGTCTGAACAATAGCATTGGACATGTGTCCATTGTTGGATTCAAAAGTATACATACAGACTATAATTTTATAATTGAGATTTCAAATGGAAATGTGTTGGTTATCTATTTGCTAATGTACACAAATGGAGTGGGGTTATATTTTTCTCTCTCCATCTAGAAACCCATCCACTCCGTCTAAAACCCAGTCCAGTCCATCTAGAACCTACTCCAGTCTAGTGGGTCCATCTATAAACCAGTTAATCTAGAAACGAGTCCGGTCCATCTAGAACCTAGTGCAGTCTGGACATTCCATCGCTAACCCTGGATGAAGGTCCAACCAGGACAACAGAAGGAGTTGGCACCAGACAAAGAGAATCACTCATAGCAGAACCAAGGGGACAACCATGTCATATTTACAGCATTCATGAATACTGCCAGGCCAAGTCCAGTAGAGCTTCCTAAAATAAACTCTAGCAGATAGAAGTAGAAGTAGTATAACTGACAGAACAAAAAAATGGATAGGGATAAAATAGAGTGTGTAATTATATGTAATCAACAGTGTTTTATTCCATGCAGTAATAAGAGTAAACGGTGCATAATAGGAGTGAGTGGATAAATTGAAGAGGTTATGGAACGTGACAGATTTATGAACTTAATATGCCAGGAGATCACTTGGACAAACACACGAAATGGATAGCATGAATATGTGAATATAATCAACAGTGTAATGAATGTATGAACAACAACCATTCAGCAGATGCTTTAATCCAAAGCGACTCATGGGGAACATTTGTAATAAACGGGGATGGATGTCCTTAAGGGGCTGGTAGGGGTGAGGCCATCTGGCTCCAGGATGGCTACAAGTAGGCTGCAGATATTGGGTATCAAACCCAGAACTTTACCCTCACCACTTGAGTAAAAAAAAACGGTACAAAGATAATGTTCGTTAGGTGCAGCAAAACACAACACAATAACGAATGTACGAGCTTGCTGTGTGATTGACAGCTGCTCTAACAGGGCCTGTTTTCTGCATCGTTCCAGAGTTCCTCTAATCAGCATCCAAAGATCAGGTGACGGGTATCAACATCCAATCACAATCATCACAACAATATTAACCGACAGTACACACACACACACACACACACACACACACACACACACTGTTTCCCATCACTCTGAATATGAATCTCTCTCGTGCGCGCGTGTGCTACAGAGATCAACATTCCCCTGGCATCCCCTCAGTTTATTTAATGAACACAGTGGGCTGGTTGTGGGTTGTGGGTGCCCACGACCAGCACCCAACACACAACACCCAACACAGCAGCTAATATTGCTGACACATTGACCGGCGGGGCAGCAGGGGTGGAGAATGCTGAAAATTGTTTTTGTGTGTGCTCTCTCTCTCTCTCTCTCTCTCTCTCTCTCTCTCTCTCTCTCTCTCTCTCTCTCTCTCTCTCTCTCTCTCTCTCTCTCTCTCTCTCTCTCTCTCTCTCTCTCTCTCTCTCTCTCTCTCTCTCTCTCTCTCTCTCTCTCTCTCTCTCTCTCTCTCTCTCTCTCTCTCACACACACACACACTCACACACGCACACACGCACACACACACACGCACACGCAAACACAAACAACACACACCTGCAACTATACACACACGCATTCCAACTACAAACGGTGGTCTGAAGAGAGCTGGTTCAGGGTCTAAGCTTCTGGGGCCGACTGTAGAAAATAAAATGCTCTCGTCTGGCTTCAACTACCAAGTTCACCCGCAACAGATCAGAATCCACCGCCCAGCTGCTCACACAGAGGGAAAGAACACAACGATCGAAAGAGTCAAGGCGCACAGGAAATATTTTTTTGTGTTGATTTTTTTTTTTCCTTGCTCAGACCCATCTCGTATGCATGTACACCGGCACAACCAATTAGCTCCACGATCCCCCAGTCCGTCCAATTTGACATTCAAACGTCCATTGTTTTTTCTTTCTGGCAAATTCTGGCAACCCGAGACTCCTCAGCGCGGTTCCTGTGGAGGCGTGGAAGCGTTCACTACGTTAGGGGACCCATCACATGTCCCATCCCTCTTTTTAACAAACCGGAGCCTGAAGACGCACAGTAAATTACATCATACACAGCGTTTGATTTAAATATAGCCGTAGTAGTAGTACACAGTTACACGGACGGACGGCGCAAATCAAGGGCAAACGAGCGCGCGTTTGTATTGTCAGTCCTGCAAAGGGCAGTGATGAAGGAATGCACGGGGGGTTGTCTGGCTGCATATACAACCAGCCGTATAATAATGCCCCGGTTCTCCGGGCCGGTGTAATCAGGGACCGTGCGGGTCCTACTCCTGCAGAGCAGCAGTGGTATACACGTCAAGCCGCTCGTACGAACAGGGCCTTAATAACCCACCTACCGCCTCCCTTTGTTCCTGGACAGGCCGAATGCTTCACGGGCCTGTCAGTCACCCTAACTGCCACCATGTTTCCTTTTCTTTAATGAGAGGCTCTTTAATCAGCCGACTGCTTCGTGCCACAACACACAGACACACACACACGCACATACATATAGAGAGACAGAGAGAGAGGTGGGGTGTTGTATTGTAATGAACTGTAGTATAGCGTACTGTAGCATATTTGACTGTCCTATACTGTATTGTAATGTACTATAGTATATTGTACTGTACGATGCTGTATTGTAATGTACTATAGTATATTGTACTGTACGATGCTGTACTGTAGTAAATTGTACTGTATTGTGTACTGTAGTGCACTGTACTGTCCTGTAATCACAATAGGTTGCACAATGCTCCCACCCAATGGTTGAATACAACACCAACCTCATGTTAGCCCACCTTTGTACAGTATCTACTGTTAGCCCATCTTAGTATAGTATTTAGTTTAGCCACGTACAGTAGCTACTGTTTTGCCCACGGTACAGTTTAGCCACAGTACAGTAGATACTGTTTAGCCACAATACAGTATTGTTTAGCCCACAGTATAGTATATACTGTTTAGCCACAGTACAGTAGATACTGTTTAGCCCGCATTACAGTATATACTGTTTAGCCACAATACAGTAGAGCCACAATACGGTAGATACTGTTTAGCCCACCTTACCACAGTATATGTTTAGCCACAGAACATTGTCTACTGTTTTACTCTTACTTCACGTGATTAGATCGACAGTGTGCAGGGATATTAAGTATGTGTTTGTTTCTTTTTGAAAGGTAGACTTAAAGCTAATTATGAGCCCAACAGACTAATGTTAATTTAGATTCAACACTAAATAACATCTAGTCAAGGACAAAGACTAAACAAATGTTTTTGTTGTTTGGACATTAGCTGCAGCTGTGTCGATTACTCCTCCAATAAGAAGCTCTTAGTTAATTGCCAAAACAATGAAGGCGCGATGCAACGTTTAATGTATTGGATGTCGGGGACAGGGATTATTGATCTCCATTTGGGGTTATGGATGGCCGCTCCCATTCATTCAATCAATCAATCTAATGCTCCCCCAGCCTGGCCTGAACTGGGGTGGTTTCAATCTTCTGCAGTCCCATAATGGCATCCCAAGTCAACCCATTGTGTACTTTTTGAGCAAACATGTCCAGAATAACCAACCAGCCACTTGATATTACTGTTATTCTAATAGTGGCTTGGCATGTGCGTGACATCGTGTGCAATTCTCCTGAAACCAGGAGGAGGAAACAGAACAGAACCCCCCGGGGGTCAGCTTCAGTCTTTATTCGTGTGGAGTCTCTGGTGGTTCTTCCTCTGGGCCCCGCGGGCTTCTGTTAGCTGGATACCACTGTGTTTAACGTCACAGCGCCGCGCTGGATGTCTTCACGTGACGGCGGCCGTGCCTCCTCGTGACTGGGGGAGGGGGAGCCTTCTTGCGAGAGGAGGAGGAGGAGAGTGGGAGGAGGGTGAGAAGAGTGGGAGGAGGAGAGAGAGGGAGGAGGATAAGGGGAGTGGGAGGAGAAGAGAGAGGGAGGAGGAGAGAGGAGTGGGAGGAGGAGAGAGAGGGAGGAGGATGAGGGGAGAGGGAGGAGAAGAGAGAGGGAGGAGGAGAGAGAGGGAGGAGGATGAGAAGAGTGGGAGGAGGAGAGAGGGAGGAGGATGAGAAGAGTGGGAGGAGGAGAGCAAGGGAGGAGGATGAGGGGAGTGGGAGGAGGAGAGAGAGGGAGGAGGAGAGAGGGAGGAGAATAAGGGCAGCGGGAGGAGGAGAGCGAGGGAGGAGGATGAGGGGAGTGGGAGGAGGAGAGAGGGAGGAGGGTGAGGGGAGTGGGAGGAGGAGAGAGGGAAGAGGCGGAGGGGAGATGGAGGAGGATGAGGGGAGAGGGAGGAGAGAGAGGGAGGAGGAGGAGGTTGAGAGAGAAAGATAAGAAGAAGGATGATGAAAGAATCACTCTGAAGCCAGTGCCACAGACTGAAATGTAAACAGAACAACAAGAGCGCTCCGCCAGATGCCCTCGCGTTGTGTTGCGTTGTGTTGTGTTGTGTGTGTTTTGTGTTGTGTCTGCATGATAACCGAAAATCCGATCATTTACTTGTTATCATTCAAGCACAACCATGGAATAATGGTCATTTTGATCAGCAGTACACAGTGGTATGAAAAGTCTGAGACTCCCAAACACACAGCATCAGTACCATTATTATATATTGCTAGTGTATTGTCCAAACGCATTCCACAACACTATTGAACGCTGCTGACGGGGAGAAAGTCTTTTGTAGAGCTTCCACGAGAACAACACTTGAACAAGAGGATGTTCTGTACAAAGGATATGCCTAAGACGGCCTCCAGAGGAGCCCTCTTTCATGTTACATCTCATTAGAGATCAGCACAAAACCTTGACGGGCTGAAGTTGAAAAAAATAAATGTAAAGACCTACTCACCGTTGAACGTCAGGAACATTCTATCCATTGCTAAATGGTTGGTTTTGATTCGCCGGTCACTTGTTCAACTGACCCACATTCAATAACCACCTTATACCTTAGTGGCCATGGAAACCCTTTAATAGTTTATATGTTAATAACTTAACTGGAAAATTACCATTACCTGCGTTACTCTAACTGTGTTTCGCTGTGCATGTCATAAACATACTCACTGATATTTTTTTACTACAACCATCTCTATTTTCTACCATTGTTTCATTGTGACCAGTCAGGGGAGGTGTGTTGTGTGTTAGGCGGTGGATCTTCTCCTACCATCAGAGGAGCCATGGTGGACAGGGCTGTGGCTGGGTTGGTCAGTCGTCTGCTCCGCGGGGGACGTCTGCTTCAGGTGAACACCATCACATCGTCAGGCCGTGGCGAGTCGCGAGGGAGGAGGGCACAGGTGAGACAACCTTGTTAACGATCTCCACGACATCAGACGAAAGCTTTTCCCCTGGGGTCAATTGTGTAATCTGAATCTGTATTCAAAGATTCATGGGATAGATACTGAGCACGCATACGTTGCTTTGGAACCATGGAACTATTGCTTGTTGCCAAATTACCAGAAGGTCCTATAGCACACTGTACGAAGGCAATCACACAAGCCCTTTGTAGAGGTCTTCACAAGACATCAATAAGCCAGAGAGACAAAAGGAGCATTGATACTGACAAAAACATCTCACCAACATCTCAGTATCCCTCCACACAAGGCATAGTTCCTTTGGGAGGACTATTTGACAGGAAGCCAGAGTGAGGGTCTATTTGTAAGGAACTAGGTGTAGGTTCTGGGGTCCATCTCCCGCCTGTAGGCATCTCTGAGCAAGATACCCAACCCCTAACCCATACCTGTTTCCCTAATGACCCATAGCTGAATTCAAGGTAAATCACTTTGGATAAAAGCATCTGCTAAAGCAGTGGTTCTCAACTGGTCTAGCCATCACCCATTAATGAAAAGCCACGACCCAAATCAAGGAAAATTTCCAACTTCTCAAATTTATTTAACATAACATTTCAGTAACACTTCAGTAACTGTACTATTAAACTACTCAGTCACTTATTCAGCCAATCAAAAATAGACGGCACTCCGCTGCATAAAAAAAAATCCTCTTCAAAATAAAAGCACAGGATTTTTTTCTTTACATTTTTTTTTCGCCCGGACTAAGGCCCGCGACCCACCAGTTGAGAACCACTGTGCTAAAGAACTGATGAGGAACATCGAGGAGAGGAGCGAGTGACCTGTCTTTGCAGGACACCCTGGCCTTCCTCGTCTCTGCCTGCAGACGTGGCGCCCTCCTGCAGCTCAGAGAGCCAGGCGTCGATGCCGCTAATCTTGTCCACTCCATGGGCAGGGACGCCCTCGCTGGACTGGAGTGGGAGATGGTGGGGGGGGGGGGGGGGGGGTGGGGGGGGGCAGGACAGAATTGAGGAAAAAGAATTTCCACAATGCTCACAAATAAGAGTGTAAAGCATTGTGAACATACCAGTGTGTATGTGTGTGCGTGCGTGCGTGCGTGAGTGAGTGAGTGAGTGAGTGAGTGAGTGAGTGAGTGAGTGAGTGAGTGTGTGTGTGTGTGTGTGCATGTGTGCGTGTGTGTGTCTGTGCATGTGTGTATGTGAGTGAGTGAGTGAGTGAGTGAGTGTGTGTGTGTGTGTGTGTGTGTGTGTGTGTGTGTGTGTGTATGTATGTGTGTGTGTGTTTGAGTGAGTGTGTGTGTGAGTGAGTGTGTGCATGTGCCTTTGTGTGTGTGTGTGTGTGTGTGTGTGTGTGTGTGTGTGTGTGTGTGTGTTCGGTGTGTGTGTGTGTGTGTGTGTGTGACCTGTGCATGCACACAGCTGGTTCTGCAGTACAGGTGGGTGACCCCCTGCTCCAGGCTGCTGAGCTTAAGCTCCGCCTCCCTCAGCTTTTCCTGCCATTGGCTGACACGCTCGTCTTCCTTTTGAAGCTCCGCCTCCATCTCTCCCCTCAGCTTCAGGAAGCTGACAAATGGCACACACCAATGTAGGTCAAGATCTCCTCCCTCCTCCCCCTAACCTGGTGGTGCTGATGGTGTGGGGATGGTGGTGGATGAGTTGGGAAGGAGTGTTCAGGTTCAGCAGTGCTACTATGTTTTGGCAGGACGTCTGAGACGGAGACAGCAAATAGTCTGGGCAGGAAACACAAAACTGCAAGGGGCGGAGTTTCCATGTTTCCTGTTTTGTTGAGGACATATTCCACCTCATTAGGGGATTTAATGATTGTATTTCTTCCGTTGCCAGTCTACACAGTGTTGATTTTTAACACTTTCATTCAAACCTTTTATTACAGCTTAGTACTGCCGGCCCCATTTGTGCTCGCCGATTTCCAGATCCCCGCCTCTAGCAACGTGATTGGTCGAAACAAATTAAAAAAAGAAAGTGAAACGCCCCGTTCACCCAGATATGAGCCCGTCTGCAGTCTGTGACAGGCTCAGGGTGGGACTGGGGGTCAGGGAGGAGTGGGCCATGGGGTGTGGAGGTGTGGAGGTGGGGAAAGGGGGAGTGGAGGGGGGAGGTGTGTGTCGTGATGGCGGCGGCGAGGGGGGGGGGTTAAGGGAGCTGCTGTACCTGGCCATCGGTCTGAACTTGAGCTGAGCGTACCGGAGCTCCAGCTGGGCCAGGGCTTCACTCTTCTCCGCCAGAAGCGCCTCAGCCTGGGTCGGCTGCAGGAGAAGCTGCCCCCTGGTGGTCTGCT
>JAXIVH010000026.1:2991160-3053660 GCA_036785325.1 Urophycis tenuis | reverse complement strand
TCAGATATATTGCTTTAGAATGTATCACAGCTAGAAACAATTTGATATGCAAGATTTAAACAGTTAATTAAAACAGGAGCCTACACAAGGCGTTAATACAATTAGAGTTAACAAACGCACCATTAGTCTGTTGGAGACATTCTTAAAAATGTTCCTCAGTCAATATAAACTAAGTCACCTTTGCATTAAAGCAGCCTGAAATTGCATTGATTGGCTGTCGCCCGGCATTATACTATGTAGAAATTAAATTAGTCACCTATTACATTCAACACACACACACACACACACACACACACACACACACACACACACACACACACACACACACACACACACACACACACACACACACACACACACACACACACACACACACACACACACAAGCTCTCTTGTTAATGAGGTAATACTGCATTCAATTAGTGCGTTATAATATGGCTACGGTAATTTGTTTGTTAATTTGGCATGACCGCGTTCGGGTCATTCAGTCACAGTGTTGTACACGTACCCTCAGGTGTGTTTGTGCTTATATGACCTACTTCCTGACATTCTACTGCTTCGTCGATCACACAGAGTGTCACTGACACGCGTGGGCAGCCATTTTAGATTGTCCTTCAGGCGACCAGCTTCAAAATGCATCATGGGAATTCTTTTCCACGGTGCCGAGGTCTCTGCTTGGACGGACACCAAAATGGCGCAAACTGGCGCTTTTCATCAGCGCTAGTGGATAAGAACCTTACACAAAGTGCACTGGTAGAAACCCATGGCAAATCTGCTTGGACGGGTTGTCTGGACAGGTGTGCTGTCTGGCCAGGTGATGGTCTACCTGGCCAGATCATCAACAAGGCTATGCCTCGTTGATGATGATGATGATGATGATGATGATGACAAAGGACATCATCGACCGCCGCGCTCCTCGCCCTTCTGGGGCCGTCTGTGTCTGATCTGGATCTCCTCGTCCTGAAGAGACAAAACACAAGTTTAAAGTAGTTTTTACTGTGAACATTCGAGTCCTTTAGCCAATGCTCGAATCCAAAGTGGACGCAACAGTGATTAAAAAAAAAAAATCAAACACATGCCATCAAGGTAGGGTTTAGGGCGATTTTGCCCAAGGACGCCTACCGATAAACTGTGGGCATTGGGGTTTCGAACCTCTCAACTGTGAGTCGAAACCCCTCATAGCCACTAGAATACGCTGGTCCCCCGAGATGGATTAGGTGTCTATAAAGAAAGGGGGTAGTCCAGGTTGCATTTTAGCGCGACTCTGGTCGCCCGGTCGGCTGAAGACGTACCGTCTCGCCGGTGTCGGCCGTCTCCTCCTCATCCTCCTCCGTCAGCTCGCTGGCCAGGAAGGACATCTCGTAGTCCGACAGGGCGCTTCCTGCTGCGTCCTCCTCCTCGTAGTCCGTCTGGTAGTCGTCCGAATGCTCCTCTGAGGAGACACAAGCCGCGGCAGATACACTTGAAAATGAAAGTGTACATACACACAATCCTGTTTAAAAAGCTGCTCATAACAGAGGGACGACGGAGATGCGTCTCTCCGGACGACCGACCGTCGATGGGCGTGCTCTTGACCGGCTCGATCCTGGACACGATCTCCGCCAGGTCGGTGAAGGAGGCGTTGGGACATGTGACCTGCTGAGGGACGACAAGCGTGACAGATCAGTCGTGTCAGAGGTGGCACTGGTAGCTCACTGAGGCGGGCAACCCCACAGTTATGAGTCAAGAAGAAGAATTACTTATTACCGTGAGGGAGGGAAATTTGGTCTCTGCCCAATCGTGAATTAGTAGAAATACACTCAGCACACAGTGATGGTGAGGCACACAGTGAGGTGAAACACACACTAATCCCAAGGCAGTGAGCTGCCAACAGCGGCGCTCGGGGAGCAGTGAGGGGTAAGGTGCCTTGCTCACAGGCACTTCAGCCGTTCGTACTGGTCGGGGTTCGAACCGGCAACCCTCCGGTTACAAGTCCGAAGCCCTAACCAGAAGGCCGCGGCTGAGTCATGTGGGGCGGGTAACCCTGCTGCCCACAGGAAGGAGGAGAGCTCATCACTTAGAGCTAGATGTCCACGACACAAGGGACCAAGTGTGACATGGAAATAACGAATCAGGTCTCAAGGTCTCGACGCTCTCTGCGACTCCACTTGACGATCGCTCGAGCTCTGGCGGTGTTGTCGAGGTGTGTGTGTGTGTGACGGTCGGTGGCGTGCCCGTGGCATCACAGAACCGGGTGCAGCCCCGTGGCGCCGCGGGGTTTTACCGTGTGCGCCACGCGTGCCGGGGCGGTGCGGACTCACGTTGCCGCTCTTGGTCTTGTGGAACTCCTCCTGGTGGCGGTCCTTCAGCATGCTGTCCACCACGCCGCTACGGTGCCACACGTCAAACACCGTCTTACCGTGCTGGTAGCCCACATCCTGGGGGAGGGGAGGGAGGGAGGGAGGGAGGGAGGGGGGGAGGGTGGGAAGTGGATTTGGGACCACATTGATTTAAGATTTAAGAGAACAACATAACAGGGAGCCCATGGGTTGATATGTGAGCAAGAGAACGCTACCACTGAAGCTGAAGTCAGGCACGCCGCTAGATAGCTATTAAGTAGCTATATGGCCTTCTGGAACTTTCTGGAACATCACTCACTTGCAAAATATGTTATATTTTTAATATTGTGTTAAGTCTTATATTAGGGGCGGCAGTAGCTCAGTGGATAGAGCGGGTCGTCCACTAACCGTAGGGTCGGCGGTTTGATCTCCTTGATCCCCCTCCTCCAACTGTCCACATGTCGAACCCCACAAATGCACTTGTATGATTGTAAGTCTCTAAATGATGACTAAATGATTATAAATCTCTTTGGACGAACGCGTCTGCTAAGTGCCCCTCTCTTTAACTATCACTTGTTTTTTTAACTATGTGATTCTACTCAAATAACCGGCTTTCTCCAAGTCCAAATAGTGTTCTGGACCACAACAAAGACAGTTGGACAGACAACCTCAGCTCACTTCTCGGTGGGCGTGGCTGGCTAGAGGCGGGTCACCGCGGCAACGACACTCACCGCGATCTCGTCGAACTTGCCGAACTCCAGGGTGCCGTAGCGGTCGATGGGCGGCCGTATGCACTCGCAGTACTCGCTGTTCTTCACCAGCTCCAGCTGCCGCACGCAGCACACGTACGCCAGCCGGGTCTGGATCTCCGCCATGTTCAGCACCTGGCGGCAAAGGCAGACTCGAGACGCTCACTCGCGTGGCCCTGCGACCAGGCACTGCTGGACATGCGCTCTTTGGGACGGATGGACGTTTCTGTTATCAATGTGTGTCGATGTTCTTTTATGAGAATATTTTTCATCAGAACATTTTCAGTGAACCTAAACATTTTCAGGCAACCTAGCAATTGAAATGCTTGAAACTTGTTCTGGTGACTTCCTTACTGTATTGGCAGCAATTAAATGTTTGACCTTCTTATGACAAATGTACTCTTTGTAAGTCGCTTTGGATAAAAGCGTCTGCTAAATGCCCTAAATGTAAATGTAACTCAGAACTTCATGAATGTAAACAATGTGTGACTCAGATTATTTGGGTATATTCTTTGGGTGTAGTTTTTTTAATCTAAAATGAAGCCCAACATCAATCAGGGGTTTGAGAGACGTGCGTTCCCAGGTTCATGACCAATCACCTTGACCTTCTCGCCCAGCGGGTTGAAGCGTTTCCATAGCAACCACCAGCCGTTGAGGCTGTCCCCGTAGTTGGTGAGGCTGGTGTCGTCCTGGCTGCCCACGTCGATGGCTATCACGACCTTTGCCCCCAGCGACCGCGCTACGTCGGCTGGAGACACAAACACCCAGAGGTCGTGACCTTTCCTTCCCCTCAGCGACGTTCACACTCACACCGAATGTCATACTTAAACACTTAACTTTGACCTATTTTTTGCCATATTTCACATCTGTAAAATGTATTTACAGTATTTACATACTGTGTTTCAGTGTTTTTCTCTGGGGGGCAGGGGTTTCAGTTTTTTTAAAGAAATGTAATTTATTTTTATCTATTGATTTATTTAATGTGTATTTTCATTTGGTTGCAATACACCAACCGCTTTTCAGCAACCCATTTGAATGATTGAATGATCACCTTAATCACAAGGATATATTGTTGTTGATGTTTTACATATGTAACTCTGGATTTGCTTGTCGGTTGTACATTTGGGGGTCAGAAACGCTGACCTTGCCTTATAACCCCTGTCCCACGTCCCGATGTGGATTTTCGCAAATGTACGGCAGAACTGTGAATTCAACTTTGGCCTCACCTGGCAAGTTGTTGATGTATCCTCCGTCCATCAGCAGATGTCCGTCTTTGGGGTCACAGAGTGGAGGGAGGTAGCCGGACAGAGACATGCTGGCCCTCACGTACCTCCAAAGCCAACCTGCAGGGGCACCGCAACAGCTAGAACCTCTTGAGAAAGACCCATTATGACGTGGTCGCTTGGCGACAGCTAAGCTAGCTAATTCACTTCTTATTTTACTTTTACCCTGAATAATTCAACTATAACACAGATGATTACGCTGATGAAAAAGAAGACAAAACCAATACGATCTCCTTCCAACTGTGTGTTTCAAAAATACACTTGACCATTATATTAAAACCGGAAGTAATAACTATCATTATAGTTAAAGTGATGTGACAACACTGACCGTCAGTGTGCACCCTCATTGAGGATGCTGTGATGTCTGTTGTGATGTTGAAGTAGGGGATCCACAGGTCCTGACATACAAGATGAAGTCATGAGATTTGAAGTACACCATTAGCAGTAAATTATGTACGGTATATATATTCTACATCAAGCTCGGATTCAGACCCTACATCTACCCGAGATTCGGACCCTACCTCAATCTGTTTCCCCTTGAAGACGGAGCTGATGCTGGAGTTAAAGGAGGCTCCAGAGAACATGGAGGTCACCGGGTAGGTCAGGTCCAGGAGCTTCTTGAAGATAGAGGTCATATCCTGAAAACAAGGACAAGTCCATCCTGTGAATACCATTTAGAGATGGCAGCTCCTAGTGATAATTATTTATATATGTGTTTCTATGTACATATCTACTGTGTGTGTGTATATATATATATATATATATATATATATATATATATATATATATTTCACACCCATGGACGACACCATGCCCATGTCAAACGTTAAAGGGAGACTATTGTACCACCAGGCGTTATTATGAGCCACTTCAAAACCTTCCCTATAGTGACAGATGCATGGCAGCTAGATCTACATGTACATGCCCAACTTCCACCTGTGATGTCACTAATGGGTTCATTTTGAAATGGCCCGACCCATAATCACCATCACGCCCGCTGGTGAAATAGGTAGGGGCCCCTCCGACAGCAACCACCCACCATGGCCCACTCCCGCGCCCGGACACACATGCGCCTGCAGTTCTTCTCCTCGGCGTACAGCGCCCCGATGAAGGAGCCAATGGAGGTCCCGCCCACCAGGTCGATGGGGATGCCCGCCTCCGTCAGCGCCCGCAGGATGCCCACCTGGGAGCAGCCCCTGGAACAACCACAGCCTGGGGTCAGATGATGGGCCTTCTCTCAGGGCCGTAGATAACAGACAGGGGGGCGGGGGGGAGGGGGGTCCCCTCTGTGATATTCAAGGTTAGCTACTATAATGAAGAAAACATTAAGAAGATGGGTTGGGAATGGAGACGCTCTCTCGAAACCAGGGCTGAATGGAACACCATAGAAGGGCGAGATTATTAATACAACAACCTACAAACACTAAAGCTACCCAGAGGGCTTTCCTTAAGCAGGAAAATACTGGATAGGAAGGAGGTATAGGAAACTAGCACCATCGGCCCTCTACAGCCTCTAGGCTACTCTATAAGACAACACTAATGCACACTACAGGATAATTAGCCTGAGTTCCTCCTTCTGGCTCTGGTTGGCAAATGTTTTTTTTAATGGCTCTTCAGATTTTTTCTTACCAGATCATCGTGTGGTGTTTGATATGTGATGATGTTTTTTTTACTTCAACAACTCCAATCGAGGCCTCTCTTTGTTCTTGTTTGGGATGTTCCCACAAAAAATAGCGCCAAAGATAAAGAAAGCTTGACTGCCGTCAGCCATGTTTGTTCTTTTTTTTTTTTTAGAGGAAGATTGAAGATTCCTGGTTTTGAGAATGAAGACTGGGTTGTCTGGGAACGGAATCGGTCCGTGGTGTGCCCTTTTGACAACTTAAATGATTTTCAAACTTAAATCATAACTTAATGGGAAAACCATGACATTTATCTTAACGAAACATTAGGCAGATTAAGACACAGCTCAAATTGTTTAATATGTGCCAGGCATGAGGAGAAGGCTTGGCGATGGGAGCGAGGGGCTCCAGCTAGGAGCTAGCACCGCTAACAAAGCTCTCAGCAGGGGGGTGGGGGGGGTGGGGGGGGTCCCATGGGGTCGCGGGGGGGTACCCACCTGGACCAAACCTCCAGGTGGAGCAATGGAGCAATGAGGAGAAGAGGAAGAGCAAAGGATACAGACCGGAAGTCAACAGGGACGGGCAGGTCCTTGATCAAACGGACACACCGCCATAAAAGGTCCTAAAAGTTAACTACATGTCCTTGTTGTAGAGAAACCGAAGAGTCGAGTCGACTGCCGCGGTGAATCAATCAATCCACAAATCCTTTGGGTGAGGAACCTTGAGAAATGCTTATTCACTATCAAATCAATGCTCGTCATTTTCTTGGCTGCTTCCAAGGCAAAACGGGGAGAGCCAAGCAATGACCTTGGGCTCCGGTATCGTCTGATGGCCAACAGCCAATATCCGCGATGATGTATCGTCTGAATTATGAGAATTAATTCAAAGATTCATCGGTAATGAAACACGGAACTGCGGGAGTTATTTAATCTAGCCCTAGTGGTCTAGAACACGTTTTGGTAAGATGCACTACTGTTGTGGCACTTTAGAAATGTTGAATTTGAGCACTTATGCACTTATGCTTAAGCATTTATGTGATCTACTGTAACTGTTTTCACTAACTCTAATCTAAGACAAATTGGACATATTTTTTTTATTTCTGTATTTATATGGCTCTGGCTTTGCCTGTTCTGATCATGATGACTTGTAAATCACTTTGGATGAAAGTAAGAGCGAGACTCAGGACCCAGTGTAGCGGAGCCTGAGGTGAAGCCAGAGAGGTCGTACCTGGCCCCTCCCCCTCCCAACACCAGGGCGATGCTGTTGCCGGTCAGACCGCGCGCCAGGCGGGAGAAATCCGAGTGGCGGTCTGGAGGCTTTTCAAACACGCGCTGGTACATCTCCCTCTGAAACACACACGCCGGCAAAACAAGACATTACATTGACATTTCGGGCATTTGGCAGACGCTTTTGTCCAAAGCGACTTACAAAGAATACATTTGTCAGAAGAAGGTGAAACATTTCATTGCTGCTAATATAGTACGAAGGTCACCAGAACAAGTTTCAAGCATTTCAATTGCTAGATTAACCATTGCTAGTGTACAACATCTCTGGCTAAGTGCCAAGTTACAAAGAGCAATTATAAAGTGCCAAGACATACAAGACCATGTTGTACCAGACATCATTGCGGTTTGTACAACATTTCAATATTGTTAAATATTTATTTTTGTTTCATAATCATTTCAGGCTTTAGATGGAAGACCCTGCCGGGGCATGACCTCTCTCTCTCTGTGTGTGTGTGTGTGTGTGTGTGTGTGTGTGTGTGTGTGTGTGTGTGTGTGTGTGTGTGTGTGTGTGTGTGTGTGTGTGTGTGTGTGTGTGTGTGTGTGTGTGTGTGTGTGTGTGTGTGTGTGTGTGTGTGTGTGTGTGTACCAGTTTGGGCAGGCTCCTCTTGCTGAAGACCCTGCGTGGACAGGACAGGTGCAGGTGCCTGCAGATCCAGCTGCGCATGTTGAGCCACTCGGCGGTGCCCCGGGGCGGGGGGCCGTCCTCTCGGTGGAGCAGAACCAGTTGCTTCTGGGCCCGAACCGCACCGCTCTCCAGCATACGCTCCAGCTGGCGGAACAATCAGCCAATCAGAACAGCACACACTCCAGCTGGAGGAACAATCAGCCAATCAGAACAGCACACACTCCAGCTGGAGGAACAACCAGCCAATCGGAACAGCATACGCTCCAGCTGGAGGAACAACCAGCCAATCAGAACAGTGTACGCTCCAGCTGGCGGAAAAAGCAGCCATTCAGAACAGCATACGCTCCGGCTGGAGGAACAATCAGCCAATCAGAACAGCATATGCTCCAGCTGGACGAGCAACGAGCCAATCAAAACAGCATACACACCAGCTGGAGGAACAACCAGCCAATCGGAACATCATACGCTCCAGCTGGCGGAAAAACCAGCCAATCAGAACAGTGTACGCTCCAGCTGGTGGAACAACTAGCCAATCAGAACAGCATACGCTCCAGCTGGAGGAACAACCAGCAAATCAGAACAGCGTACGTTCCAGCTGGAGGAACAACTGGCCAATCGGAACAGTGTACGCTCCAGTTGGAGGAACAACCAGCCAATCAGAACAGCAAACGCTCCAACTGGAAGCACCTGTGACTGACATGCAAGGTGGATTCCCAAACCAGTATCAGTAAAGAGACGTAAATCTGAATCGACTTGCACAGAGGCAGACGCAGTCAACCCGAAGCAAATATTCTGAGAGCGTTTCACTCATTAGTACCCCATGGGTGACCGTGGCCTTCCTCGCAAATGACCCTGAGAAAAAAGCTCCTAAAACCTTACCTACAGCACCTTAATGCGCCACACAGCCCCTTAAACGAGGTGCATGCGTGAGCCCCCCCAACCCCACACTCCTCACCTCGCCCACGGTGGGCTCCTGCTCCCCCAGGCCCACCATGATGATGCAGTCGGCCTGGCGGATGCACCGCTGGGTCCAGGGCGTGAGGCGGGGGTCCGACTGGTACAACACGATGCGGTGGATGTCCTCCTGCTGCCCCAGCCAGCTGGACAGGCGGTACTCATGCACGCTGCGAGGAGGCCAATCAGAGCGCTCAGCTGTGGGACATGTGACCGGTACTACAGTGTGAGGGGAGGGGATTGGCGTGGCGGGGATCCCCGTGTCCTACCTGTCCAGAGCAGCGGAGCCCAGGCGCTGTTTGATGGTGTCACTGGTCAGCAGCAGTGTGGGACCTGCGTCCGCCCCCCCCCCACCACCAGAAAACACAGAAATAAACAAACAACAATAGACGTGGTGAGTTCCAATAGTCGTTATGCACACTACTCACCGTGGTGTGTCATAAAAGGCATTTTAAAAATTGGACCATGCGTGTGTATGTTTGAGCGTGATTGTGTGTGCTATTGTATGTGTTGCTAGACTGTGCCACTGTGTGTGTGCGTAGATGCTTCTGTGTGTGTGAGAGTGAGTGTGAGTGTGTGCGTGCGTGCGTGCGTGTCTGTGTCAGTGTGTGTGTGTGTGTCTGTGTGAGTGTGTGTGCGTGTTTGTACCGATGCCGCTGAGCGCGTGCTTCAGCTCCAGGGTGAAGGCGGTGAGGGGGACCTCATCAGAGACCGGCAGGATGGAGACGGTGGAGAGGTTGGAGGCCGGGTTCCCCGAGTCCCACTTACTGGTGGGGGTGTGGAGGCCCAGACCCCGCGCTGGGAGCAAGGCACTGTTTTGATTGGTTTTCCTATTTGAGAGTACAACGCTGCTTGTTTGCCTATACTCCTGTCTAGCAGGAACAGTATTAGCTAGTGGTACGACTAGCACTGTTTCCTAGTAGAGATCACAGCTCAGATGACTCATAAACTTTATAAATGAAGCAGGAAAGTTAAACCAAATGTAAAAATGGCATAAAACGTACAGAAGAATAATTTTATTTAATGACACACACACACACACACACACACACACACACACACACACACACACACACACACACACACACACACACACACACACACACACACACACACACACACACACACACACACACACACACACACACACACACACACACACACACACACACACACACACACACACACACACACACACTCTACCTGCCAGAGGAGCGTTGACCTGCTGCATGTTCCCCAGGATCTTCTGGCCCAGCAGGTGGATGAGGCGCGTGACCACCTGGGGGTAACGTCGCTTGATGGAGTTCAGCGCCCCCTCGGGCAGCTTGGCCAGCTCCGAGTCCCGGACCGCGTGCACCGTGGTGGCCCGGTTCATGTGGGTCAGCGCCTCCACCTGGGGGCGCCACACGCAAGGTGAACACCTCCGTCATGCACCAGGTATGTAAGGTTTCAGCAAAGCAGAAAAGCTGGTTGGTAAAGTCTGTAACTCAAATGTCTGTTGTGTTTATTAGATTAGATTAGATTACATTTTAGTCATTCCCAGTATTTTCTAGATATGGGAACAAAATTTGTTCTCTGCATTTGACCCATCCTATGGTACATAGGAGCAGTTGGCTGCTATGTTCAGCGCCCGGGGAGCAATATTTACTTCACTGCATTTGTATTCACATAGTTACTTGTAATATAATGGTATTAAGAGATTTGATAAATGCTAAATAAGAAAATGCAATTCATGCAAAAAATATATATAAAGAAAAAACATTCATAATGTCCCTTGGGGCGGCAGTAGCTCAGTGGGTAGAGCGGGTGGACAGAGCGGGTCGTCCACTAACCGTAGGGTCGGCGGTTCGATCCCCTTGATCCCCCTCCTCCAACTGTCCACATGTCGAACCCTCACAAAATGTACTCATTGTAAGTCGCTTTGGGCAAAAGCGACTTACAATGAGTAAGTCGCTTTAGACAAAAGAGCCTGCTAAATGCCCCCTTTTGTCACAATGACAAAGACAAACAAGGTGCTCTCTACACAGCGGACTGCCACACATGTACCCTATATTGTAAGCAGTATAATACGTGTATTTCTACTCGTCGTCGCTCATTGAGATTATGATTAGTGGCGAGCGGCGTGTCGGTTCGAGGGAGCGCCCACCACGCCGATTAGGTCACCGCGGCCGTACTCCCCCGCCAGCTCCTTCTTCCCGTCGTCCTTGGCGATGACGGAGCGCAGACGCCCACTCAGCACGATGAAGGTGCTGTCAGACCGGTCGTCCTGTCTGGTGGGGGAGGGAGACACACGGTTTGTTGCTTTGATCCAGTTCACTTGAATCGCATGCGCTTTGTTTTCTTTGTGCATGTGCAGGTGTGTATTTTGCGTGCAAGACAAAGGAAGGATGCTAGCCCAGGTATGAGTCCTTGGGTTGGGGTTCGATTCCTTGTCTACCTCAACTGGTAGAGCAATTCCTTCACACTGACAGGGTTAGGGGTTCAATTCCCTGCGTAGCGCAACTGTTAGATCAAGACATTCACACAGCTGGGGTTAGGGGTTTGATTGCCTGTGTAGATAGAGCAAGGCATTAACATATGATATGGGTTATGGGTTTGATTCCCTGTCGAGCTCGGCTGGTAGAGCGAGGCAGTAGCACTGCCAGGCATGGGGTTCGACTCCCTGTCTAGCTCGGCTGGTAGCACAAGGCATTAACACTGCCCGGTCGGTTCCATGCCCACCTGTAGACGGCGCGGCCAGCCTCCAGGGCCATCCAGTCCAGCGCAAAGTCAATCTGGCGGACGAAGGGAGAGACCCTCTTCACCACCGTGTGGGCCACGTTCAGGACCATCCTGGGGTCCTCCCGCATGATCCTGGGAAAGGGAGGACCAGACCACCGCACATTAACGGATGTCTTTCAGGCCTTTAAAGAAACGGACTCGTCCTCATTCGGTGATTTGGGTCAGCGGTTAAGAGTGTCCGTCTTCCAGTCCTGTGGTTGCCGGCTCGAGTCCCTGCTGTTCAGTGGTGTGGCATCAGGGAAGTGGCTTTACACCAATAAAGAGGGGGGCTGTTCCTCTAGTTCCTCTGAACCAGGTGAATCACTTGGTTTTCTAGCACCAATGTGATATGTGAACTGTGATATATCTATCACTGATATGAATGAATGAATGAATGAATGAATGAATGAATGAATGAATGAGTGACTGAGTGACTGAGTGAGTGTGTGTGTGTTCGAGCCCGTGCACACGTGTGTATGTTAAGTGTGATGCCTACTCGTAGAAGTGGGCCTTGGAGATGGAGAGGAAGGTGCAGTCGCGGTGGGCGCGCACGCTGAAGATGAGGGGTTCCCCGGTGAGCACGGCCAGGTGTCCCACCAGCTCCCCGGGGTGCGTGACGAAGAGCAGGCTGTCCTCCTCGCGGTCGATCATCCTCTGGTACACGTGGAGCGAACCCGAGATCACAAACGCCACGCTGACGTCCTGGAAGAGGGGAGGGAGGGAGGGAGGGAGAGGGGAGGAGGGGGGAAACAGACAGACAGACAGAAATTTAATTGTAGTTATATTTTTCATTTAAACATGATAGACATGCCTATGAAATTCTTCTTATTCTTCTTCATCTTTCATTCTCTTTTGCTGCTCTTACTGTTATTCTGTACTTATTGTATTTTATTAAATGTAACTGTTTTATTTGATTTTCCTTCCATGTTGGAACGGGCCTTGTCCAATACATTTCATTGTACAGAATGACTATAAGTGATGCTGCACATGTGCCAATAAAGGACTTGAATCTTGAATCTTGAAATGAGACTCAGGTGCAAGCAGGTATATTTTGTAAATACATGCATGACACATATCAATAAAAAAAAAAGTGTAAAGAAGAAAAGACATATATACGACTCAATTAAAGACGTTTAAATTGAGACGTTTTTCCACAACTGCATCACATGAAGTGGCTTGCCATTGTCTCCATGTCTCCCTGTCCATTAACCTCAGACAGGGTGCATTATTAACTCTCTACCCAATGAAATGAGTGCATGTACGGTAGTATAGAGGTGGGTTGGGGGGGGCTGACCTGGTCTCCCTGATTGGCCACCACACATCCAGCCTTCACCTGGCGAAAGGTCACCCTGCCCTCCAGCAGACTGGGGTCCTGGGAACAGGAGAAACAGGAATTACCGGGGCGCTAAGACCCGCCCCATAGAACGTCACTTTGAGGATTACCTGTAGACCAAACACATGATCTCCCACACTAAAACATGGACACTGAAGACAGCAGATGAAACGTTCTAATCATAATAAGACTCATAAGAGAGATGGATATCAATAATAGGATCATCAGCAGGATATCAGCAGTGAAGACATGCAAGAAGGAGGCCTGATCCATTTGTAAAGACAAACGTGGACAAATATTGTATGTTTTTTTTTTTTTTTTTTTTTTTTTTTTAAGTATCAACAATTGTAAAAAAGCATGTATGGGTCGAGTCAAGATCAGGGTCAAGGGGCATTTAGCAGATGCTTTTGTCCAAAGTGACTTACAATCAGTACATTTGTGGGGTTCGATATGTGGACAGTTGGAGGAGGAGGGGGATCAAGGGGATCGAACCGCCGACCCTACCGTTAGTGGACGACCCGTTCTGTCCACCCGCTCTACCCACTGAGCTACTGCCACCCCTTTGACCCTTTATTCAAATTCTATTCTTTGTAAAAAAGCCAAAAAACCATAGCAACATATCGTCCATATATCCACCCGCTCTACCCACTAAGCTACTGCCACCCCCCCCCAAGTAGTATAATATACATGAACCCGAAATCCCAACTTGTCTTGTCAGGCAAACTAAATAAACAAGTGTAGTGGGGGAGGGAGGTGGGGGAGGGACATGGGGGAGGGAAAATGGGGGAGGGACATGGGCCAGGACTCAGGAGGTGCCGTGTTCCGGTTGCCATGGTACCTGTAGCTGGATAGCCTTCAGCAGGTCTTTCTTGGCAGCCTGGAAGATGGCATTGATCCTGTTGTGGTGGACCTGGCCAGGAGCGGGGCCGGTGGAGGCGCCAGTGGGGGTGGAGGAGGTGGAGGTCGATGTCGAGGAGGCGAGGGTGGGGGAAGAGGTGGTGGTGGAGTTTCTGCCACTCTCACTGTAGTGGTACACCACTGGGGGAGTGTGGAGCATGGTCACACTCTTCTTCAGGATAGACTAGATAGTAGAGGGGGGTAGAGTGTGTGTGTGTGTGTGTGGGGTAGGGGGGGAGTGATAGAGAGAGTCAGAGAGAGTGAGAGAGAGAGAGAGAGAGAGAGAGAGAGAGAGAGAGAGAGAGAGAGAGAGAGAGAGAGAGAGAGAGAGTGATAGAGAGAGACAGAGAGAGAGACAGACAGACAGACAGACAGACGGAGAGAGTGATAGAGAGAGAGAGAGAGAGAGAGAGAGAGAGAGAGAGAGAGTGAGAGAGACAGACAGAGAGAGTGATAGAGAGAGAGAGAGAGTGAGACACAGACAGACAGACAGAGAGAGAGAGAGAGAGAGATAGAGAGAGAGAGATGGGGTGAAGAGTGAGAGAGAAGCACAAGAAAACCTTTACATGTCACTTCTACCAGCCTCCCTCACTCCCTTCTTTCATCCAGATTCTAACCAGCCCCCCCACCCCCCCCTCCCCCCCCCCCCCAGACTTCTGGGTCACACACCTTCTGGGCGGGGGGCGGGGGGGATGGCTCCTCCTCCTTCAGGACACGCCCCCTCTCATAGACCCGGTTCAGGTCCGTTGTCATGTCCGCTGGGAGGGGATGAAGAACACGGCACCAGAACCACAAATCAGTCGGCACCGGGCGTGTTGTCCCGCACCGAATCGACGCACGGCGCCTCGGGAATATCAACAGGGTTTCGCTCTACAGAACTTTATTTGGGGTCTGTAGCAACCGATACCGTAATAACGGCCAATAATGTAATAATTTAAATGTAATGAAGCCAATAATGTAATAACTTGCCAATAATGTAATAAAGTTGTTGAGCCAATAACGTTGGTGAGTTGTTGAGCCCCCTCCACAGGGTATGGTATTGCGGTGAATTGCAATACCACACTGAAAACTGCAACGCAGCACTTCGAAAGGCTCACGACTCCGTCGAAGCGTCTGCATGGTCACAGAGTTGGATACACAGAGTCAGGCGCGTCGTCGTTAGACCTGGGCATTCGAGGCTATAGCCCCGGATCTTTTGGGAATAGCCCTGTAGAGTAGACTTTCATGTGGTTGCATTAGCAGCAGCCACAGATGCAGCATTATAGCCAGTGAAAATTCTGACATGTGACTGGTGTATGTGGCGCACTTTGGCAGAAGACACGTTCCCTTCCATACAGGCTATCCTATATTTTTCCTTTCCTTCTCAAACTACATTAAAATTGCATGTTCGTCTTGAAAGGACTATAACTTCTGGGCTACAGCCCCGGATGTTTTCAATTGCTAGCGACAATCCTGCACATATTGCTATAACGGAACCCTAAGAATTCCATATAAACCCAAATTGACTCTTAATTGCTCCTTTAAGGCATCATGTGGAGGGGGGTTTGAGGGTGGAGGGGGGCATCTGTAAGGTCAGATATTCAAGCATCTGTTGCAAGATGCACTATTAAGGCCAAGTGTGACACTCTCTCTCCAGATTTTCAAAGGATTTTTTTTAATACAAGGCCAATAGCATAACAACCAGTCAATAATAAGTTATAACGTTATTGGCTCAACAACTTTATGACATTATTGGCAAGTAATTAATTTATTGGCTTTATTACATTTAAATTATTATGTTATTGCCGTTATTACAGCAATTATGTTGTCGTTATTACGTTATTATGTTATCGGTTGCTACAGGGTCCCGCAAAATGATAAGAGACAACAAAAGACAACAAGAATGCGAATAATTAAGAATAAGCAAATAACAAGCCAATGAATGTCAGTTCATATGGAACTATTTTTTGGTTGCAATGTGGCAATCAAACATTCAAGAGGCAATACTGGTACAAAACAAACCCTGATAAATGATCAGCCTCAGTCACTCTGAGAGCAAAATCAATCATTTAAAATCATCTCAAAGTCCTGTTTGTCCCACAAGCGTGACTTGTGGAAATCTGGTCATCAACTGGTGTTACTATGTCCTGCCTTTTCGATTTCACACTGAGACAATGAGTTATCTGCAGCTCAATAATTTGTATATCTGCTGCCCACTCAGATTCATGTGGATGGATGTACATTTTATCAAGTCAACACAATGACCAACTGTCGGTGTATTTGCACACTAGTTAAAATATAACCTCAAACACTGTTTGGTTGTTTGTAGAAACGTGTTCTGAGAGTGTTCTCCGTGTCTATGATGTGTACCTGTAACTGCCATCGGTGTGGAGAGAGATCTGGACTTCCTGCATTTGGGCTCAAAGATGTTTGTCCTCTTGGCTTCTCCTACAGAGCATAAGTAAAAGGTATGGTTTGTATGCCCTGCCTGCTCCTTAATGACAAATAGCAATTCACTGCAAATCACTTTATATAAAAGCATTACTTTTAAATGACTCAAGAGTAAATAGTAAGCCACGCAAGCCGGAACTTGAGTAAACAATAAATGACGATATACAATCCATGCATGTTGAAGGACACAAACACTGAACCCTGATGGCCGAGTACCTCCGTCTGTCTTGTCGGCTGCCGGGTCTTCGGACTGCGAGGCCTGGCGACTGAGCCCCCTTCTGGGGTGGGCTTCACCCAGGACCTGGGACACCGAGACCAGGGGGATAGCCTGGCTCTCCTGTAACACACACACACACACACACACACACACACACACACACACACACACACACACACACACACACACACACACACACACACACACACACACACACACACACACACACACACACACACACACACACACACACACACACACACACGTCTTTTTTTTATTGCATGGAAATGTGTTTATATGTATTTTGACATGTAGAGATATGAGCCAGGAGGAAACAGCTTTTATCATGTAGAGATATCAGAGATGTAGAGCTTTCAGCCAGAGGAGACTGTACCATGTTGAAGAGCTCCGTGGTGAGGCCCAGGTAGTTGTGGAGAGCGAGGAATGTGACCCTCTGGAGTCGCACCATGATGATCTACAGACGACAGAAACAGGTCCGACCTGTCATCAACTTACACACACTTTGACAAACTAACACACACCTTCATAAACGTACAAACAAACTAACATTAATACTTTAAAATACTGGATAATATCTGTACAATACTTATATGCACTTGCACTTTACTCCTGCACATCTGTATGTCATATATTACCACTGCTTCCATCAAAGCTCAAGTACAACCCTCCAGTTTACGTATGATGTAAATACTCACATACTTTCAGTATGCACTTTATATTTCTCCAATGCTGCTATAAATCATTCTCCATTGCTGCTTATTTTCATTCTTCATCTTTTCTTCTAGATCGGTGATGCCCTGATTTAACTGTTATTCTGTACTTATTGTATTTAATTTAACTGTTTTCTTTGAATTTTAGAACGGGTCTCGTCAAATACACTTAATTGACTATAAGTGACGCTGCACATTTGACAATTAAGGACTTGAAACTTGTAACTTGAAACATACTTTCACAAACTTTCACAAGCTAAAACGCACTTTCGTGTGATTGAAACCGTCCTGTGGAAAGATCCATGCATTTGCTTGGCCAATGAAAGCCCCCTGTTTCTGTCTCCACGGTTACCTGGATGACCCGGACCAGCGTCTCGGGGTACTTCTCGAACACGGACTGGAAGGCGGCCGCGGGGAGCCGCAGGATGGTGGAGGGCGCCGCCGCCCGCGCCGAGACAGTCTTGTAGGGCGCCGGGTAACCCTGGCAACCAGAGGAGGAGGAGACGTCAACGGCGACAACACGGATGGATGAATACCGACGTTGCAAAATGGAGGACGTGATAAATGACACCGATATCAATGAAGGCGGCGTGATGCCACCGTGTGGAACTGATCAACGATCCAGATGCTGTTCTCATGTGTGGTACGGCGACACGAGTTACCTAGCTCCCTAGATCCCAAGCTACCAGTTGCAGAATCCCTCCCAATGGTCAAACAAACACCCAAAGAGCGATATCTTCCACCATCTCATCTGACTGTCTGTTGTCCTATTATGCACTTTCCTCCCTCTGATAAATAAATACCTCAATAAATCTACTAACATTGTGTTGTGATTACTCTATTGGGCTACTTTGGCCAGCTGTTTTTTGTTCTTAACTTGATGGTACAGTACTTGAACTGCCTTACTCCAATGTTGTTGCTAATGTATACTCTATCAAAGCCATGACGTGCACCCTGACAGGTACCTGAAGTATCTGCTGCTTTATGTACACTTTGACCGTATATACAAACAACATGAGACATTTGAAAGAGAAGGGCAAGAGAGCGACTTGCACACATACAGTGATGATGTCCAGCATGCTCAACAAGCTGTGCACACTGTCGCCTGGCAACACGTCCTTCACAACCGCCTCCGTCCCATCCTACGGCAACACACGAGGGTCAAAACACAAAATGATTACATTACATTCGACATGTAAACATCGAGACATAAAACACAATGTTCATGGTCTAACATTATTGTTATTAAATTGATTTTAAGCTGCACATGCATGTTGTTAACTTGTACCTTACCATTTTTAACACACTCCGTGACAGACAGACAGACAGACAGACGTACTTTAATAATCCCTGAGGGAAATTGCATCGTGCACCGTGCCACCGTTTTTAAAATGCACTTTTACATTTTTAAGTTACCACCTGTCCCCTCTATATTTGGTGAAACTTTAGAACAACGGTTACCCAGTAATTCAGTTATTAGAAATGGAGTTAAATCCCCGGCAAGTTGTGGGTGTCAGGTGACAGAACGCATCTGCCATTCAACACGAGACTTCAGCGGCCTCTGGTGACGTGAGATCGGCTTTCGACACTCACAGAGAACAGCCAACAAGCCTGTAAACAGCGCTGGTGCTAAATATAAAGGTGACCAGATGTCTGAGACAAAATCAAGGGACATTTTCGGTTCAGTGGTTTAAAAACCTCCAAATATGTAGTGTTTTTGTCATAGAAAAACTAAAATGGGGCCCTTACCATTCACAAAGCAGTTTCTCTCACTCTATTTATCCAAAATTGCAAAGGAATTGATAAATAATTATGTTTTTTTCCCCTGATTAATGTAGTAAATTCTAGCTGACATCAAAAACATCCTCAAAATCAGCTTTAAAAAAAACATGTATCAAACACATGTATCAGGAGGCCTGATACATGTTGATACACTACATGTATTAACATGTAGGCGTGTAAGGCCTCCTCCTTACACCGTATGATTTTCACAAGATTTGGGGAAGTTCAGTGTTCGGTATTATGCAGCACAACATATTGCTTGTAGCCTACAATAGGCCCATAGGTCCTTACATATCACTTAAACACTATTAACTTCAGTCCACCAGGGAGCTCGGCACACTATTCTGTCAGAGCCCTATAATTTTGTAAGTTAGTACAATAGACATCTGGCAGCCTCCCAGGGCATTCGTTGAAGACAGTTAGTTTAAAAGTTTGTTAATATAATATTGCAGGTGAACTATCCTGTTCAAGGAGAAATGGGCAATGAATCGCAATGGAGTAGCCTAGGCTACAATCGTGTTGTTGTTGTTGTTTTATCAACGGGTGCATCGTTTGCTGCTGAGGCAGCCAGTCAGCCAGCCAGAGACTGCTTGCAATCATCATCACTGACAGGCTGACACAAGTTTGGGATTTCTAGTTAATAAAATATTGCAGGTGAACTATCCTGTCCAAGGAGAAATGGGCAATGAATGGAAAGGGATACGCTACAATCCTTTTTTTTGTTTTGTTGTTGTTTTATCAACGGGCGCAACCAGCCTGCTATCATCACTGACACTGACAGGCTGCCACAAGTTTGTGATGACTAGTTAAGTTTTTAGTGGTTTTATTCAATGAAGTTGCCGAAAAGTTACCAACAACCTCCAAGGAGCTAGCGTGACATTGAAATCCTCCTAATAAAGTCACCCTAAGTCATCCTACTAAAACTAATTGCTGGTAATAATGTTAGCAATAGCTGTGTCTGTCAGACAAACAGATCTGTGATCATACACACACATCGTAGATAATACACATATCAATTCAAGGTTAAATAACATAACATGATAAACAGTAACACTCACGAGAAGACCTTTGGTTTACCAATTGTATTCAATCAATGATATTCCTGCCGTGTTTACACCATAGCCGGCTGAATAGATGCACGAATGCCATGAAAGTACCACGTAGGTAGGCTACCAGTAGCCTCTACCGCGCAGCTGGCATTCTAGAGGGGCATTCTGCTCTGATCGGGGCTTGTTTTGGCTGGCTTTAGCCTGTGGCTGTGTGAGCAGTAGGGTACGGTGCGCAACTACATGTCTTTAGGTCAACATTTTCATTTTTTAATTTTTTCCTTAATTCCAATTGTGGATCTTTCAGTCACAGTGAAAACCGGGGACATTTCTGGGGACAGCAGTAGCCGGGGACAGGTCACTGAAAACGGGGACTGTCCCCGGAAACCAGGGACGTCTGGTCACCGTACCACTGGAGTCCATTAGCGTTGTTTAGACTAAGAAAATCAAGCTAGCTCTCTCCATATATGTCATGATAGATAAATGAATGAATTAATACCCATTTTAATGACTTAAAAAACATATAAATAATACATAAATATAGAAATATAATACAATAAATAAATGTAAATAAAGGATGCAATACACAACCCTTGTGATTGTCATACTGGTGTGGAATTTAACAGAATTCAGTGTCATGCCGACGAAAGCAGGGGCAAAAAAAAAAAAGCGTGTCAAATGTGACTTGGAATGTGTGTGTTTGAGTGTGTGTATGTGTCAGTGTGTCTGTGTCCCAGGAGGGGACAGCAAGCTGGGACCTCAGAACGGACTGTTCCTCTCCAACCTTCACCAGTAAGAGGTGAGAAATCACCAATAGCTTGCTGTGATGAGTTATGATCTGATCAGCCAAGCGGTGAACCGTTAAATGCATATTATTATTATTAAAAACTACTATTAAAATTTTTTAAAAAAGAAAAGAAAAAAAAAAAGATAAGTCATGATATACTTATTCATACAATATACATGCAGCATACATGTATACATATTTTAGGAAAGTGTTTTGAAGGAAACAGGAAACAACGTAGTATGAGGACCACGGGTCAGAATCGAACCTGCGGGACTACAAGGACATTGTCACCAAAATGTCACCAAAATGCTTAGCTTGCTAGTGGGTGGAGCCGCTGAGCAGGGAGCACCAGAAGACCTTTAAGGGCCAATGTGACTGAAGCTTCAGTTTGTCTGGTGGCTTCTCAGCTCGTTAGATGAGCTGAGAAGCCAACTGTCTCTGCTTCTGGAGCATGGACCTTCTACTTGTAGTCAGGTAGTGGGTTGATTTGATTTCCTTTAGTTTATACTTAACATCCATCCACACTACTTAACATTCATTCACATCACAATAGACTCCATTGTTATCCATTTGTTCATCTTAAATAAATGGTATATGTCTGTGTGAAATTATCTGAACCCCTCCTGTACACAGTGCACGTGAAGATCTTACTTCAGACCCCTATCACACAGAACAGTTCCTTACACCAGTGTGTGTGTGTGTGTGTGTGTGTGTGTGTGTGTATCTTACGCTCTCGTGGATGCAGAGTTCCAGGCGTCCATCTTGGACCACGTAGATGCTGTCGTCCAGGTCCCCGGGCCGGAACAGGGCCTCCCCCTGCTGTAGTGGGATCACCACCATGTGACGGCACAGCTCCAGGAAGAGGGGCTTCTCAAAGTGACCCAGCACCCTGGGTACATCAACCACACACACACACACACACACGAGCCTCAGAAACACACACAAACTCAGACAAGACACAGCCTGACCACATTCGGGCGACAGTGGCTCAGTGGTTAGGGCGGGTGGACAGAGCGGATTGTCCACCAACCGTAGGGTCGGCGGTTCGATCCCCTCAATTCTCCTCCTCCAACAGTCCGCATGTCAAAGTGTCCTTGAGCAAGACACTGAACCCCAACTTGCTCCCTGGGCGCTGAACCTAGCAGCCGTGTGTGTGTGTGTGTGTGTGTGTGTGATGGTGCTCCTATGTGCCATAGGATGGGTCAAACGCATAGAATAAATTTTGTTCCCATATCTAAAAAATACTGGGAATGACTAAACTCTAATCTAATCCCGGGCTCTTGTAATGGGGGCTCACTTTAACGTCTCTTTATGTTGGGGTTATTTTACTGACGCTGTATTTCTGATTCATATGGATCCTGTGCGCTCTGCCCAGTATTTTGGAAAGTATGTTTTAAAGAGTGGGATTGGATAAAAGCCCCTGCTGCTGAACGACTCTGTACAGTATATATAAGTGCATAACATGATGCAATGCGACCCCACCGGACGTTCTTGAGCATGTAGAGGACCTCGGAGGGCAGGTGGGAGTTCTCCACGTCAAACTGGTTCAGGTCGGCCTCCAGCAGGGAGGGGGGCGGCTCCTTGGGCTGCAGGGTGGGGGGCTCTTTCCGGATCCGCAGAATCCTGACGGAAGGCGGTGGTGGTGGTGGTGGTGGTGGTGGTGGTGGTGGTGGTGGTGGTGGGGGTTACACACACACAGAGAACCAGGCCCAGCATCAGAATGAGCTCAGCGTAATTGCAAGGTAAGGTTGCGCATAAGAGGAATTCATATGGATATGTGTGGTGCAGAGATAAGCACGTGTTATGTACAACAACCCCCAAAAACAATACAATGCATACGCTGCACATCAAATAGAGAAACTAAGAAATGTAACACATTCAATATACAAATGTAGATGTAAACAAGAGGGTGCCATGTGTGCAGTCAGGATGGACCATTGAGGACGGATACCCGACCCGTGCCCGACGGGACCCGACGGGCCGGGTTCGGACAAATATTTAGAAACTATGCTCGAGTTCGGGTTGGGCTCAGTCACATCTGTGAGACTTGAAGCCTGTCGGGCTCGGGTTAGGTTCGGACATAAAAAGCTTGATGCCTGTGTCGGGCTCGGGTCGGGTTCGGTTGTTACTGTTCTGTCGGACGCGGGCCGGGCTCGGACAGAAAAATTCCGCCCCGCTCCGCACTCTAATGGACAAGTCTGTTTTCTTCCCTCCATTCCGTCCTTCCTGCCCCCTGCGTCTCTTTACGTGGGCTGGTGGAGACTCACTTGCGTGCGATGGACATGACTTTGGTCCTCTTCCTGACACGCTGGCGGGACGCGGTGTTGGACGCGGGGGCGGAGGCGGAGGTGGAGGACAGGGTCTGGACCTAAGGTGTTTCAACCATTTTTTTATGAGAAAGAAATGACACGCCAATTTAAATAATATGCCACTATAGCAAAAATGGAAAATAATTCAACACAGACATTGACTATATACCCCCCACCCTAGGACCCTAGGAGGAGAGTCTGTGATTCATGCAGGAGTGGAGCACACCTTTCTCATGATCTTCCTGCCGTAGAACAACACCTTGTCTCTCTTCCTGAAGCGGTACTGTGGACCGGCCTGCTCTTCTGAAATATAACCAGAAACATGGAGGTGAACCCATGTTTTTAGGTGTGTGTGTGTGTGTGTGTGTGTGTATGCGTGTGTGTATGCATGTGTGTATTATTATATACGTGTGTGTATTATAATACATAAAACAGTAATTCTTCATGTATTTTAAAAATATTTGAGCAGCACATAGTTATAATATGTTCAGTCATATTATATCATATCATATCAATCATTTGTTCCTTCCTCAGGAGTTTGGGTGACACACATTTGGTGTCTGAAGCATTCTGCTTCTGCTTTCTGAATTCAAGCTTCTGCTTTCACGGTCTGGAGACCCAGACCGTGAAGTACTTACTGGATAGCTTGTACCGCTTGTAGAGAAGAAACACAACCACCACGATGAGTGAGACCAACATCACTGCTCCGATTATCAACACGGTCAGCTGGATACGAATAGAACCAGATAGAATACATTCAACTAAGACACGCATGTTACAAGTACTGACTGCAATATGACACAAAATCACTCTTAACAAGTTCACCTCAAACCCAGTTACTGTAGTTAAGTCAACTAGTGGTCGAGACTCATTAATGGCGTCCCCTCAGACCTGTTTTCCCCAGCCTGTGGGTAGCCTGATTTGCATTTTGGTTCACAGGAAAATGCACATGTACGCAATAAAACGAATGTCCCAATGATTTGTCTCAACAAGCAAATGACTATTAATCACCTTGTGTGGATGGATGTTGATGTCGATTAGTTAAAATAACCAGGCACAAGTTGGGTGTAGGCAAGAATTTTAGGATGTAAAAATGTGTTTGCAGGCCTGCAAAGGTTTAGAACCACGTAAACATAATCTACGAGGTGACAGGTTTTGTTCTTAAGTACTCAGATCAAGTCTTCTGCTGTAAGATAGTTTCAGGTTAGGGTAAGAGGAGTGGACTGCTTTAAATCACTATGGAAACCAGCCACTTTACCATGGAGGTTTCTGATTGGTCCTCTGCAAACTGCTGCACCCGGGCCTTGATCTTATTCCCCAGGGGAACAAGGCTCTGAAACGTTAACAAACAGAGGATAACAGTAAAACACACATGGAAAACAGAGATTCCTCTGAACAACACAACAAAAAATAGGAGGGAGCTATTTATTTGCCATCAATTTTATTTTCGTACCATATTGTGACCAGTGACTCCCAAGTAGAGAACATCACAATCAATTGACTAAACTTTACATTAGACCTCGTTTCCATGTCACAGACTACACCGAACACGATTTCTGTTTCTGGTTGTCAAAGTCTGACCACCAAACGTACCGGGTATATACTGCAGGTATCTTCATCCTTGTCCGCCATGCCGGGAGATGAGGACCTAGGCCTACACTCAACCCACACTTCTAGAGGACACAACACAAGTCATACAATGACGTTTGACTTAAAAAAAAAAAAAAAAGAAGGAAAAAAAAGCACATTTAGTCACGCGTTTCATTGTCAACACAGTTCAGAATAGAATTAATTTGGTAAAAGAATAGATGATAACTAGAAAATGTAATTCTACGCGAGGAATTACTTGTTTCAAGGCAAATGTACACAGCTGGAAAGGTAGCCTAATTAGTAGTCCTCGAGCTGTGGTCAAACAGCTGGGAGCCATTGAAAGCCTATTATATTTTTTACTTTTTAAATCGTTTGTATCTAAAAAAAAATAATAAAGTTTAGAAATATGAAAATATAGTAGCACACCTAGGCTCAACAAGACCTTTGTCAAGACGTTTGAATTGTATCATATGATCCAGTATGACGAGCTGAATTAATTTCACGTTTTGGTGGGAAGCATAAGGAAAAAAAGAAGGATAACAGGATTGTGCATTTCTATGCACAATAATAACATTAAAACCACGCCGCAGTGCCAAGTGGGCGCTGTTTGAAAACAAACCCCACTAGTCCACTAGTGGACCACCCTAAACTCATTTAGCCCGTGTGTAATGGGATAGCCCCCCACTGAGAATACCCCCCCACTATTCTCCACTACACTCCGCTAATACTCCACCGCACAACGCAAGCAGCCAGTGACATACCGACGGGCTTCAACGCCCATTCATGAGAAACAGTGGCGTTGTTTTTCAGCCTTACATTTGCGTTGAACCGCAGAATAGTTAAGCAATCGGCTTTGGCCGCAAACAGAATTTAAGGGGCGAGGGTCACTTTCACTCGCCCGATTCGGGTCTTTCTTTTGCAAACAGGGCAAAACAAACCTATTCGGCATGAACTAAACATCTATATGCACGCAATGCATTGCACTGTGCGCGACATCAATTTGATCCGTTTTAACTGAGACACTAGTATGATATAAATTGTTAGTTACCGTAAATAACACTTCAATCTGTCATTGCGTGTCCGCTGCAGAGGTCCTTGGAAAAAGTGACAGAGCCAAATAAGTGAGCGGATTTGCTCCGACTCTCCGCTTGCATAAATACAAATACAATACGTCTTTAGAAAAGATACTCGTAATTCGAACCAGTCATTTCTGGATAAAGTGTCACCGCACACAAAAGCGCGTCCAAGTTGTTGAATACTACACACGCTTTGTTGCAGAACACCGCCCTCTGTGGTGGACGCTAAGTAAGCCGCATTCCTATTGGCTGAGAGGGGGGCAGTTTCTGCCAATCCGCATGCGTGTTGTTCCAGAGTTTGCCGCTGTTGAATCCTACTCAAGGTGAGTGCGTCTTATTTTACCGTTTTCTGTCAAACTAAATGTCATAATTGTATGTTGTTCAAACGCGACGTCACAGGTGTAACCTTTTAGTTGATGTAAACAAACATACGTCAAATAGGCCTGCTGTATTTCGCCAAATGCTCCAACATGAGCAGAATCAATACAGCATTGGCTAACATGCTGTATGTGTTTTGCAGTCTATGCATCTGCTTCACTGCCATTATCTAATTCTGAATTCAAGACACGTATAACACCTCTGCGTGGATGTTAATAAGCACAGAGGTGAAGCAGCATGCCTGGATCACGCAGTGTTATCCAACACGAGTGGGGTGAATGTAGCAGTGGTGGCTGCCTCATCCAATTGTAAGACAAGTGTTTCTCAGTAAATGCTGTTTCCCCCTACATGCACCTAAGAGCGGCGTTGATATGTTCGATACAAATGTGTTTGAACTTTTTTATTGCCTCAAATACGTTGAAGCAACGTTGACGTTTCCCTACAACTCTTACCATCACGTTCCAGGTTTATATCAGTACTAGACTAGTGCTAATTGTGATTGATTGCTTAAAAAAACACATTTGGAATCCACTGTAAAAACAAAGACCATCGTTTCCTGCTAGACGTGTCAACGTTCTTGTAGTCATTTTGTGCTTTTAGTTATTAAAGTAAGTTATTAAAACTATTTACTGCAATCTACACAAAACAGAAACTTGCGTTTCTGGTTTTGCTTTTCTTTTAGTACAACTCTAAACTAAAACCCACTCTCTGACAGGGCCTGTGTGTGTGTGTGTGTGTGTGTGTGTCTTATCAAGGTGACCCATCGCAAGGTGTGATGGGCGTGTTATCGACCCTGGCCAGAGGGCTGTTCAGAGGCGCGGACCGAATGGCGGAGTTCACCAGCAAGAAGGGCTCCAGGACGCACAACAAGGGCCGGACCGCCCGGCCCGGCGGCCGCCGGCTGTGCAGCTCCAAGTTTGTCGGCGTGAAGGCCATGGTCCCGGAGTTCGTGGTGCCTGACCTGGCCGGCTTCAAGCTGAAGCCCTACGTGTCGTACCGCGCCCCCGAGGGAACGGAGCCCCCCCTGACGGCGGAGAGCCTGTTTGCCGAGGTTGTGGCGCCGCAGATCAAGAAAGACTTTGAGGCGGGCAGCTTCAGCATGGACCAGTTGGAAAAGTACGGCTTCGAACCGAGCCAGGAGTCAAAGCTGTTCAAGCTGTACCCTAAAAACTTTGTGCGTTGAGGTGTGCGTCCGTTTCACTCATTGAAGTATTGAGGATTGTGGGGGGTTTTTTTTTTCATTCTCGAGTTGTTGTAGACCACCTAATGTTGTTCTTTTCTTACCCGAATAAATCGAGGTCAAAAGTCACAGAACGGCAAATAATTTGGTATTATTTAAATCTGCCCGCACCAAGCAGCACTCTTAACCTGTGGTTAGAAGCAGTTGATCTCAAATAGAAGAACTCCACTCATAAGCAACCAGTGTGTTGAGTCTAAGTGTTTTTATGAGACTATGGAGACATTCAACACCACAGTGCGCTAGTATGACATAACAACATACGTCTGGTCCTGCCATCTAGACACTCCGTTCATCAAGCGCAAAGAAGCAGACATTAATGTTTTAAAGTAAGTCCTGTAGAGATAGGAGTTTGACATACCCGTTTTCTGCTGGTTCAAAGGGCGTAGGACAACCATGGTTCAGAACAATACACCAGGAGAGCGCTACTCACGTGCTACTCGCTGTGTGTTTTCCACATGTTTGTCTTCGTTTCTGAACACATTTGCATGTGTATTGTACTTTTTTTCTCTTGATAAATATTGACATGTCGGAAGTGCTTGAGGGTTACATTTGTGTTAATATGTACAAAGAACGAGGTAGGTATACAAAAGGCATTACCATAAACACTTTTTATTCCAACAACTGAATGAAGTAATTGGGTATAAAAACTAATTTAGCGGAGAAAAGCTAGAAATATTCTGGGTAAAGGTGATGAAAAGAGTTTGGTTCAGGAAGTGCATATGTAAAGAAAACCCACCCAGAATGTACTTCAAACCAGGATAAACAGCAGCTGCAAAACACCTCTTTAAATAGCTTTAAAATCTGCGGATTGTTAAGAAAAATAATTAACGCGTCCTTTGTGAGGTTGCTACAACTTTGAGACTATCTCAATCCCTTACAATGCATTTCGTCCTCTTTCCCTTGTGTCTCGCCTAAATACCGACAAGACAACACTTTAAAAATCAGACTATACAAGTGGGCTATCGTGGGTTACCGTGTAAACAGTGCGTTTCCACGGCAACAGCTGGGCGACCCTCAAACAGTCCAGTAGTCCCATCGCCAGAGGTGCAGCATGTGGTCATAGAAGGAGCAGCTGGCTAGCAGGGCGGAGAGGGGGAGGGGCGTCGCGCCCGAGGCTGGAGGAGGAGGAGGAGGCGTGGCCGGGGCTGGGGGCGGGCCCGCCGGAGCCGGGCACTCCGGGATGTACCGCCCGGCGTCGTCCTCCAGCGAGGTGTCGAAGCTCGCCGTGGGCGACTCGTACTGGATCCTCAGATGTCCCACCCCTTCCGCCAGGGAGAAGTCCAGCGGCACGGGGCTTCCCTCGGGGGAGCTGGGGGGGGGCTGGTCGGGGGTCAGCCGGGACCAGTCGGCGCCGTACGCCAGGGAGTTGTGCAGGATGTAGGAGGCGAGAGTCGGGCACGCTGCTCCGCCATCGCCCCCTGTGGGTGGGGAAGGATGATTACACCACATGGGAATTGGAAGACGAGGACGCTTGGTCGTCGTGTCATGACAGAAATACTTTAATAATCCCTGAGGGAAATTGCGTTCGTAACAAATACTCCAGTTGAATGGTGAAATGGTAAATGGAAAAGAAAAGCAGTATAGAAGTATATAACAGTGAAACAAATGTAAAAATCTAAAAATATGTAAAAATATGCATACATATACATAAATCTAGGCCTACACTATAAAATAAATAGCATACACAATGTGCATACATACAGTTAGTTGAAATTAGAAATATAAAAGGTCAGTGAAGTCAGTGAATGTCCAAGTTATAAAGTGAGAAGTGACCACTCAAAAAGAGAGGGGGTGGCTGACTCTCTGAGGGAGGTGTTGTACAGTTTGATGACCACCGGCAGGAATGATTTCCTGTGTCGCTCTGTGGTGCATGTCGTCATGCTGCCTACTACCCTCAAACGCTGGTGCACTGAGACAGAGTCAAAACAAGATTTGGGGTTCACCGGCACCATAAAATACAGAATTGGAAATCAATTGACAAAGAATCGTGAGACGACAGCTAAGGGAGAGGTTAAAGCTAAACCCCACGTTGCAGCGCGACGTGTAGACCTACCGAGGGCGTTGTGGCAGTCGAGGATGTGGAAGTCGTTGTGCATGCAGGCGGCCAGCAGCAGGTGGGCGTGGGTGGGGTGCCACTTCAGACGCCACACGCCACCACCGATGGCCGTCTCACTGAGGGGCTGCCGCATGCTCCTGCCGTCCCAAAGCAACACGTGCTCATCGTAGCTGAGGAGGAGGAGGAGGAGATGGAGGTCAATGTGCAGCGGTTACCCATTCTCTGTATTTTTCCACTCTACAATGCCTCGCTGTAACCGAGTGTATAACAGCTCTGCTTTCTAGATGAAGACTTAAGCTTAGCTCGTTAGCAGGTATCAGTTAGCTCAATGGCATACGTACCTTCCGGTGGCAAGGATGTGTTCCTGGTGTGGGTTACTCTGAATGCTGCACACACCCATGGAGTGCCTTAAACACAATCACAAATCAGAAGACTCAGAAGGAGCTTGGTTGGAGCCAGGTACATTTGCACATGAGGAATTTCTGCTGATATGTTAGCGCAGTAAAGGATATGAAAATACTAATAAAAAAACAACTGTGAAAAAACTGTAAAGTGATGGACAGCAGAAATCCGTAATTTACATCTAAACATGCTATTAAGGGTGTATTTGGGTGTGCATTAAGCATCAGAAAATGATCCAGTCTCACGTAATTTCAGTACATCGATTTCCTTCTACTCTTGCAAGCCAAAGTAATGAGTCCACTCTCCCTCCTTGCTACTTAGCCAAGCAGGTGACCATCACCGTACACTCATCCGTGCCAAGCCAGTGATCAATTACCTTACACTCTGATTTCAGCAGTGGTGCTGCTGACAGCGAAGGGGGGGAGGGGATTCAGACTGCACCCCTGCAATCCTGAGTCTCTCCAAAACAGAGTGTACTTTCTGACTTTCAGATGTATATTAATATACTTTTTGACATTTTCCTATTTGTTGGATGTGTCGTGGACACGCCCCTCTGGGATACATTATGGTTGTTTACGTTTTTAGATCCTGTTGTCAACTGAAATATATACAATATAAAAAGCTGAAATATCTAATCAGACGCCTACTCTATGACTTTTGAGCTGAGACAGAAGAGAGACAGCAGACTAACACAGTTTTGAAGAGAGAACATTGTGCTTTCGTGAGCCAGTGGTGATTTCTCACCTCTTACTAGTGAAGGTGGGAGAGGAACAATCCATCCTGAGGTCCCAGCCTTTCAGTTTGCTGTCGTCCCCCCCTGAGACACACACACACACACAGACACATGCACACAGACACACACAAACGCACACACACACACACACACACACACACACACACACACACACACACACACACACACACACACACACACACACACACACACACACACACACACACACACACACACACACACACACACACACACACACACACACATTCCATGCATCAACTTTGTGTTACATCATGTAGTTTGAATGAATTGAGGCCTTTGTAGTTTCTTCGCTAGGTCTCCCTCTGTAGCCTCATATAACAATCTACTATCTAATACTTCTGGCATTCCGATACATGTCATTATGGAGCAGGTAGGAGTTAGGGGGCATCGGCTCAACTATTCCGACACTGTGGACATTGGGGATCAAACCTAGTACCTTTCAGATGGGAGTCAAGAACCCTAACCACTCAATAGAGAGGTACTTCATTCATCCCTGAGGGGAAATCAAGCCGTAATAGCAGCTCACATCAAAAAAACATACTAACAATAATGTAATTGACATTCGATAAAATATACACAAAAATGTACATTTAAATCCAAGTTAGCTGACCGTAGATGCATAGACCACCCCGCCCCACTGCTAACACTGAGTGAGACAGGTGTGAGTGGGGGGGTTACCAGAGTAGAGCAGCTTGGTGTCCCAGTAGGAGAAGGCTGTGATCCAGGCCTCAAAGTCGTGAGCCTTCCACTGGGCGGTGGTCTCTAGCCCCGCCCCCCCCACCGAGAGAACGCTGACGCAACCGTTGGAGTCGCTACACGCCACGCGCATGTCACTGCTGTGGGGAGGGGGGGGGAACGACACAAAACCAGTCAGATTCCATCCATCATACACATGAACACACAAACTGATGCACACCACCTCTGTCACTGTGACCACCCCACACACACACACACACACACACACACACACACACCCCATGTCCAACACACACACACACACCTTCCCCATCCATACCATGTCCAACACACACACACACACACACCCTCGTGGAACGAAAGATGTTTTACCCACGACGCAATCTCCTTGTCCAAGGTTATGCAGATGCCACAGTCAGCGGTTACAGAGATCGGAAAAACACCACAGCATGCTGTCTGGTTCCTAATGCCCTACCTCTCTCCTCTCCCGGTGGACCAGTCCAGAGATAGAGCCAGGCGCTCTGGTCCCACTGAGTGACTGGTCTGCTCCTTCAGACACCGTTTACCCTGCTGTCACACACACACACACACACACACACACACACACACACACACACACACACACACACACACACACACACACACACACACACACACACACACACACACACACACACACACACACACACACACACACACACACACACACACACACACACACACACAATTATAATAACCAAGACATGAAATTATTTAAAAATTGGAAAACATTTTACATTTCTCTAAAACCAACTCTTATTTTAGCAAACACACTTTATGACACTAATTATTTTAAAATCTTCACTATTTAGCATTAAGTCAGCAGACGTTTTTATCCAAATCCACAGGTTCTCTTCATTACAATGACCAACAGGTGATGCTAGTGTGGAACCACACGGTGCCCCTCACCGGCCCGTCGGTCAGCGCGTACAGCCGGACCTCTCCGCTGGCTGTAGCCATCCCCAGCACAGGGTCCCCTGACACCGGAACATGGCACCTGGGAACATGTATGGGGCATAACCCTGTGTTTACATTGTATGTGCTCATTGTGAGATATGTTTGATTGTACAATTCGTATAGATATCTTGAATTCGATTTTCCTGTCTTGACCAGAACAATCGTGAGCAAAATTTTATTTTTTATTTTTTGCATACTCTTATTCAAATAGTTTTTTTTATTGTGTACTGCACTTGGGCTGTGCCACATTTCCCACCTGTGATTAATAAAGAACATTTTGTCTTAATATTTACACAAACATCACCAGTAACAGACACAAACGCATCAACCCAAACAGAATGCGCAATGTAACTCATTGGAAATTAAACAAATAAGCACATAGGCTGTTGGGTTTTGGTTTTACCATTTCAGATCTAAAATGGCGGGCGTGTCGATGCGCTGCAGTTCGGTGAGAGGCGGAGTCAGCAGCCCCTCCTGTCGGTATTCAAACAGGTACAAGCGACCGATCCTCTGGTGAGGAACGTCCTCATCTCCAGCCTAGGATCGCAAACCAGCCCGTTAAACATCAGGACACATAGACGATCACAGAACACAGTTGCACATCAAGACATATACGGTCACAAAACACAGTTACACATCAAGACATAAACGGTCACATCTGTTTCAGGTTCATCATCATGTGTGAATTAAAAAGAACAAGAAGCAGATAGTCACTAATGGCAATGACCTGCTTGACTTTCAGGCCTCCAGAACAGTGCAAAACAAGTAAATGTTTTATTAAGCACATTTTGTATTTATCATCATAATTATTCCATCTTCGGAATGTGAATCTAAATAATAGGAATGCATTAGTGGGGGCTGGCCTACATTAGGACTTGGGAGGTCAGCTCACTGGCACATTGTTATTTATGAGGCCATTCTGGGTCACCTCCCTCATGTTGTGTTTGCACAGTCTAACAGCACTTTTGGACGATGGCATACCGCCAATGACTGTTTTGTTTTGACTGTCCCTAAGGTCAGGCCATCCAGGCCTCATAGCTCATCATGGAATGAGATTTGAGCTTTAAAACAAGATGAGACTGCTTGATTCAATGTGTAAAATACCGTTTTCTGTGGAGTTTTATGTTGTTTAGGTTTGTTTTAGGATAGGCTGTTGTCTTGTCTGGGTCTTTCTTGTCAATAATGTTGAGAGCGAGAAAGCGGTTTATACTTGTCTATCTACGTCCAACAAGTATACACGCTTTCATGCTCTCAACATTATTTGCGTAGATAGACATCTCCATATCTTTTTTGAATGAGAGTAACCTGGTTTAAATACCACATATACAATCAAAGTGGTTGGTCGTACCTGATCTGGTCCCTTTTGGAGCTGATAGGTGCCGCAGGCGAGGATGTTGTGGCACAGCGGGACGGGGCACCACTCGACTGCGTCAGCGCTCAGTTGGGTGTCGAACACCTGCAAGTTGCGAGTCCTCGACTTGCAAGCCATCTCCACATGTTGTCTACTGCCCCTGCAATAGCTACAACATAATACCCATGCAGTATTTCGTTGTTTAGTTTATTATATGTATTAGTATGCATTAACTTTCAATCACAATAAGTCATGGTTCCCCCCAATACGTTTTAAGCCAAGCGTGTGCTGAAGCATCAGTCTACCTACAGTTCTGCTACTACGCCGCTTGTTTAGAAGCTCAGATCCTCCGGGCGAAGATGGAAATTAAAGTCACGTGGTGGTCTACTCAAGAGTTCGACTACCACTTCCGCAAACCCCAGCTACGTCATCCGTGACGTGTACTCGTTTATTTCTATTGTATTATTTTTTTTATGTATGCTGTTTTTGAGTCATCCCAGTCTGAACGAAAACGCATATTTATTGATATTTTACTTGCTTTGTCTTATATTTGGTTGGATACTCTTATCCAATCAAAGGATACGCGTTTGTCCCTACGTCACTTCCTTCTCGGATGCTGCTTTTTGAACCAACTAGGGGTGGTTTCATTCTGATCGTTGACATCAACACACTATGGATGGAAACCAAATGCCATACTACACGGTGCTTGAAGACACTACCAAAGACAAGTTCCTGTGCTATATAAAGAAAAAACCCGAAACGTATACTGTCTGGTGAGTGTTTTTGCTTTGCGTAGCAGTTTTATTTTGCTGTCTGTAAGCAACCATCTAAAGACAAGCCAATTGGTCGACTGGTTTACGTCTTACCACGTGCTATTGTTTTGTTTCCAAGCGTTACAGATGCCACCGATGTGTGGAGCACTGATGTATCTGAAGACTTGTTAAGCCAGTTTGTAAGTTTTCCTTGTGGAAGTGAGAGCAGGTTTTGGACTCTTGTGGTGTTTCAGCTCAGTATTAAGTCTAGTCTCTGTGTTATGCGTGTACAGATGTTGAATGTTCTTGCTTATAATGTACAATGTTTTACATTTAGAGGAAGACGATTTCACTGAAGTCTACAGAGGACTACGTAAAGAAAATCAGGTAAACACCTAAACATTTTCATTACCTCTTTAAGGTTATGTCCTGATCTCCATTTATATCAAACTGATGGGGAACACCTGCTGAATTTTGAGGTTTTGCTTTGGTACGGGCAGTCTCGGATCCAGCAGTCCTAGGTATCAGCTAGTTAGTTTATACAGGGCTCTCAAGTTTTGAAGACAGGCAAGAGTGACATTCCCCCCTGCCTCCCGGGTCCCGTTCCATCGGCCCCCCGGCCCGTCGCGCCCCCCCCCCCCCCCCCCCCCCCCCCCCCCCTTGTTGTTGTTAGTAGTACTCTAATTGATCAAATGTGTGGAACAAAAGACTCTTCCACCTGCACTGTCTCTTCCTCTTTTTGCCACATCTTGTTCAGCATCCTCTAACCTGGGGTTTTTTTAGGAGCATGTCCACTCACGGAAAATGAAAGGTTGCTGAATTGTTTTTTTTCCTGACATCTTAGAAAGACAGCAATAATAATTATTTGTAATAAGTCACTTTTAAATGCCATATTTTAAATGCCATATTTTGTATATCCTGTTCATAGATGCAGGATATACAAAATATGACATGATTTTAAAAGTGACCTATTCCACTGACTACGCAATACAATTTATTTAATGCCAATAAAATTATTTCCCCTATTTGGAGAGAAAGATGATTATAATGTGAGAATATTTGAGTCATCCTGTGATAACGAATCCCTAGACTACTTGTTTTGAACAGGTCTTGCCATTGAACAGGCTGTCAAATTGTTGGCTAAGTTAAGGCTACAGACACTCAGCATTGGAAAAAATGTTTCTAATTATCTGGGAAACATTCCTAAACAGCAGTCAAGTTGTCACTGTTTGTGTCAAACAAGTTGTGAATTTGTTGGAACATTAACACAGGAGATCCTTACTCTGTGCTTGAAGTGATGCTCAGAGCTCCTGGTTTCCTCTCTGGGTGCTTTGAAACTTTCGTAAGCTGGTTGTAGCAGAATCACGTGAACAAGCTTTTTTTTTACTACAATGCTATTTTCTGATTGGCTATCATGTAGCCCCTTCTCTTTTTTGATTGGCTGGTAAGTGCCGGGCTGCGATTTAGAACGCCAGGGGAGACGCGCCTGTTCCATGGTGAGAGCTAGGGAAATGTTGGGTGCTGTGGCATATTATACGTTATTTTTCAGCGTGAGAAATGCCATGTGTGGCGGGAGAGCGCGACAAAAGAGCAAAAAGAGTGACTGTCACGCTCAATGCGTGACACTTGAGCGCCCTGGTTTATATATACAGTTTTCAACGGCTATATTTTGTCACGTTTATGTACTGGCGAGTGTGGAAGGAGGATTAGGCTTGACTTTGTGAAGTTTAGATGTGTTTAGTGTCATTAAAGGGATGAGTGGGCTGTGTGTCTCTCTGGTTGCGTTTTTTTCACTTCGCCTGACTCGTATTAGGTTATGTTTCCCTTTTATCTGACCATTTCACCCCTACCTATTTATTTGTGTGAAAATACCTTGGTGTTCAACATTTGAAGCTATAGATCAGATTTAATTAGGCTTACAGAGGAATTCTTCTTGTGTGTCCCTTCATCACAGTCTCTCAGATCCGGACAGTCGTAGGTACAGTATACGAGAGGAGATGTACGCTTACTCACACATCTACCCGACTCCTCCCCCCAGGTCGGCTCTGGGTGCAGGCAGCTCCGCAATACTGCTGCAGGCCACCGGAGGGCCGGTGCTGAGGGTGGACTCCAGCCCGACAGACCTCAGCCTCCCTCTGACCCACCTGGACCGCCTGCAGGCCCAGGCGGAGGTCAAAGAGCTGCTGTTTGGGATGGCTGCGCTCCTCTCCCAGTCTGGTAAGACAAGGTGTCTGCTCATCATAAGAGCCCTCTGTTGTTGTTGTTTTTGTTGATCCCTTGTGTTGAAAGATCTTTTACAAGAGGCCTGGTCAGGAAGGGCAGAAGTAAGTTAACTTGGTAGAACATGCATAAAAAAACGTACAACACAGCAAAATAATAGTTCAGATAAGGTGATACGTTTCCATATAAAAAAAAATGCCTCTGCTCAAGATAATACTACTACACTACTCCAGAACGGTGTAGGTGGTGTTCACCTACGTGACCTTTTGACCCCTGGTATTCTGGTCAGGTGACCTCTCTGTGTGTTGTTCACTGTCCCTCTCTCCAGCGGCGTCCACGTCAGTTAGTCCAATGAAGACCCAATACAGGAGGCATGATACAGGTGAGACAGGAGCAGACGGTGTAACGCATGACCCTGGCAAAACCGCGTGGTACTGAAGTCTTGTGGTGGCTGCGATCGTGTTCACGCGTGTCAAGAATTATAACTCCAGTTACTGTGATTTTAACAATTGGTAATTTTAAGTGTTTTCCACATTGCTACATTTATAAAAGCATTCATTAGAGTACATGTGTTATAGGCTCTTGCAGAAAAAAAAATCTGCGGAAGAAGATTAACTCATTTTCAGTACTCTGTTGGTGTTTCCAGAATTCAGGCCGAGGGAGCTGAGGAAGGCGGGCCCAATGGTGCCGATGGCAAAGCGTGTTGCGGGAGACTCCTTAATCAACCCGGGGAGCCGGAAGTAACAGCCGACATTTAATTAACACGCCATGTTTAACTTGTTTAACTAAGGGGCCCCTGATTCACCACCAGGTGTCATGCAACAAGCCAGCTCAAAATCTACCCTGTAGTGTTGGCACATGTCCCGTGTCCAACCAGATGGTGTGGGGGGGGGGCAGTAGCTCAGTGGGTAAAGCGGGTGGACAGAGCGGGTCATCCACTAACCGTTCGGGTCGGCGGTTCGATCCCCCTCCTCCAACTGTTCGCATGTCGAAGTGTCCTTGAGCAAGACACTGAACCCCAACGTGCTCCCTTGGCGCTTAACATTGCAGCCCACTGCTCCTATGTACCATAGGATGGTTCAAATGCAGAGAACAAATTTTTTTCCCGTATCTAAAAAATATACTGAGAAAAAGTTGAATCTAATCTGATGTATGACAGATGGAACAGCCTGAACGTACCAACTGGTAGGCTGATCCACCCGTTATGCATCTGGGTGGAACACTCCCTAATGTCACTAATGGGTAATATTTCTAACGGCTAGTAATAATCAACCAATCAAACCTGGTGGCGGAATAGGGACCCTTTAACACATGGGTCTCCAACCTTTTTTCCTCTGAGAGAATTGAAATGGTCGAGAGCTACTCATTTTATAACATTTATTTTATAACATTTATCGTCATAGTTGATTTCAACCTAAACAAACGGAATAAGCTTGTTTTGCCTGAACATTTACAAAAAGTTGGTGTCCACAACATTTTGCATTAAAACATAACGTTACGTTTGTGAAACAAAATGACAGTTTCCCACTCTTCATGAAAATAGTAAGTTTTAAGCAGCACCACCGTTTGACAACTAATTGGCAAATAATCATTTTGTGTAATAAGGGAGCGGGACATCTATGAATTTTATTGGATATAATTAGCCCTTTGGCGAGCTACCTGGAATGGGGTTGGTTACTACTACTACTGATAGCTCACAAGCGACGCGTTGGAGACCCCTGCTTTAACACATGATCACAGCTTACTTGACTAACTAGAACGAGGAAGTAAAAATTAATGACTGTTCTGTGTTTTTTTCTTTCCGTAGGAAGCACCAAGCCACAGGCGTGTCCTTTGATGATGCTGAAGAAGATTGAGAATGTCATGTTTTTAAAGATTTTTATCTTGGAGAAGGAACCTGTGGTTCTGCTCAACGCTTTGCACACATTGAACATGCTTTTCACCCACTGATGCCTTTTAACTTTTAGCTTTTAGCCTTACCGCCTACATCATGAAATCTGTTTTTAAATGAACCCCATATCCATTGCTTCAATCAGGGAAAAGTTGTGAAATGTGATTTGACAATTAATAAACTATGATTTTTTTTTATACACTGTGCCATGTTAGAACCATTAAACATATACAGACTTGTATTGTTTATAAGAACAATTACATAGAGGAGAGCAGGGCTTGTTGTGAGCCAGAGAAAGGAGACCAAGATGGCTGCCAAGACCGCTTTGACAGCGACTGAAGGAGATTGAGGAAGTGACATCCCCACTCCAATAGATTTCATTTCATAACTTTATATCATGTCTATGATTTAAAAAAAAAAAAAAACACAGGCTCAAATGTTCACTTGGATTTTCTCTTTTTAATTAAAAGTAAATAATGCTTCACTGCAGGAAAAAAAAAAAAAAACACGTTTACAGACATTCAGGAATTCATACTGTATTATATTTAAATTATCACAAAGTTAAGTAACGCCTCAATATCACAAGGCTAATTGTTTGTTTTCACTGATGGCATCTTACTCCATGAGTTGCTGGTGTTGTAGGCTGTCTCTGAAATACTCCATAACGGTTCTCTCCCTTACGCTGTGCCACTCAACTAACGGCTCCGGGTCTTCCCTGGTGTACAAGAGCAAGTTGAAGGCTGTGATATTTACATATTTCAGATAAAAGCCAATAAAAAATAAAAAATAAAAATGTCGAAGAAAACGTAAATAACTTGCATCGATGGTTGAGATTGAGCGAATTGCAAATCAGTGTCAAGCCTATAGAAAATAACACATTTGAAGATTTAAAGTCTTCCATATTAGAATACAAATCAAAACCAAACCTTGGATGCTCAGCAGGACAACCTTGAGAGTTACAATCTACGGAAATAAATTAATTACAACAGTCAATAGTTTCTCGGTGTGAAGACAAGACACTTTCAGAATGAAAGCGCGCACACACATACATATCCCATAATCACCAAGAAGTTGACTGAAACCAGTAGTGGAACAGCAGATTAGATGCGTTACAGCCCCGAGGTACCACTCGCACTGAAGTTGAACCACATGCCAAGAAAACAGTCAGCTTGTTAAATAGAAAGGTGTGATTGTTATGTAATGTCTCATTAGGAAATTAAATCCCTCTTGTGGAGTATAGTACACGCGCGTTTGACCTTTCATGGATGCCGTACGGGTTAAAGCGCTGTGTATGTGATCCCAGGTCTCTGTATCACAGTGATGGTAGTGATCGTCTTTAGGATAGAGTGCTTCTTACATTTTAGCAGGATTCGATGGAGACTTAAATGTGAAATAAACTGTTCACTCTGTGGTCAACACGTTTTTTTAAAAGACAAAAAAAAAAGGATAAAAGAGCATGTGGTTTAGATGTTCAAAATGGAAACGCGCGTTTAAATGATCCTTTACAACAGATGTGTCGATGGAGGTACTCCTCACCACAGGCCCATCGTCTCGCCATCCTCTACAGACGGGAAGCAGTGAGGCTTCCCGGTTTTTCTTTGAGCGTTCAACATCAATAAAACAAAGCGGGACCGGCTCACCGAGCGATCCTGACTCACTGTGCGCCCGCCGCTGCCATAACTTCTACGTCACTGCCATAACTTCTACGTCACTGCCACATAGACCCGCACACAGGTCAGGTCCACAGGTCTACAGGCAGTTTTTCTGATTATTATTTAAATATTCCAAAATAAATCATTCTTCTTCTAGCCACAGAAAAATATACTGTATCACGACACGACGGCCTCTTTTATCATCTCAGCATGCTCTCAAGGCGGGGGGGTGAGGGGGGGGGGGGGTTCTCCTGGTTAGAGGAGGAGGAGGAGGAGGAGGAGGAGGAAGAGGAGGAAGAGGAGTCCCCTTGGCCGGAGTAGGGGCGGGCAATAATTAGATTCACTGTCAGAAGTTAAGCCAACACAATGTGTGTTTGTGTGTGTGTGTATGTGTGTTTGTGTGCATGTGCGTGTGTGTGTGTGTGCATGTGTGTGTGTGTGTGTGGTCAAGCCTACCGACCAAACAGACATTTTGTTATTTTGTCATTTGTTGTTGTTTTTTTTTTTTTAACTGTACATTCTTAAAAAAATAAATCTGGGAACATTCCGCAACAACAATCTTCATTCCATGTGCGAGCATTGACACTGCTTGTGTTTTGAAGGTTTCTCTCCATCTCTCTCTCTCTCTCTCTCTCTCTCTCTCTTTACTTCTCTCTGTCCCTCGCTCTCCAATGTCTCCAAACGTTACCGCCCAACGTCTGATAGATCCCGCCTCCCCTGCCTCCCAGCGCGTGGGCTGCCGTGGCGCGTCACATGACCGTCGCTGCCCGGGCCACCACGGGTCCCCGGGAAGCCTCCGGCGCCGTGAGGAACGGGATGTACCTCCTCATCCCAGCCGGGGGCGCGGAGACGCGGTGACGCTAGCGGCATCGCCAGCGGGTGCACATCCATTTGGTCCTCCTCCGGGAGGAGCAGAGGAGGAGCACATGTTGTCCATCGTTGTTATCACGATGCTCTTCCGCTTCTTGGTTTTGTAGATTAGTCCATGTACTTTGTCTTCTTGGTCCGTCCGTAACAGTTCTACGTTGTCTGGCTGGCGTCGTCTCTCGGGAGTTTCAACAGAGCGTGTCTGTGTTAAAGGACAGCTGCACCTGTTGTGCGCACACACACACGCACACAGCCACACACACACACACACACACAGCCACACACACACACACACACACACACACACACAGGTAAACACACTTCAATGAAACTGGATAACAGGCAATCACCACAAACTTTCGATTAACACCGAAAGTATGAGGGCAGACTTATCTGGGTGAACGGTGAGTTTCAGATGTGGTGTTTTTTTTTTTTCGACCGATCACGTTGCTCTCCTCACCCTCTCCTCCTCGAAGCTGATGAGTCCCTCGTCGTCGTCCGACTCCAGCTCCTCCGGCTCCTCGCTGACCAGAGCGCTGAGCTCCGTGGTGGCCGGCCGGGCCTTCAGCAGGCTCAGGATGCACTGCAGTGGCGAGCGGCCGCCACCAGAGGGCGAGCTCTCCTGCTGCTCCAGGTTGTCGCTCTGCTTCTTGGCAAAGTTCACAAACACCTAACGAGCCAGCAGGGGGGAAAAAAAAAGAAGAAAAAAAAGTGATTTCTGGGTTTTGGCACTTATCTCGGCGGGGCTAAGTGTGAAAAGTGTACGTTTCATCAACTTTTCTACTCCTATTATGGCGTGTATAGACAGTAAACAGTGCCAGTACGCGTGCTCCGCCTCAGACACATCATTTATCGGTTTATCGGTGGACCTCTCGACTTGCAGCGATGCACAGTGCGGGCGGAGACGAGACGCCAAGCCAGGGAAGCGTGTGTGTGCGCCCTGGCTGGTGGGGGAGGACTCACGTTGTCCAGGGTGGTCTGGCTGACGGAGTAGTCCTCGATCCCCAGCACCTCCACCACCTGCTCCATCTTACTGAACACCTGGGCGAGGGACAGCCGCTCCGACTGCAGCTGGAACTGCACTTTGGTGTGATGCCGCTCCTGGAGTGAGAGCACATGCGATTTACTTTAGCCATCCCAGACAGGAACTTCCAAAGTCAAAGGTCAAAGCTGGAAGCACAGTATTAATGTGCATTTGGGAAAGGGGAGCTGTCATGGGTGTGAATGTGGATGTTTTATTTGATCAGTAGAGCTTTAAACACACAATTTGACAATACGAACACCAGCACAGGGACAGTGTTCCCCCTTCCTCACCTTGAGGACGGCCTCGGGGAAGTTCCTGTTAAAGAACCGGACCACCTCCTTCACACTTGAGCTGCTCTTGGTCCTCACCGTGATCATGTAGCCGTCCCCGAACCTGACACACACACACAGTCAACATACAGTAGGCTATTGTAAACACTCTTTACTACACAAGGTACAACACGACACCACAGGTCTAATCATTGGCACTGGCATCACCCACACATGCCCCCCCCCCCCCCACTGCGCGGTCTCACCTGTTCTTCAGGTGCTGAATGCTTCCCAGACACTTGAACCTGCCATTCACCATGATGCCCAGCCTGGTGCACAGCGCCTCACACTCCTCCATGCTGGGTGTGTGAGAGAGAGAGAGCAAGAGCGCGCGTGAGAGAGAGAGAGAGAGAGAGAGAGAGAGAGAGAGAGAGAGAGAGAGAGAGAGAGAGAGAGAGAGAGAGAGAGAGAGAGAGAGAGAGAGAGAGAGAGAGAGAGAGAGAGAGAGAGAGAGAGAGAGAGAGAGAGAGAGAGAGAGAGAGAGAGAGAGAGAGAGAGAGAGAGAGAGAGAGAGAGAGAGAGTCTCTCTCTCTCTCAACAACACTATCAAACCACCTATTGATTACTTACTTTAATGAAGTGAACTGCCAAGAAGTTGCTGCTGTTGATCACTGAATGGACTGACAAAATAAACGGCTGAACCCATTTTGCATATGTGGGTTTGTTTGAGTCCGAGTTCAAGTGTTTTTGAGACACGTGAAACGCCACAAAGGCGTTGTGAGGCGGGATGTCCACCAAGCGGCCCAAACGGCGGTCTCACCTGTGTGATGTCAGCACCACAGAGCGGCCCGTCTTGATGATGTCCAGGATGAGGTTCCAGAGGAAGCGGCGAGCCTTGGGGTCCATGCCGGTGGTGGGCTCGTCCTGCCAAACACACGGTGGACAGAACCAGGCAGAACCAGACATGCTAGATGTGATGCTGATATAGAGCAATGTGTTGGCCTGTTGGCTGCATATCACATGTACTGTGTGTAGCTTCCTAAAAATACAATATTTCATATATATTATATTCATTTGTGCAAGTTCATTATTTTAGTGCTGTGTTTAAAGACCATTGGCAGACAAAGAGATATGTTAATTTTTTAGGATTTCTATATAGTTTCTATGATAAGGGGAATTTTTGACAAGCGCCTTCATTGATTTCGGATTGAAGGGTGCATGATCTCTGCCAGGAGGATGAGGTAAGGGTAACCAATCAGAGAACCGGGGGCATGGTCCCTACCAAGAAGATGAGGGAAGGGTAACCAATCAGAGAGCCGGGGGTTTGGTCCCTACCAAGAAGATGAGCGAGGGGTAACCAATCAGAGCAATGGCGGTGGACAGCTTGCGCTTGTTACCGCCGCTGTAGGTTCCGGCCGGCTTGTCTGCATAATAAGAGAGTTCTAGTTTCTCTAGCGCCCACTGGACCACCTGTGGACACACACACACACACACACACACACACACACACACACACACACACACACACACACACACACACACACACACACACACACACACACACACACACACACACACACACACACACACACACACACACACACACACACACACACACACACACACAGTCTTTTAAATCACTTTTTAATGTGCATTTCAATGCTTTGTAAAGTGGAAGAATGACAAAATAATTGAGTGAATCTGTGTCACAATATGTGTCCATGAATGAGAGAGTGAATGTGTGGTTTGAGTATTTGAGTGAAATAGTAGTTTTTCACTCATTTCACTCATATAGTCAGGGCTCCAGAGTGCGACCAATTTGGTCGCATATGCGACCAAAATATTTAATAGTGCGACTAAAAAAAATTCTAGGTCGCACTGGTGCACCTGACGCTGCTCGGATGAAAACATTCATTTCTTTCGCAAGCGCAACATCTCTCTATGTTTGCCTGATGGCATCGTGGTCTAAACCAATAAGAGAGAGCTCAGGGCGGGTCTTTGCCTCCGATTGGCTGTCGTCCTTTTCCCTGCTCTAAGTTGTGCGAGTTAAAAAAAAATGCGAGCGACCTGAGCAGGCTGAGCGCCAGAGTAGCTTAACTGAAAACGGAAAAGAAAATAAACGCGACAAAACAAGTGAAAATGAAGAGAGGTAGAAACATTGAAAGCGTTTTCATTAAGAAAACTAAGCCTACTCTTACAACCAGCCCTACTGTTGTTCCATCCATCCCAACTGAGCGTCCATCCACCCAACACACGGAGGCCTCGGCGTCAGTGACGGTCCCTGGGACGGTCCCCGGTCCTTCGGCGATAACATCAGATTCAGAACCAGAGGAGACAACCGAGTCTGAGATAGAGCCCGGCCCCGAGACTCGCATTAAAAAGCCCAACATTTATTCTTTCGGACATGACTGGTCGATTTCCCTGGCTGAGATACGATAAAGGACGGAATGCAATGCACATACTGTCGGGAGTGCGGTCAGAATATGGCCGGTAATAGTGCATTCGTATGCGAGGCAACAACGTTTCGTATCAAAACGTTAAAAAAGCACAACATGTCAAAAAAGCATAGTGGCCCCTCTCCCAGCTACATGTTGCATACAACATTGCAAAGCAGGAAATGCTGTTCACCAAATTTAAGTCAGAGATTATTTTGATGAAGAAAAATGGCTTTGATGAAGAAAAAAACACTTTATATATATATATATATATATACACACACACCTTATTGTTGTTAAAAAAATTATACGTTATATGAAAGTTATGGAAAGCTATAAAAAGGTGACCTTTTGGCGTTAAAGGCGACGCAATGAAAAATGTGGGTGCACCTACATTTTCTGCTGGTGCACTTAAAAAAAAATAGTTAGGTGCACCAGTGCAACCAATGCAAAAAGTTAGTCTGGAGCCCTGCATATAGTAGAGTACATCAGGGAATAAATGACGTAATGAACGCGTGAGTGAGGGAGAGTGTTGCTGAATGAGTGAGTGAGAGTGATTTAACCCATGAGTAAATGAGTGAAGGTCTGCATGAGCGAGTGAGACGGACCCGGTCCTGGTCCTTCCAGGAGATGCCGCGGAGGCGCGTGTAGAGCTCCAGATGCTCCCGGGCCGTCAGGTCCTCAAACAGAGCATCGAACTGGGGGCAGTACCCGATGCTCTGCTGGACCCGGAGCAGCTCCTTCAGGATACTGAACACACAAGGGGTAGAGGGGCATTCAGCAGACGCTTCTGTCCAAAGCGACTCACAATCAGTACATTTTGTGAGGGTTCGACATGTGGACAGTTGGAGGAGGAGGGGGATCAAGGGGATCAAGGGGATCGAACCGCCGACCCTACGGTTAGTGGACGACCCGCTCTGTCCACCCGCTCTATCCACTGAGCTACTGTCGCCCCACCACACACACACGCACACGCACAGACACGCACAGACACACACACACACACTCAATTCATGAGAGAACTGAATGGAATATAAGCAGTTCAATTGAAGTAAGCCAAAATTAAAAGTGACTACATACAACACAAAAATCATGCAACTAAACAATTACCAATAACCCCCCCACCCCCTCCTATTTCTCATTTATTTATGAAGGTCAATAGGTTCTAGCCTGCGACGTGCTAAAACTCTGTGACGTGCTAAAGCTCTGTGACGTGCTAAAACTCTGTGACGTGCTAAAGCTCTGTGACGTGCTAAAGCTCTGTGACGTGCTAATGCTCTGTGACGTGCTGGAGCTAGCGTCCTCCCCACCCACCTGTTCCCGCTGACAAAGGCCTCTCCCCCCGTGGTGCTCTCGTCTCCGGTCAGCATCTTGAAGGTGGAGGTCTTCCCGGCTCCGTTGACCCCCAGCAGGCCGAAGCACTCCCCCGGTCGCACCCCCAGACACAGCCGGTCCACCGCCAGGATGCGGCCCATCTTCCGGGACTTGTACACCTAAGTGAGGTGGATGGCGTACTGTAAACGAGGTGGCTAAATGATGCATATTCTAGATTATGAATAATGTGTTGCTCAATATGCTGTATTGTAATAGCAGCAGAGCTCTAGTCTACAGTGTTTGTTCCGCCCTCTAGTGGTCAAAAACGAATGCGTGGACCTTTACAGTTAAATCATATTTAATAGTACAACACCACATCTATTCTAAATATTAAATCGTAACAAAACTAGACTCATTACATACATGTACATATCTACAGTCTAGTGCTGACAAACATATTTTTTTCGGTTTCTGCTGAAAAACTTCGGAAATACTCGGATCTGACCTTTGTGAGGTTTTCGATTTTCAGCATGTCGCTGTCGGCGTCTCCACGCAGAACCCGCCTCCTTTCACACGCTACATCCACATCGTCGTCATCGATTGGCTGACAGCTCACTGGCACCCTCCTACACCAGGAAGTAGCAGACACACCAATTGACCCTTTGCTAAACCATTAGCGAATTGTCCTTTCTGGGGCAAACCTGTGCAGGATTTAGTTGGCCTTTCCTGTTGTGCCTTTTTGAATAACCTGGGGCGCTTTAAGCAAATGGAAAAGCGGGATAAAATGGGCTAAAATATAGATATGATAATGAAAGCTATACAGAGTCATAACTAAAAGTTAGCTAGCTAAAATAGACTATATATTGAATTACCCTGCAGTGCAAGAACATTGTTGTTCCTGTATACGTTTGTCCTGAATGTGAATTGTCAATACGTGAGAGCTTCTACCTCAATTACAATGTCCTCTTTATTCACAATACTACGCCAACAAATAATATTGTAAAGGTAGCTCTCAAATGCATATTGTAGGCCTTTCAGTCTACTTATTCCAGAAATGTGCTATTAGTTCCTTTGGAATATCTCTCACTGACATCGTTGAAAGGGCCATATTCACATGCAGGGTGCAAAAGCTTGAAAGGCATACAGTAACAAAGTGGGGGGGTGGATTAAAAATGAATATGATTGGTTCATAATTGATCATGTTTCAGTTGCATTAACAGACACCATATTGGTGAATCATTGCGTACACAACTTCCTAATGTAGTTAATATTCACTGTTTCGTAATTTAAGAAATTATCTCAATTCATATTTTTAAAGCAATTGTGACCAAAATGATTTGAACTAAGATGGCCGCCAAGCGAACCAACAGCCCTCTGCAGTCGGCACACTCACGGAGGTTTCCGCAGGAAGTTGTACTGGCAGAGTATCGTGATGAGGAAGCCCACGAAGCCTTCGATCGTCATGGCGACCAGCCCCCGCGTCACAATGTCCCACTCAAACGGCGACTTCATCTTGTCGAACTGACCTGGACGGGGTTTTTAAGTGACTTGTTCAACGAGATGTGCAGCGAGACACGCGGATTAGGCCGGAAGCAATTACACAGCTCGTCACTCTCAAACGATAAGCCTCTTATATTCGTCTCAAAGTTTACTTTATAAATTAATACAAAAAAAACATTCTGGATAACTCTATAATAGAAAATAGAAACCGATAAGCAAAAATATTCTACCCGAGTACAATATACAAAGCTTCACACCTCATTATGTAAAATGTATCCGTAATTAACATTCACTTCACACCCACTTCAAAAAAAAATCACCTTACACAGACCATTGTGAGGCATTCCTATTTCAGACAAGTGAATAGTTTATATTGTACATCAGCCTCAACTCTATGATGCTAATTTATAAGAAATAATCTGTACTCCCTGTTTACCTATCTTGGCGTAGTACTCGTTAATGTACTCGTTGTAAGCCATCTCCATGAGCCCGTGACCCAGGTTGTAGTTGGGGAAGATGAGGAAACATGACTTCAGGTAGTTGTTGACCCTCTTCAGGTCCTGACAGACAACAACAACAAATTAAGGAACATGACTTCAGGTGGCTGTTGACCCTCTTCAGGTCCTGACAGACAACACCAAGAGAGACTACATGAAACATGACTTCAGGTAGCCGTTGTCTCAGGGAGACAACACCAACTCAAAAAGATGATCATCTCCTCAGCATAGAAATGGGAATTGTAAATGGATAGTCAGTGACAAGGCTGTTTGACAACCAGCTGAAAGGTACTGGGTTCGATCCCCAACATCCACCTGTAGACATCCTTGACCAAGATGTCCTAAACCCTTCCTGCTTCTTAGTTGATTTTTTGCGTTTTCATGTGACATTTTTCAATGAAGTCATAAATATGTCATTAAGAAGCAGGTAGGCAGTGAGAGCATTCAGTTCAAGGATCGGGCATCGAACCTAAAACCTTACAGCCAACCACTACACTATCCTGACCAGTATCTCGATTCACTGCAAGTCATTTCTGGATCAAAGCTTCTGTAATACGGTACTAAATAACGGAGCTAAACAGTACATACTATAATAACAAATATGATATGAATATGCTGACCTTGTCATGTTCAAAGAGCTGCAGGAGGAAGGTGGCGACCGTGGCTGTGATGCCGATGAAGAGGTTAATGACGATGAGGAAGACATAGGCTGTGCTGGGAACCTCAAACCAGAAGGAAGCTGGATACATGATGGGGGTGATGGACCACCTGGTTCAGTCCAAGACGGGGATTCAGACAAATCAGCTGTTTTACAAACATTTGGAATTAATTAAGGGTAAAGGGGCATTTAGCAGAGGCTTTTGTTCAAAGCGACTTAGGAGGAGGGGGATCAAGGGGATTGAACCGCCGACCCAACGGTTGGTGGACGACCCGTTCTGTCCACCTGCTCTACCTACTGACGCTACTGCCGCCCCTACTCAATTACAGACTCAATTACAGAACAGGATCCATTTCAAATGTTTTAAAACATTTGCTCTGTTTCAAATGTTTTATGAACATTTGAAATGTATCCAGTTCAATAATGAATGTTCTTTTTTTCAATCATACTTTTTGTCCTTGTTTTTGCCATCTTCTATTGTATATTTTTGTCAATACAAATATTGTAACAATTTGTGTACCGACCTTCCTAAAGCCTTTTTGTTCACCTTATTAATATTTTTTGCATATTTTGAGACCACCAAAATAAGGGCAAGTAAAACATTTGGGTCAACTAAGCTGAGTACCATTCTATTCCCTTGAGGGGACCATACCAGAAGTCCTCTGTTACCAGACCGGGCTCTTTAGCAGGACTCCCCCGAGCCTCTGGTCCCAGTTGGACTGTCAGGTCTACTCCCTCGGCGCAGACACTCGACACGGATCTCGCCGGGCTCCCGGGGGTGCTGACATGTGTAGCCGTCACCCCCCCCCCATCACTCACCCGTAGAGCAGGAAGAGAGAGAGGACAGCGGGGAAGTTGGTGGGCGAGGTGTAGGCTGGCAGGTCGAACACAAACAGGATGAGCACACAGCAGGTGGCCGGAACCAGGTAGTTCAGCTGGCCATGGGGGAGACAGAGAGAGGGAGAGAAAGACAGAGAAGGGCATTTAAAAACATTACCCTAAAACACTCTTCCCTCTGTTAGGAAAAATATTATTTAGCAATGGTACGGTTAGGTTGATCTGACATTCTGAAGAAGGACATGGTGAAGATTGTATTCCTCTTGGCGACTATAAGTCTGACTCTCTGGAACTTGGAGACATAACATAAAGTGATTGAAGAATACACCTAGGTCATGTCAAATCTGCTTAGTAACATGTAATGTTTATACATTATAAGCCAATCAGAATGGGACACTCCTGTCATGCTGTTCCGGTTTGAGACTTGTATATAATACACTGTGTTTCCGGGAGCAGGCAGAAGGAACTGAGGAAGATTCACGCACGAATCTCTTGCGTGATGAAATCCTCTGCTTCTCCTCGTACGAGACCAATAAACAATTTCAGCTTAAACTATCTAGAGTTCCTGGCACTTCTTGTTCTTCGGCATCAACCACAATCTCCTCACTATCACCCTCCCTCTTCCTCTCCCTCCCCCCCCCCCTCCCCCATCCCCCTCCCTCCCTCACCATGTCCCAGATGTAGTTGGCCAGCCAATAGACGATGGGGTTGCAGCCGCTGACGAACTGGAGGTGTTTGGCTTTGGTGGACTTCTCGGCCACGAGGAAGACTACAAAGCTGGCAGGCACGAAGGACATCGCGACGATGATGAAGATGGCGATCACCACGTCAGTGCCCTGCAGACTGGTTGGTCACGACGACAATGATGAAGGTGAGATGGAGGGAGAGGGAGAAAGAGAAAGAGAAAGAGAGAGAGAGAGAGAGAGAGAGAGAGAGAGAGAGCTTCAATTATTACCAGCTCCTGTAGTACTCATAATAACAAAAACACATCCAAATGCATGCACTCACGTAAAGCTGTGTAACTTACAGGTAGTCCAGAGAGAGGCTGGCACTGGTACGATTCATAGGATGGTTGGTCAGCGTTATTCCTAGACACACACACACACACACACACACACACAGTCAGTATTGTGGATGGTTGCATCGTAGCCATGTTCTAACGTAGCCAGTGAAGCACATATCCTTACCGTAGGCTGCAGGGTTGCCTTTTGACGGCGGTAGGTTAGCTCGTAGGATGGCGTTGTTGAGGACGTTGAGGTACGTGGGCATGCTGTGGTAGCCTTTGTTGTTGTACAAAACCTGGAGACGGGGATGGGAGGGGGTGCTTAGTCGGTGGGGAACGTTGATGTTGACCAGTTGGTCTACTCGTTAACCCTCTCACCGGGGCTGATCAGCTCGTTAACTGTCTCACCATAGGTGATCAGCTCGTTAACCCTCTCACCTGAGCTAATCTGCTCGTTAACAGTCTCACCTGAACTAATTTGCTCGTTAACCCTCTCACCGGGGCCGATCAGCTCGTTAACTGTCTCACCAGAGCTGATCTGCTCGTTAACCCTCTCACCTGAGCTGATCTGCTCGTTAACCCTCTCACCTGAGCTGATCTGCTCGTTAACCCTCTCACCTGAGCTGATCTGCGTACTGCGATCTTGCGGACCATGGGCGGCGTCCTCCTCCCAAAGGATGCTGGGATTGATTTCTGGACGTTGCCCACAGTTAAACCGCCATACCTGTGGAGGATTACGTCATACATATTACCCATCATACATAATTGAACTGTTTTCTTTGATTTCCCTTCCATGTTGGAACGGGCCTCGTTCAATACATTGTACAGTATGACTATAAGTGATGCTGCACATGTGACAATTAAGCAATTGAATCTAGAATCTTGAATACGTACATACATACAATCAAACAACAAACCACAAATGGGTCACGTCAATAACACGCCGTCAATAGCCATCGACACGTCAACAAGAATTGACGCCTCACGTCTCAACTCCGCAGGTTTTTTACGCTGGAAATACATCCAAGGTCATGAGCGCAAAACCCCCCATACAGTACAGCTAACCATGGGAACACGAGAGATCCACGTTGGGTCACGCAGGCCCCCCCCCCCCCCCCACCTGTGCAGGCGCACTCTGTCCGACGTGAAGAGGAGGTACTCGGAGACGTTGCGCCCCGTGATGTCCACCAGGATGTCCCCGGTCACCACCTTGATGAGCGGCGGCCGGCCCCCCACGCCGCTGGGGCAGGAGAAGCCCGTGCCCTGCATGGAGCACGTGCAGCGCACCGGCTCGTGGATGGACAGCGGCAGGGTGGGCGGGGAGGTCACGGGCTCTGCAGGGGGACGACCGAGGCACGGCACGGCGGTCAGGGCTGGAGTTGGTACAGTCGGCACCACGTTGTTTTGTATCATATCACCACCGCGTGGTTGAATAGCTGACCGTGATTGGTCAATAACATTCTTTTTTTTTTTTTTTTTTTTTCCAATAACAGCACACTTCTATGTTGGAATGCTTCTGGAATCAGGGCACTACGAATCCAACGCTTCAAATACTACCTCAACAATCATTACCTCCACTTGCACTGTTTACTGTTCGCCGTCACTTTAATAACTACTGCCACTTTAATAACTACTGCCACTTTTCATGTTTTTCAATTTTGCACTCCGCACCTTATTCAGCATTTCAACCTGCACCTTTATCGCTAATTTGCACTTCTGGTTAGAACGCCAACTGCATTTCGTTGTCCCTGTACTTGTACTCTGCACAGTGACAATAAAGTTGAATCTAGTCTACCGGTAATCTAATCTAATCTAAAAATACAACTGACATGGGCCTGAGTAGGAAATCTGCCGAAAGTGGCCAAAAACGTCATCGCCAATAATGTATTAATGTGCAGTCAAAGTTGATATTGTCTTGTTGAAAAAAATGTCTTACACTCCCAAAGGTGCGGTGCAGTAACCCTGGTGACTCACTCCAAGCTCCAACTCTGAGCTGTCAGTACATTTAGTCATAAGCTCACTTTTAGCACACTTCCTAGCAGCAACTCAGAGAGCCTTAATCGCTGCGGGCAAAGATGTCACAGAAGACTATTTCCGTTTCAGCTGAACACGTCGAATAAATAGCATCAACGACACATCACTAGAGATGAAAGTAACTAATACCCAACCATTGCTGGTACCGGTGGTAAAAGTGGAACAAACCACTACGGGGTGTCCTGTTATTGGATAATAATGTACTTGAGCGGTGGTAGGTAACCATGGCTTCGCCTCAGTCGCACCACCACCGGCTTTATATTATTTCCCAATAACAGGACATCCCGTCGTGGTTTATTCCTGACTGTGCGGGGGGTTCGGGAGTCTAATCTGGAGCCTCCTGCTTGAGAGAGAAGCGCACTGATTCCCGAGTCTTAAATTTGATATACAAGTGATGGAATCTGGACCCGTCTGAGTGAGATCTTGTAGTTTGGGCTGGTTAACGGCACCAGTCGAAATGAAGTGCCTGTCGTTAAACGCGTAATGCCCGGTCTTCCACGGTAGGACTGTAAAAGTCTCCCAGTGTTCCCGGCTTCAGATGAGTTATGGCGGCCGTAGATCTGAACTAAACCCAGTTTTATCATCGATTTCTTGTGCTGTGTGATGACAACGACAAGGTTACAGATCATTGGCCAGGCTTGACAAGTAATGGATTGAGCCTATTTCCCCCTCGCCATGTATAATCACACATGACTCATAGCTTGCTTAATCAGAGAGGTTAACCTTTAAAAAAAAAAAAGGTAGATATAAACAGTTGGTAATCAAATGTCCTCACTGACAACATATTTCAACCTGTCTGCTGCTTGAGTCAACAGAACACCCTCCACAACGTGCACATTAAACGTAAATCACTCTCCCATCACTTTCCAGCAGCCTGGCCTCAGCATCAGCACCACGGGGCCGGCCGCGGCCCGCCACCTACCCCGTGCGGTGGTGGGCGTGGGCGGCGTGGTGAAGTTCCACAGCCCGTCCTCGTCGAAGCGCGGGTCCGGGTCGTCGGAGGGCGCCGGCGACGGCGGCGGCGGGACGAAGTTGGACAGCGGCACGCCCTGCGTGAAGGAGTCCAGGCACATGGAGTCAAAGTAGCGCGCCGCCAGCGTCTTGGACTCATTGGCGCTGGGGTTGAGGGTCTGGGCCAGCTGGTCCAGGGTGCTGTCCAGGGTGCTGTTGTGGGGCGTCTTGAGGACGCAGGTGGCGCCCACGCCCGACAGCAGCCGCAGCGTGTTGATGATCTTCTGGGGCGGGGCGTCTGGGGAGAGCTTGCTCCTGATTGGACGAAAGCCCACCCCCCCCCCAAAAAAAAGAGTCAAGGACCGATGTCATGTTTCATGTTTCTATGAAGAAGCATCATGTACTGTATTTTTATCTCCAACTACATGTACACAACATGATAAACATTTAACATCTGCTTTACTTCTTATCATATTCTTTTATCATTATCAAGACATATCATATTCTCTCCAGGTATAATGTTCTGGTAATTCAATGATCAATGTTAACTTGGTCAATGTGTCATGGAGAGACTGATTATATAGTGGAATAGTGGTCATGATAAGACAGCGGTTTGGGTGTTTGACTCCAGGCTGAAAGATTCTGGGTTTGATCCCCGATGTCCAAAGTCTACTTATAGACATCCAGACAATCAAATCTAACCAAATGACAATTGTGTCCAAAATTCACTGTGAATCACTTTGGATAAACGTGCCTTCAAAATAACCCATACACAATTAAAATCAACTTAATTCTAAGAACAGCGAGCATCTGACCTGTGCTGGGGCCTGTCCTCGTTGGCATAGGGGATGAAGTTCCCTCTGGGCTGGGTGTAGTTATGGTACTGAGACGGAGAGAGGATCAGAGGGGGCAGGTCTCCTGGAAAAACACAAGGAGAACACGAGCGTGAATTGATCACACAAGCGTTTACACGGACACATGAGGTTAACCGGGTTTTACGGTAGCTAGCCAAGACCGACAGGTGCACAGCAGTCATTCACGCCGCCCCAAACCTGCCCATCACTCTGGGAGGGAACCCGGTCACCTTACCAGGCTACACGGTAGAGATGCGCGGTTGGCGGTTGAGGTGACAAATAATAATATTTTATTTAAATTTGGGCGGGTGGCGGTTTAACCAATCAAATTGAAAATATATACACAATGTTAAATATCATTACCTATCCTTTCAAGAACAGGCAATAACTTTCTAGCCTCGCGTCAGCAGCGCCTTGCAGCGCCTACAGACCTAAAAGCAACCGGTGGATGGCGGGCCGGGTGAAAATCGGTCAAAAAACGTTGGTGCTGCAGATGGATGGCGGACGGATGATGCATTCTGTGATGCGGTTACGGAGGAAATAATAGCCAATCTCTACGACTTAGCCGTTGGGGGGAACCTGATTACAACAGTCACCGGGTTACAATTGGCTTTCCCGTGCGCATGTAAACGCTCTGACCGACACAACCCATGTTTGGACGCCGTCGGGTTGCTGGGGGGTCTTACCGATGGCCGGCACGGAGAGCGCCACGGTCATGGCCACGCACACGAAGAAGGCGGGCAGGAGTATCTGAGAGAAGAGGCCCTTGGTGTTCCTCTTGGCGCAGTGGAACCGCTTGACGATGAGGCCGTGGAACTGGCGCAGCCGCAGCCACCAGCCCTCCAGCTTCACGCCGCCCTGCCCGTCGGACAGCTGCTCCTCCTCCGGGGCCAGCGGGCTCTTTGTGTCCCCTGGAGGGGGGGATGGAGAGAGAGGGTCAGGGGAGGACATCGTGATTTACGTAAATCCTCTTGGTCTGCGTCCATGAGCTTTCATTTTGATCAGTGTGTGTGTGTGTGTGTGTGTGTGCGTGTGTGTGTGTGAGACGTACAGTGAATGAGTGAGTCTTATTTTGTCTTAGTCTTAGTTATTTTGTTTCTACATATTCATTTTCTTAAATTTGTATTACCGTTACCAAACTTTCTACCAAACAAAATTTTAATGTTTTATGTTAAATATATTATATATCATGAGCCGAGCAATTTTAGCAGAAACAGCTTCCTGCGGGATCAATAAAGTCACCTGAAACTGATAGCAACAGAGTCAGTGATCACAGCTACGACTGCACAACTCTCTCTCTGTCTCTCTCTCTCTCCACCCCACTCCCTCCCTCCCTCACCTCTCAGGCCGGCCGCGTCTCCTTCCTGTTGCTCGTCAAACAGCGGGCAGTAGTCGCCGAAAAAGTCCGTGTACAGCCCCCCCTCGTCCCCGCGCACCGAGCCCACGGACGACGACGAGGACCTTAGGGAGGCCTGGCTGGGGCTCATCCTGGAGCCGTTCACCAGGTTGGTCAGCTCCACCTCCCGCCGCTCGTCTGCCGACGCCGGGGGGCCCGTCTCGCCGCCCGGCGGGGGGGCTGTGGGCCCCCCGGGACCCCCGACCGAGACCGCCCCTGGCTTCCCTGTGGAGCTGCCCCCGGGGGAATCCTTCATGTCTTCAGACGGAGGCGGAGAACAGAACACAAGGGAAAAACAGATTCACTGTCTGGGCGAGGTAGGCTACGTGAAAAATACCCTTTAGCATAATCGAAAGACCTTCAAAAAAAAAGGTGCTATAATTAATATGTTTCTTTTTCGTTTTGTATGGTTTCGCACCAATTATTTTTAATAAACTACAGAGAAAGCAAAAGATGCTTAGCAGCAGCTTTACATCCTCACCCACAGAGAAAGAAAAATGCTCTTGTAGTGGTTTGTTTTGAGCTACCGTTATATGTCTGCCCAGTCATATAACTTGGGGCCTGGGAAGACCTTTGAGACTGTTACTGTAAAATAATGAAATAGACTTGAAATTGACCTGTGTCCTAATAGTTTGGGCAGGTTGAAACTCCAGTGGCAAATCATTTACAAATAAAATAGACTAGGTTCTTTAGTCGCAAATCGCGTTCATACAACTTCATACAAATTCATGAAGGTATATTTCACCATATTTTCAAAGGGAAATGAATGAGTAATGTCACAGTGCAACAGTGGTGGAGGGGTTTGCGTGTCCCAATGACCCTGGGGGCTATATTGTCGGGGGCTTCATGCCCCTGGTAGGGTCACCCAAGGCAAGCAGGTCCTAGGCGAGGGTCCAGACGAAGAGTGGCTCAAAGACCCCAATGATGAAGACAAACTTTGGAACTGGGTTTCCCTTGCCCGGACGTGGGTCACCGGGGCCCCCCCTCCTGGAGCCAGACCTGGGGAAGGGGCCCGTTGGCGAGCGCCTGGTGGCCGGGTCTACGCCCGCGGGGCTCGGTCGGGCACAGCCCGAAGGGACGACGCGGGACCCCCTTCCCATGGGTTCACCACCCGTGGGAGGGGCCAAAGGGGTCGGGTGCCATGTGAGCTGGGCGGCAGCAGGAGGCGGGGACCTGGGCGGTCCGACCCTTGGCTGCAGAAGCTAGCTCTGGGGACGTGGAACGTCACCTCTCTGGCGGGGAAGGAGCCTGAGCTGGTGTGTGAGGCTGAGACACACGAACACTATGTTCAACCATAAGGGTGTCCACATGTGCACTTGGCACCAGGACACCCTAGGCCGCAGTTCGATGATCGACTTTGTAGTTGTATCATCAGACTTGCGGCCGCATGTCTTGGACACTCGGGTAAAGAGAGGGGCGGAGCTGTCAACTGATCACCACCTGGTGGCGAGTTGGCTCCGATGGCGGGGGAAGATGCCGGTCAGACCTGGCAGACCCAAACGTACTGTGAGGGTCTGCTGGGAACGTCTGGCTGAATCTCCTGTCAGAACGAGCTTCAACTCCCACCTCCGGGAGAGCTTCAACCATGTCCCGGGGGAGGCGGGGGACATAGAGTCCGAGTGGACCTTGTTCCGTGCCTCCATTGTTAAAGCGGCTGACCGGAGCTGTGGCCGTAAGGTCGTCGGTGCCTGTCGCGGCGGCAACCCCCGAACCCGCTGGTGGACCCCAGCGGTAAGGGATGCCGTCAAGCTGAAGAAGGAGTCCTACCGGACCTTTTTGGCCTGTGGGACTCCTGAGGCAGCTGATGGGTACCGGCGGGCCAAGCGGAGCGCGGCTTCGGCGGTTGCGGAGGCAAAAACTCGGGTGTGGGAGGAGTTCGGTGAGGCCATGGAGAACGACTTCCGAACGGCTTCGAGGAGGTTCTGGACCACCATCCGGCGTTTCAGGAGGGGGAAGCAGTGCTCTGTCAACACCGTGTACGGGGGGGACGGGGCGCTGCTGACCTCGACTCGGGACGTCGTGAATCGGTGGAGGGAATACTTCGAAGACCTCCTCAATCCCACCAACACGCCTTCCACTGAGGAAGCAGGGTCTGGGGACTCGGGGGGGGGGGACTCTCCTATCTCCGGGGCTGAGATCGCCGAGGTTCCCCCGAGTTCCTAAAGGCCATGGATGCTGTGGGGCTGTCTTGGTTGACACGACTCTGCAGCATCGCGTGGACATCGGGGGCAGTGCCTCTGGATCGGCAGACCGGGGTGGTGGTTCCCCTCTTCAAAAAGGGGGACCGGAGGGTGTGCTCCAACTACAGGGGGGTCACACTCCTCAGCCTCCCCGGTAAGGTCTATTCGGGGGTCCTGGAGAGGAGGGTCCGTGGGATAGTCGAACCTCGGATTCAGGAGGAGCAATGTGGTTTTCGTACTGGCCGTGGAACTGTGGACCAGCTCTATACCCTTAGCGCGGTCCTCAAGGGTGCATGGGAGTTCGCCCAACCAGTCTACATGTGCTTTGTGGACTTGGGGAAGGCGTTCGACCGTGTCCCTCGGGGAGCCCTGTGGGGGATGCTCCGGGAGTATGGGATACCGGGCCCGCTGATACGGGCCGTCGGGTCCCTGTACTCCCGGTGCCAGAGCTTGGTCCGCATTGCCGGCAGTAAGTCGAGCCTGTTTCCGGTGAGAGTTGGCCTCCGCCAGGGCTGCCCTTTGTCACCGATTCTGTTCACAACTTTTATGGACAGAATTTCTAGGCGCAGCCAGGGCGTTGAGGGGTTACGGTTCGGTGGCCTCAGGATTGCATCACTGCTTTTTGCGGATGATCTGGTCCTGTTGGCTTCATCGGGCCGTGACCTTCAGCTCTCACTGGAGCGGTTCGCAGCCGAGTGTGAAGCGGCTGGGATGAGGATCAGCACCTCCAAATCCGAGGCCATGGTTCTCAGCCGGAAAAGGGTGGAGTGCACTCTCCGGGTCGGGGAGGAGATCCTGCCTCAAGTGGAGGAGTTCAAGTATCTCGGGGTCTTGTTCACGAGTGAGGGGAGGATGGAGCGGGAGATTGACCGACGGATCGGTGCGGCGTCGGCAGTGATGCGGGCTCTGCACCGGTCCGTAGTGGTGAAGAAGGAGCTGAGCCGAAAGGCGAAGCTCTCGATTTACCGGTCAATCTACGTTCCTACCCTCACCTATGGTCACGAGCTGTGGGTAGTGACCGAAAGAACGAGATCGCGAATACAAGCGGCCGAAATGAGTTTCCTCCGCAGGGTGTCCGGGCTCTCCCTTAGAGATAGGGTGAGAAGCTCGGTCATCCGGGAGGGGCTCAGAGTAGAACCGCTGCTCCTCCGCATCGAGAGGAGCCAGTTGCGGTGGCTCGGGCATCTAGTGAGGATGCCTCCTGGACGCCTCCCTGGGGAGGTGTTCCGGGCACGTCCCTCCGGGAGGAGGCCCTGGGGAAGAACCAGGACACGCTGGAGGGACTATGTCTCTCGGCTGGCCTGGGAACGCCTTGGGATCCCCCCGGAAGAGCTGGACGAAGTGGCTGGGGAGAGGGAAGTCTGAGCTTCTCTCCTCAGGCTGCTGCCCCCGCGACCCGACCCCGGATAAGCGGAAGAAATGGATGGATGGTGCAACAGTTGGAGTGAATGTGAATCTGCTACTTAGGGAGGTGGTCTGCTAAATAGTGAGGTGATCTGCTGTGTAGTGAAGTGGTGGTCTCCTACATAGTGAGGTGGTGGTCTGCTACATAGTGAGGTGGTGGTCTGCTACATAGTGAGGTGTTCGGCTAAATAGTGAGGTGTTCTGCTACACAGTGAAGTGATGGTCTGCTACATAGTGAGGTGGTGGTCTGCTACATAGTGAGGTGGTCTGCCACAGCTTTGGGGGTGGGCGGTCTCACCAGCGTCACTGTGCTCCAGGGACTGGTCCTCCTCTGACACCTTGAGGAACACCTCCTCCAGGGTGGTGTCCATCACTCCGAAGCTGGTCAGAGCCAGGCTGTCCAGGCTCTGCTCCAGCGCCTGCAAGGGGGGGGAATCAACACAGGTTACCAAAACCTGAATCATAGTTGCAGAAGATATTTACCTCACTGAGTGACTCGGCTACAATTCAGTCAAGAATACACCCACCCACCTGTTCAAGGAGTTTAAAAATAGTATTATCAACACATATTGATAATACTCTTGATATTCTAAGAAGTTTGATTCCCATCTGCCACTGGGGGGCAGTATTATGCTGGTTTATATGTATATCTATATATCTATATCTATAAATAGATACATATATATATAAAGGTTGTTTATTTGGGGACAACAGTTGTAGACCAAGTCACTGAGGACAGAAGGCTTGCATTTCAAGCAAACGCATTGTTACATGACAACATAAATTTTCGCCCGCAACATCTCATTGATGAGAAGACACTTTGGCCCAACGATCCTAAAACCTTTGAGCACCCCCTGGGGCAGACATTCAGACTCCCAGAATCTTCTCACTTAGACTTCTGCCTCGAGTTCTCAGTCACCGTCTGGCGGCTTATTAGTCTTCCTTCGTCGTGCTTTTAAACCGCAGCACGCCGCCGCCACCGCCACCACTGCCATCACCGCCACCGCCACCGCCACCGCCGCCCGGCCCGTACCTGGAAGAGGCGCTCGAAGCAGCCCTTCTTGACGGCGTCGGACGGCAGCACGTAGGACAGCTCCGTGTTGGAGTTGGACATCAGCTGGCAGGACGCCACGTACTGGCGGATGAACTGGCTGACGCGGGCCTCGGAGCACGGGGAGAGAGGGGACGGGGGCTGGGGAGGAGCGCCCCGGTCTAGAGGGTGGAGGAGGAGGAGGTGGAGGAGAGGTCACCGTGATGGAGAGAAGAGGATGGGAGAAGGAGAAGAAGAAGAAGAAGAGCAGGGGAACAAAGATGGAGCGGCGGTAGAACAAGTGTGAAAAAACTGAGTCAAAGCTGAATGTAAGTCGCTTTGGACAAAAGCGTCTACTAAATGCCACTTTATCTTTATCTTTATCTTTATCTGTACACCGTAATACAAACGGACATCTTGTCCATGTGGGAAAAGATATGTTTCCCACTTGGCTTAGCTAGCAACACACCTTAATCAATAGGGTTTTGTACATCTGCTATCACCACATAAAAAATACAAATCTTAAAAGTTACATTTACACAGAAACTGAAAAAATATGTCCATAACATGCACACACACACACCCGCATGCACGCGCACGCGCACACGCACACGCACACACACACACACGCACACGCACACGCACACGCACACGTACCTGGGCCCTCGCTCTGCTTCTTGACCAGCGTGAGCTTGTAACCGTCGCCGTACGTGCTCTTGAGGAAGAGCGGCGAGCCGCAGCACTTGAGCTTCCCGTGGGAGATGATGGCGATGCGGTCTCCGAGGAGGTCGGCCTCGTCCATGTGGTGGGTGGACAGCAGGATGGTTCGCCCTGGCGCCCGGAGGAAACGCACAACGGCCAGGGCGTTTGAGTCAAAAGCCCCCACGGCAACGCTCTAACCTGTGGGCATCTCACCATGCATTCCTAGCAACAACCAAAAACCTAGCAACCCCACCTCAGCATCGAAGATGGCGGTTCCGCACATCAACAGGTAGTGAAAGCTGTAGTTATACTCTGTCAGCCTCATTTACTAACATTTGCGACCGCAGCGTAATCTGCGCCAGCGCCGAGCCGTTATTTGCGCAGCATTCGTCACCGCACTTTACGTTGTATTTATCAAACCCGTACTTCATCAGGCAACCAGCGCCATACTCCGCCCTAGTGTAATTAGCGCACCGTTAAAAGAAGGGAGAATGGGTCTGCGTGTTTGCGTAACCATGGACGATCCAAGAAAAAGAAAAAAAAAGTTCAGCGACCAGGAAGTGGAGCTATTGGTACATGGTACACAAGTGTGTGTCACAGTTCTTCTTCTTGCTCTTACAACAGCTGCCATGTCCTTGTTTACAGGCTCAAGCAAAACCCGCTTCCTGGTTTACACCTGCTTTTATGAGGCGGAGATTTGCGCTCCAATTAGAGTCGCGCACTTCTCAGGCAATCTTAGTAAATACCACGCAATACATAATAAGGCGCACTTAACGCGTTACCTCCCAGCTCTTTGCGATTCACTCCCACTTCCCCTGATACACTCCCATTTATGCATATGTATGAGGCGGGATGCGCAACATGCCTATCGCCTCTTCAGAGGCAGGCTATTTGCGCATTTACCCAGTTGCGCCACGTTAGTAAATACGGTTCCATGTTTTTACGCCTATTTTACCCGCAAATTACGCTAGAAATGGGCGCAATTCTGTTAGTAAATGAGGCCCTGTGTGTCCCTGAGGACCAGGTCCCAGACTACCCACCCTGTGTGTCCTTGAGGACCAGGTCCCAGACTACGCACCCTGTTTGTCCTTTGAGGACCAGGTCCCAGACAACCCACCCTGTGTGTCCCTTGAGGACCAGGTCCCAGACTACCTACCCTGTGTGTCCTTGAGGACCAGGTCCCAGACTACGCACCCTGTTTGTCCTTGAGGACCAGGTCCCAGACTACCCACCCTGTGTGTCCTTGAGGACCAGGTCCCAGACTACCCACCCTGTGTGTCCTTGAGGACCAGGTCCCAGACTACCCACCCTGTGTGTCCTTGAGGACCAGGTCCCAGACTACCC
>JAXIVH010000026.1:2963660-2986160 GCA_036785325.1 Urophycis tenuis | reverse complement strand
GCAGGTAGACAGACAAGAGAGAGAGACAGGCAGACCGATCAACAATCGAGAAAAAACGATCTGCAAAAAACAGACAAACGAGCAAATAAACCAGCAACCAGTTTCAATTAATTAAAAAAAAAATTGTCTTAACTTATGTTGTTTCACACTGTCAGGGGATCTTGCGCGTGCGGACTTTTATTCATCATTATGACCAATATTATTATTCTACTTCAAACCAAAACAACCCTCTTTGTGCATGCCTCGCACCAGAGGGGCTTCCAGACACAATCCAGCACACAACGCTGTTAACTCTGAGCCCCTGGAGTCAACATCTCCTCAGCCAGCTTGAGCTCTCCTGTGGCCCGCTGTGACTCCACGCGAGGCAAAACGGGGGCCGCTCCAGTCGCTTAGCAACTGAATTCGACCTGTTTCTACCCACACACGCGCTGGAGTTTAGTCAACAACCTCTCGTCCAATCACAACGACCCGGGGCAGAGTGGGGAGGAGCTACCTTCAGCTGTCCTCTTTTGGAGGGCACAACTTTATTGAGTTAGATTCTGTTGGGACAGAAGGTAGGTAAGGGGTAGGGGTTAGGGCATCTTGCTCTAAGATGCCTACAAGTATTTATCTTGTATATATCAAGCACATATATTGATATAGATATTGGGGATCGAACCCAGACTGGCCAAAGAGTCAAACACCCTAACCACTACAATATCCTCCATTACACTAGATATTAAACCCTTCACATGTTTTTGTTAATCTACCTGGATAAAGGTTCAATATTTAGATTTATACATTGATGTTTAGCAAACTATGTGTATTTTGGTGTTGACGTAGTATAGACAAAAATCAAGCATTATGCACAGCGGGGGAATACTTAACCACGCCCACTTCGGTGTGGAGGGGGGGGGGCGGTGTCTCACCAGAACATGATGGTGGCCACGGCGTAGATGGTGAGGAAGAGCCAGATGATGAAGGGGTCGCTGTGCAGGAGCACGCGGCCGTACTTAAGGATGGCGGTCAGGGCCGTCACGGAGATGGACAGCTGGACGAAGCCGGTGATGAACCACGCCACCCAGTGAACCGCGTTGTTCAGACCCATCATCTTCATCACCTTCAGGGAGACGTGAAGACCTTAGAACTACTGTTACATCTTCATCACCTTCAGGGAGACGTGAAGACGTTCAAACTACTGTTACATCTTCATCACCTTCAGGGTGACGTGAAGACCTTAGAACTACTGTTACATCTTCATCACCTTCAGGGTGACGTGAAGACCTTAGAACTACTGTTACATCTTCATCACCTTCAGGGAGACGTGAAGACGTTCAAACTACTGTTACATCTTCATCACCTTCAGGAAGACGTGAAGACCTTAGAACTACTGTTACATCTTCATCACCTTCAGGAAGACGTGAAGACCTTAGAACTACTGCTACATCTTCATCACCTTCAGGGAGACGTTAAGACGTTCAAACTACTGTTACATCTTCATCACCTTCAGGAAGATGTGAAGACGTTGAAACTACTTTTTACATCTTCATCACCTTCAGGGAGACGTGAAGACCTTAGAACTACTGTTACATCTTCATCACCTTCAGGAAGACGTGAAGACCTTAGAACTACTGTTACATCTTCATCACCTTCAGGAAGACGTGAAGACCTTAGAACTACTGTTACATCTTCATCACCTTCAGGGAGATATTTAGTCTTTTAAACTACTTTTACATCTTCATCACCTTCAGGGAGATGTGAAGCCGTTCAAACTACTGTTACATCTTCATCACCTTCAGGGAGACGTGAAGATATTCAAACTACTGTTACATATTCATCACCTTAAGGGAGATGTGAAGACGTTCAAACTACTGTTACATCTTCATCACCTTAAGGGAGATATTTAGTCTTCTAAACTACTGTTACATCTTCATCACCTTCATGAAGATAAGGATGCTTCAAACCAACGTTAAAACAACACATTTACCTTTTAAATCTTTTTATGAATGTATCAATATTTGCCTAATTGCACCATGACAATGGTAACAAACATGAATATTCAACAGCAAACACCTTCAATAAGAGGGAATCATCAGTCAGCATAAATACCACACACTGAAGAAAAATGTAGTTCTGACATCTGGCCACCAGGTGAAGTGAGAGGGAGGTGGAGTGAGATGGGTTTTTTTTTTTTTTTTTTTGTGCGACAGGTTGAAAGTCTCCGGAAAATACAGGAAGCTGCCATGTTAGTGTCAGTCAGCCGCTGTCAGGATGACAGTGGACACTGACAGACAGGGTACCGGTGACTCCCGCGCGTCTGACCTCTTTCAGACCCGGCGACAGGACCGAGTGACACACACACACACACACACACACACACACACACACACACACACACACACACACACACACACACACACACACACACACACACACACACACACACACACACACACACACACACACACACACACACACACACACACACACACACACACACACACACACACACACACACACACACACGAGCGCGTCTATCCGACCTCTTTGAGCCGGTGCTCCTTCTCAGCAACAATGTGTTGGATCATCATGGCCACGGAGTACACCCAGGAGATCACCATGCAGAGAGGCATCATGTGCTCGATGACAAACAGGAAACTGCGGACACACACACACACACACACACAAGTGCACACAAGCATCAGGGTCAACACATGGCATTGCCATCTCAACCTCAACAGTGGTAATGGCCCACGCTGGTACCCATAACCCATAATACACCCATAATAAACCCATAATCCACCTTACCCTTCAAATACTACAATTAAACTAACAGTACCTTTAATAAACAATGCTTTCCCCTCTGCTCTTAAAACACTACACCACCTCAGATGTAATGGACCTACTCATCGCGGGTGTAGCATGGGTACGGGAACATCTGGACGTAGTTCCCCGGCTCCACCACGTCATGACCCACGAAGGTGTTGATGAGCGCCCGCTCCATCATGTCTGAGACGAAGGGATGGAAGTGGATGAGAGACAGAGACAGGGAAGAGAGAGAGAGAGAGAAGAAAAGCAAATCTGTTACTTCTATGATCGAAAGGGGGAGGAAAAAAATACAACCCAAGTTCAAAGGTTGGATGGCTCTATCCATCATGTCTAAGATGGAGGGATGGAGTGAGGAGGGAGAGGAGACGAAGAGAGAGACAGAAAGAGACATGCTTACATTCACAATCTATTACTTTTGCGATATCGATGGGGAAAGTGAAAGAATTGACAGGGGGTCAAAGGTTACCATGCTCTCTCCATTATCTCTGGGATGGAGGGATGGATGCAGCCACAGAAAGAGGGAGATGGAGGAGAGAGGACGAGAGAGGGAGACGGAGGAGAGAGAGAGAGAGAGAGCGAGAGAGAAGAGAGACAGAGATACATTCACAATCTATTACTTTTCCCATATAAAAATGTCCGCTGATAGAATGCGCGCGGCAGCAGAAACATGTTTTTATTCTCCAAACCACCCGTTGGATAAAACACCCGTCACCACAGAGAGCCTGACGTCTCCATCAGACTCAGGGAAGCTGTCAACACCCGGGGAGCAAAAAAACGCTGCACCAAAAGGCGTCTGTTGTTTTTATCTCCCTTCTTCCTCCTCCTCAAACCGCCCGAGACAAGGGATGATGGAGAGCATCCTGAACTGGAGAAGCTTTTTGAAAAAGAAAAATCACTTTGTCTTTCTTTGTGACGCCTCCTCCTCTCCAACGAGCCAGACTGTCCCATCAGGTGGGCCTCGTCATCCTGCAAATTGACACGATTCTATTTGTCTCCTCCTCCCTCTCTCCCTCCCTCCATTCTCCTCCCTTTCCTGTCCCCTCCTCCCTCCATTCTCCCCGCTACTCCCCTCCCTCCGTTGCCTCCTCCCTCTCCCTCCCTCCCTCCCTCCATTCTCCTTGCTCCTCCTCTCCCTCCCTCCATTCTCCTCCCTTCCCTTTGTCCCCTCCTCCCTCTCCCTCCCTCCATCCTCCTCTCCTCCCTCTCCCTCCCTCCCTCCCTCCATTCTCCGTGTTCCTCCTCTCCCCCCCTCCATTCTCCTCCCCTCCCTCCGTCTCCTCCTCCCTCTCCCTCCTTCTATCCTCCCCTCTCCTCCCCTCCCTCCGTCCCATCCTCCCTCTCCCTGCCTTCCTCCATTCTCCCCGCTCCCCCCCCCCCCCCCCCCCTCCCTCCCTGAATAAAAGATGACTTTCACGGACGAGAAAGTGCCATCTCTGCAGCTGCATCACTCTCCTCACAGGTGCTGGAAACTTGAGGAAGCGCGACGCCAAGCAGTTTACCACCAGAGAAATCCTTCACGACGGGATCCTAAGCAGCGCCTTCATGACCAAGGCGTTGCTTTAGCCTCGCCATTAAGGATTCCTTTGGCGCACTGAAGCTATCGTAGCCCTTTGATTCATTGGCCGCAGCAGGAAGACACCTGCAGAGAGCACCTAAAACAACGGCGGGTCGACTCATACAAATCACCCACGTTCGCAGCGCACGCCGCTGTTTTTTTTTTTTAAATGGGTCGGGAACACAGCGGGTGTGTGTTTCATGAGATTTCATGAGACCGCGTACAAGTCAAGATGATATCTAGCCGGGCCTCGGCGAGTTGGCTTGGGATCGCACCGATTTACTGTTTTAGCGGGTGGGTGTCATGAGCCGCTTTCCCCGTCTCCCCATCTCCTTTGATGGCACAATGTCCTCTGTGACGACATGAGGCTTTCCATTCTGGGAAGAGTCCACTACCACCTGACTCTCATTGAACCCGGCTCAGAGCACCTCCGGGTCCCACTGCCCACCTTGTATCCAGACGAAGCCGTACAGGAAGTAGAACTTCCCGCCGGTGTTGGGCCCGGGCCGCCAGTACGCGCGTCGGATCTCGTTGGTCTTCTCCGTGAAGCTGGAGTTCTGGCGGATCTTGTAGAGAACGTGGGGGGGCAGGGAACCGTCCGCGTTGGTCTGGAAGATCACACCTGGGGGCCGTGTGTGTGTGTGTGTGTGTGGGGGGGGATAACAGGTTAACAGGTGGTCATGGGAGGGTGGCAGGTGAAACTTGACGATGCGGTCATCAATCAGGTGAGAGAAACCATGAAGAAGAAACTAGAAGGTCAGGTAAGTGGAGCAAGTGGTACCCTACAGCATGGCCACCTCTCTACCGGTCCACATAGCATTTACAGGACATAGCCAACGACCAAACAACTCATTGTGATGCGGACGTGGAAACAACATGATAGCAAGACTAGAGGTGAAAGGTCATGCGACTTACTAGCGAAGACGGAGACGTTGTCCTGGTACGCCTGGTTCAGCGTGTAGTTCACGATGCTGTCCTCGTCAGGGAAACCTTTGAAGATGTCCACGCTCACCTGCAGATGTGTGCATGTGTGTGTGTGTAGGTATGTGTGCACGTGTGCAAGTGTGTGCATATGTGTGCATGTGTGTGTGTGCATGTGTGTGTGTGTACATGTGTGTACGTGCATGTGTGTGCATATGGGTGCATGTGTGTGTGTGCATGTGTGTGTGTGTACATGTGTGTACGTGTACATGTGTGTGAAAGTGTGAGTGTGCAAATGTGTGTGTGCGTGTACGTATATGTATGTGCACGTGTAAGTATGTGCGTGCGTATGCATGCGTACACACACATGCGCAGGTGTGCATGTGAATGTGTGGTGGGGAAACGGGAGGTAAAAATAAAAACTCCAGGAGACCAGAGCAGCTATTCTTAGCCCAGCGCTGAGCTCCTGTCTGAGAACTTTGGCGTGGGCACGGTGGCTAGCTGTTCTCTCCTGGATCAATAAGACTCTCTTCCTCTGCTCAGTCCCAGCCGGGCCACTGAGTCAACTGGCATCAGTCCCAACACAGTGAGAGGGGGGTGGCAGGGGGTAGGGGGGGGGGCGACCTTGACTATCTGGGGGGGGCCATCAGTTTCGCCCCCCCCTCCCCCCCCCCCACCACCACCACCACCACTACTGATTCACTTGTGGTCAGCATTAGCATTACCTTACTTACTGAACTTGTTGGCATCGCTGACCTTAAACAACACCATTTAAAATGTTTAACTACACTTGCTTGAATAAATGTCCCGCTTCTCTGTACCCATAATGCCCTGGTTCTCCGTTAAAATGCCACGGAAGAAGTCGAGTGCGCTGCCGCCACATGGTGATCACAGTGAAGGTCGTTAAGGACCTGTCTTCAGTATTACTGCTTTATGAGCGGGTTGATCTCGGAGGGAATAGTAAGCAAGTAAAGAGCACAGCCTGAGACAAAACGTTTCGGGGTTGAGATGCCAAGTGAAGTGGTTTGTAATCTGTACACTTAATCACTTATCGCTAAGTGATTAAGTGCAATGCTAATACAATTTACTTGCCTTGACTAATATTGGCAGGGAGGCAGCAGAGAGGGAGAGCACTTTTTTACCGTTTGTTTAATTACAAAATCTTGCTCTCTTTTCGGCTCTTTCTCATTACAGCTCTCGAATGTCACCGAGCCCACCTTTAAAGGCTGGTTTATGCTTCTGCGGAGGGATTGCGTCGTCATCACGCAATGGCCACGCAGTTGCTCGGACGCAGTCATGAGACCGTGATGGTTCTGCGTGGGGTTTACGTGGGGTTTACGTCTCGAAATGCAATTCATTGCCACACCGGTAGAGGGACCAGAATGACCATTCTGGTCATTACATTCGGATTACTAGCGAGTTAAAAAAAGTTTACAGAAATGAAGGCAAAAGTTATATATATATATATATATATGTTGTCGCCAATCAGTCGAAGCATTTATCACACTGTAGCGGTGTTTATGAGTGGAAACCGGAAAAGCGATCTCCAGCCAATGTAGTTCGCGGACCAATCACAGCCAAAGCCGCTGCGTTGGGATTGCGTCACCTCGACGCACGTCTAGGATTTTGGGAGGTGCACGTTGAGGACGTAAAGGGTCCGTAAAGGGTCCGCAAAGGGTCCGCAACCCCCCAGCGATGCGTCGACGTGGAAGTATAAACGAAGCATAACCCAGCCTTAAGAGCTCTCCAAACAAGGTCGACCGGACACGGAGGGTGCTGACCTTGGACATGAAGCGCGTCCAGCCGCAGGCGGCGTTGTCAATGGTGTTCAGCTGCTCCACGAGGGTGGAGGTGTTGGGCAGGGTGTAGTTGCCGTCCAGCAGACCCTGGACCAGCTCACTGTCCGTGGAGTTCAGCAGCTCTGGGTTGCCCTGCAGCTCCTGGGTCAGCTGGGGAGAGACAGGGTGGTGGCGAGAGGGTGGAGGTAAAGGTGGGTTGGTACTAAAGTAGATAGCACTAGTTGAGTGACACACCGGTGTTTCCAGTACCATCATCCTCCAGCTGGGATGCCTGGAGGGCAGGACCATGTAGGTGGGGTTATTGCAATGTGGGGGGGGGGCTGCAATGTGGGCGGAGTTACCTGTTGCAGCCAGGCCAGGTGGTCGTGCAGACGTCCGTCCTCTAGGAAGGTCCTGAGCTGGGCGGAGATGTTGAGCCACACCCGAGCGTAGTGCGTCACGTTCCCCACGAACGCAAACGTCTCGTTGGCCTTGAGTGTGTGTTAGACATAAGGAGGATTTATGTCTCCGTGTGGCGCGCGGATGATGAAAACAACATGACATGAGATCTTGGTAGTTGCGTGAGTACACAGGACAGCTTAAATGTACTTTCGGTTCGGCGAGGTTCAAATGCTCCAAATGCTTTTCATGACCCCCTGTTAAGCTCCCTTCACACATGCATGTCTTTCCCAGAAACGTCTGGAACATTTCCTGCAAATTGGAACAGGGATTTAAATCTCACATAATATGTACCTAGTCACATCTCGAGATCACTGCCGGTAATGCCGTATTGCGAATGAAAGCGGTAACATTTCCAGGAAAGGCACATTAAGTCTGACGTAGGAGTCTTTCATGTGGAGCAAACAAACCAATCACAAGACTCCCCCGATGATGTACAAAATATGACTACAGCTCCTTTTGTTGGCAAACAGGCTTCTTTTTTTACAAGAAGGGTGTAAAATTGGACACATTTAGGGAGGAATCTCCTTCTAAGTTTTAATGGCATCTATAAGATTTGTTTTACCGGCATCTGTAAAATTTGTTTTACCGGCATGTTTGGACTGCCCCTTGACCCACCTATTCCGGCACTGCAACGCCATGTGTGAAAGGGTGCAAGATGGAAATGTTCCAGAACGCAGCTGCATGTGTGAATCATGAAAACCACTATTGGTGCATGAACGCTTGTGGCAGTAACTCATCTGGTACTATGTGTGAAAGAGGTTCATCGCACTCTGCTGGATCACCCATAATGATGCCGGCACTTGCCTTCTGAATGACTTTATCCACCTGGGAACCGATGGGGGAATAGAGGATCTTGGGATTTGTAGTCATCAAGTGCACTAGTAAGCCGAGATTCCTCTGTTCCTTGCTGGTGAAGCCAAGAGAACTCATGTTCCCCTGCTTTAACGCCTCGGGCTCGATGATCCTGGTAGAGAGAGGAGCTGCGGATGTTAATAGTCCATCTGGCTCCACTTCCCTCACTTGTGTTCCACACCTTTACGGCGCCTCATTAAAGCAAAGTGGAAATACCCCCAGGAGAACACTCTGGGTCCAAGAAACCCCACCCCACTATTCCAAATCAACCATGTTGCTAATGAGCCCAGGCTGGAAGCACCACCAATCAGTCAACACAGCCAGTTGAGTTGTGTTACAACGCGGTACGGCTTACTTCCTGGGCCCGGAGTTTTTCCATAACAGAGGTCATCTTTCATCGCACTTTGCCATGAAACGCGATCCTCTGTGTCCTCTGAGATGTGGCTCTGCAGATCTGTGCATAAACTGCTTATGTAGGTCCATTTGTGTGTTTCATGCACTCTCTGGTTGTTTGTTCCGCGGCGGTATCGCTAACTCTCGTACTTAACAGCATTTAAAAAGCACATTAGTGCTCCACAGCGGTACGGCGAGATATCAGAGCAGGGGTATAATTGATACTTGGACACTGGTCCAGGATGGAGCGGCTAGGGTGATTTGACTGCAAGCCGGAAGGCACCGGAGAGAGTGGCCACAGGAGTGGGAAATGATGTATTCTAAACTCCATTGATAAATTGTACAATCTTCCGGTTCCTCACCTGTTGTTCCCACACAGGATGGGCTGCAGCCCCGCCCAGAGCTGCACAAAGGCCGAGAACTGAGTCTTGGGATTTTCCTGCTCCTCCTTCTCCTTCCCCGGCGCGCCTTCTCCCCCCCTGCCGTCCCCCTCCTTCCCCTCTCCGTCTGCCTCGCCGCCGCCGTCGTCCCGGGGCGCGTCGGTGGCGTTGGGCGCGCTCCCGCCTCCCCAGGCGGTGGAATTGGGCGGCCAGGTGGTGAGGTTGGCGGCGGGGCCGGGCGGAGGGGCGTGGCCGGCGCAGGCCCCTTTGGGGAGGAGTCGGGCCAGGCCGGAGAGGAGGTCCACGTCCCGGAGGAGCTGCTCCACGTAGGCCAGGTCCTTCAGGAGCGAGGCCAGCCGGGGGCGCGGGAACACGGAGGAGGAGTTGAACAGGTGGAGCTGCGGGTGGAGGTTACAGTAGATGTTACTTCACCCTCGTTTCTGCCTCGTTTTTTAATGCTATGGAAGTATGCTTCCGTGTCCTGAGACACATAGAACGTTGCTGCATTACAAAAAAGGTATTACAATGCTTATTCATCACTGGAATACCTGTCAACATAGTGCATAGTTGGTTGACTAAGACTACAACAACTATTGGAAAAGTTACATTTAGTGAGAATTGAATTGGCAAATGAAAACTGAATTACAATTACCATGCACTAGGGGTTGCATGACTTCAGATTTTTTAAAGTCGACTCTAATGTGATGAAAGTCGAGTCGACGTCGACTAGTCGCTGATGACGTCATTCATATTTTTCGTCATAATCAAAATCACAGGAGGAGGGAATGTTTTGCAACGACCTGTATTAATTGACATGTACGCCATGTACAATAAAAAAGAAACAGCTCGACAGCAACCGCATCCATTCTTTTTATTTTCTTCGAAAGAAACGCGCAGAATAGAAGCGGAAGCGCAGTATAAAAAGCGGGAGCGCTCCACACACTAGGAAGTCGTTCCAAACTCCGAACGTTCACGAATGCTAGGCAGCACTCCAGCCTCGACTCCCAAGAACGCTCCATAGATCGCGACTCACAAGGAAGTGCTCTAGCGAGTCGCAGCCTCCAGTTCGGAACACGGCCAAAGTCACACAATCGCCGACTAGTCGACGTCACATGCAAAACGTCATTGTAGTTCTTAAAGTCGACTAGTCGACTAGTCTGTGCAACCCCTACCATGCACACATACACTTGCACACGCACAAACAAACAAACAAATGCACACACACACACACACACTACCTTGTCAATCACACTCTGGGTCTTCAGCTGCTCCCTGAGAGCCTGGCTCAGTGCTCCAAACCGCTCCTTCCTCTGCCCCGCCCCTCCGGTGCAGAGGGCGCTGCCATAGGCTGCCAGCAGCGACCGCTCCCTCTCCGGGACCAATAGGAGCCTGGCGAGCTCACTGCTCCCGCCTCCCCCTCCGTCCCCGCAGGTCAGGACTTCAAGTATGGCTCCCGTGAGAATCACACCCTGGGAAAGAAGAAAGAAGAAGAAGAAGAATTACTCTTTTGGTCTCTGCATTTAACCCAATCGTGAATCAGTGGAAATACACTCAGCACACAGTGATGGTGAGGCACACAGTGAGGTGAAGCACACTAATCGAGGCAGTGAGCTGCCAACAGCGGCGCTCGGGGAGCAGTGAGGGGTTAGGTGCCTTGCTCACAGCCGTTCGTACTGGTCGGGGTTCGAACCGGCAACCCTCCGGTTACAAGTCCGAAGCCCTAACCAGTAGGCCGTGGCTGCCCCATTAATTGTTAAATGTGCTGTAGGTGGGTTGTTAAGCGAAAGAGAGAGAGACAGAGACAGAGACAGAGACAGAGAGAGAGAGAGAGAGAGAGAGAGCAAGGTTTTGAAACTACAGTAAACAACCAAAAGAAATCCCCTCACTCCCAATGTTTCTCACAAGTTGATTGACAGACAAGATGGAGTCCCCATACTAGAAATAAGCCCGGCACAACACAATCCTGCCTGTCGTATCACATATCAGACGTCAGTTATTTATCTGACGTCTGATGTGTCTGATGAGAGACAAGCTCAAACCCGGGGTGACTTTCACTTTCATGCGCATCATACTTGTATCGACCAATCATTTTGTGCGAAACAGGGGATCAGTAAGCGTGTAATTGGCCAACAGCAAACACAGCAGCCCAGCCGGCGCAGCTTAAAGTCCCTGACAGTGTTTCACACCAACACAGTGCAGACGGGCCACAATGGAAACACACACACACACACACACACACGCATGTGAACCAACGCCTCTCGCAGCACACGTTTGGTTTCCTGGTGGGACTGCCGGACCTGAGAGTGCCCCGCCCCGTACCTCCACCTGCTGGAGCTCCTGGGGGGCGTAGCGCTGGGCCTCCCCGCCCACCAGGCCGTGCGTCTGGGACAGCAGCCTGACGAGGGCCTGCCGATCCCGGGCGCCGCCGGAGGCGTCCCTCAGGGCCTTGTGGAGCAGACCCCCTTCCAGACCCCGCAGACCGCCCAGCAACCGCTGCTGTGGTAGAGGAACCACGAAGAGAGAGCGACCGAGAAGAGAGAGAGAGAGAGAGCCACAGAGAGAGCGAGAGAGCGAGTGAGTGAGTGAGTGAGTGAGTGAGTGAGTGAGTGAGAGAGAGAGAGAGAGCGAGAGCGAGAGAGAGACATAAGACAGACAGAGACAGAGAGAGAGAGAGAGAGAGAAACAGACAGAGAGCGATACAAACAGATAGACAGAGACAGCAACACAGAGAGTGGCAAAGAGGGAGAGAGAGACAGAAAGAGTGACAGAGAGGGAGAGCGAGAGAGAGACAGCGAGAGGGAGAGCGAGAGCGAGAGAGAGAGAGAGAGAGAGAGAAGTGAAGTAATTAGGTAAGGAAGGTAATTAGGTAAGGCAGAATAATGTAATATTACATTAGCATGGATGCTATAAACTGGTCAGGAATAGATTGAGAGAAATGTGATCCCTAAAATGGGTGCCGCTTTGATCGCAATAAATTGATATAGAGTGCGTATATAGATTGATATAGAGTACCTCCAGGTGTAGGACCCCCTCCCCCGGCTTGTGTCCACTGTGTTTGGAGCCCTGACTCTGGGTCTGATCCTGGGTCTGGTTCTGGTGCTGCTCCTGGGTCTGGGTGTGAGTGTCTCTGGGATAAGAGCCAAAGACGAGGCTGTAGACCTGCGGAGCACAGAGGGCCAGGGGGATATAGTGAGCTTGGCTGCTTCAGCTTCCTCCTTCCTCACAAACACACACACACAATCTCTCTCTCATACTCGTGAGTGTGTGTGTGTGTGTGTGTGTGCGTGTGCGTGCGTGTGAATGTATATTATACAGTATGTGGCCCACAGCCAAGTTATAATAAATAATTAAGCTGAATGAGCTTAAAGATCCATTATCCTGATTCAAAGTGTGTGCGCGTATGCGCGTGTAACCCTGAAATCATTGCCAGCAACAACAACTATATGACCATGTGGATAAAGGAGGGCTTCCATTTCATCTAATTTCAACATAATGGACTACAGTAGGGTGTTGGACTACTACTAGAAGTTAGTTAGGCTACAGAAGTTAGTTTGGCTACAGTAGGGTGTTAGAATCTAGTCTGGACTGCAGCAGTGCGTTGAACTACAATAGTGAGTTGCACTACAGTAGGGTGACAGCCTACATACAGTAAGGTGAGTGAGTGAGAGAATTCTTCAATGTATTCCTCTAGTTATGCACTAGCAACTGGAGAAGACGAGTGTCCTGCCTGGGATGAATAAAGTGCATCTCATCATCATCATCATGGAGATGAGAGGCAGAGAGTAAGTGATGCTGAGGGGGAAGTGAATGAGGAGTGATTGAGTGTTGAGGCGGTCGGGGGCAAGAGGTCAGCTGACTTCCTGGAGGCTGATGGGCGTGGTCAGCAGCAGGTGGGCAGCCGCCTCGGGCAGAGAAAGGTTCTTCACCAGGAACCTTTGGAACACCGATTGGTTCCGCAGCACGCTGGCCAGGGTGAAACCTGGAACACGTGCACGCACGCACGCACACACGCGCACACGTGCACACACACACACAGGCATGAACACACAAGCGGGTATAATACGGTCATAGTAATTGGCTATAATACGTTCATAGTAATAGCATGGATTGACTCTAAAACGTTTTTCTATTGACCATTACATGAAGTAATGGTCAGTGTTGAAATAATATGTTAAAATTCCTCCTTCCCCCTCCCTCAATATCTCTCTCCCTCCCTCACTCCCTCCCTCCGTCAGTATCTCTCTCCCTCCCTCACTTCCTCCCTCTCTCCTTCCCAAGCGTGGAACTCGCGTTCCACGCTTCCACTCGCGTTCGCCGCCACTTCGTTCACATCGCCGCCGTGCACGTCGATATTAATTCAAAGTAATATCGGCGGTGTGCAAATCAGACTTTAGTGGCTGAATATAAACTGACATGAAATAACAATTTGACTAAAAGCAAATCACAGAAGAGACTGTGGCAGACAGAGCGAGACAGAAGGGTTGCTAGGGGCAACAGGCGTTAAGACCTGAACAGAAGACGCCGTCTTAAAAGGAGAGCCCAACACCAACCCCTCTTGTACGTTGGTTTTGCATTAGGGGTCTCCCTCTCTCTCGGCTGAAACACACGCTAGCGCACGCACGGCCTCCGATTGGCTGACAGGGCGGCCCAAACATCTGCTGATTAGGCGTTGATGCAACACACCTGTTATTAATTAAACTGAAATGAAGGGGAGTTTTCCAGGGGAGTGTTAGGATACTGATAGACTTGCTGTTAGAACAAGCGTAAGCGTATGCAAGCTGCTGTGTCCTGTGTGCAGACTTGCTGCATCATTCAAATCAAAGCGCATGACGGTGGAGGTCTCCACTTGGGGCAAACCACAGTAATATCAGATCCGGAAATTGTACAAAAGCACGTGTATTGCGTGCTCATGTAAATAAACAACATGGAGACACTGGTAGAGGAAGAACTGATCTTACTCATCTATCTTACTCATCATACTCATCTTACTACTGTTGAGACGGCGGCAGAAAATAAAGCATTGCACGATCGCCCCCAGCATTGTTTGTCAATATCGCATCTTGCCATCACTGTTTTTTTTTCACACGATCGCCCCCAAGTTTCTTGTCAATATTGCATCTTGCTGACGCGTCGTGTTCACTTGCGATGACGTGCGCGACCGACGCACCAAACGGCCGCAGAATACGCATGGCAGCCATGATCCGTACACGTATGTGTTGTCTACAGCAAGTGGAGGCGGGGTCAGAGGGTTTGGCTCTGAGGTTTGAAGCGACACACGCAACAGGGGGGAGGGGCCAAGAGCTAACCCTGAAGCGGACCCCAAAGGAGCTGTTGTATGATGTATGTAACCATGGTGATGGTTGACCGTGGATGCGGTTGTTAAAATGTAATTACAATGGTGATGGCTGCCCTTGGGTGTGGCTGTTAACACGTAACCATGGCGATGGCCGAACTTGGGTGTGGTTGTTAACATGTTGTTACCATGGTGACGGCTCACCTTGGGTGTGGTTGCGGTCCAGGTCGGGGGGCGAGGTCCTCAGGCTGTCCAGGTGCTGCTGCAGGGCCTCCATCTCCTGGCCCAGACCGGGTCGCTGGGAGCTGAACAGCTGGTTCTGCTCCACCACCTCGTTGATCCGCTCCAACAGCTGGGTGACTCTGCAACCAGGCGGCCAGCCAGATGTTCATGTCGAGCTACACCTAGTACACTTACCTACACCACTTACTAACTCACATACTTTATATCTCACTCACTCATTCTCTCTCACCCAGCCACCCACCCCTTCATTCCTACACTCAATCACCCACAATCACTTGGGTAACTTAATTCACTCACTCATCTTACTAACTAATGACCTAACTAACCCGCGGTGTTCACTCACGTTGAGTTGTTGTACTACAGCTATACCAACAAACTAATGACCTAACTAACCCACGGTGTTCACTCACGTGGACTTGTTGTTCTGCAGGCTAACTAATAACCTAAATAACCCGCGGTGTTCACTCACGTTGAGTTGATGTACTGCAGGTATACCGACTAACTAATGACCTAACTAACCCGCAGTATTCACTCACGTGGACTTGTTGTACTGCAGGTATACCAACTAACTAACGACCTAACTAACCCGCGGTGTTCACTCGCATTGAGTTGTTGTTCTGCAGGTATTCCAACTAACTAACGACCTAACTAACCCGCGGTGTTCACTCACGTTGAGTTGATGTACTGCAGGTATACCGACTAACTAATGACCTAACTAACCCGCGGTATTCACTCACGTGGACTTGTACTGCAGGTATACCAACTAACTAACGACCTAACTAACCCGCGGTGTTCACTCGCATTGAGTTGTTGTTCTGCAGGTATTCCAACTAACTAACGACCTAACTAACCCGCGGTGTTCACTCGCGTTGAGTTGATGTACTGCAGGTATACCGAGTAACTAATGACCTAACTAACCCGCGGTGTTCACTCACGTGGACTTGTTGTACTGCAGGTATACCAACTAGCTAACAACCTAACTAACGTTGAGTGGTTGTACTGCAGGTATACCAACTAACTAATGACCTAACTAACCCGCGGCGTTCACTCACGTTGAGTTGTTGTATTGAAGGAAGCCGAACGCGTCCCTCTGCCCGTCAGGACACAGAGACTGCATGATGGGGATGATCCCAGCGGAGGTGAGGGGAGCCGCACTGTAGAAGGCTGGCCGGGGTCACGGGGTTAAAGGTGAAAAGTTAAAGGTTAAGAAGAAGAGAGGGTATTGAAAAGAAAATGGCCACCCAACAGACACGGAAGTAGAAAATTGTGAGGCGCAGTTTGAGGGGTTGGAAAGGATGGTGGCCATTTTGACGGTCAAGAGGAAAGTAGTTCAAGTCAACAAGGAAGGGAATGGCTCTCTGGGTTAGGAACAGAAAAATGACGATATGATATACAGATATACAGGTGGTCGCCAGACGAAACAGGAATCATTAGTCATTGATGCGAGAAATCCCATCACACCCACACAGGTATAGTGTACAAATTTAAAAGGTGGAGGTGGAAGAGAAGTAGTAATAAAAAGCCAAAGTGGGCAATAGCGAGAGAGAGCAAGAAAAAGACAAGAGAGAGCGAGAACGAGAGAGAGAGAGAGAGAAAGAGAGAGAAGCAGAGCGGGAGAGGCAGAAAGCGCGCGCGGGGGGGGGAATCAGCTGACAGTCAGAGCGGATGGCCAGATGTCAGTAATAACGACAGACTTTCCTCTGTGTCACGCTCAATGGCCCGGCATTCTCCTCAGCGGTCGACAAATGGAAGGTAAACAGGAAGTACAGTTGGCCAGTTGCGGTTGTGGAACGACCACAATCCCCATGGTAACACAAGCCTCCTTCAGAACCCCATCAAACCCCCCCCAAGGGATTGATTGTGTTTCGGGGCGTGTGTCTTCTCTGATCCTTCTTTAATTTCTCAGAAGCACACATGCATGTCTGCTTGTGAACACATGTGTTTAAAGTGATGGTTCGGAGTAAAATTCACCCTGAGGTAATTTCCACCAATAGTCCAGCCAAATACCCCCTCAGATGCATTTTTAGCGACGGTCAATATTTATCAAGTTTAGGGGTATAAGCCGAATGGCTTAGTATTGGAGTGCCCGGTACACTGTGTATATCTCGTAAATTACCCCACTAATAATGCATGGAGTGTTACCCAACTTCTGTAGTAGCACATATATGGTCTGTACTCACAAAACGAGGCATTTTAAAGTTTGTAAGTACACCAGGAGTTTATTTAAAAGAGCACTTTTCTGATAGCTTCAACTAGCTGTTGCTAAGGCTACCGCTGCGTCGACGTCTCTTCCGTCTTTCCGGATAAGTTCGCAAAAGTCCTCTTCAAAACTCACATGTGTAAGGAAAAGGTTAGTCAATTCAACACTCCATCGAAATGTATTGACAACTGGAATAATTGAATACTTGAAATTAGATGGACTGTTGAATTCACTAACTTTTTCCTTACACTTGTTTTGTGAGTACAGACCATATATGTACTACTACAGAAGTTGGGTAACAATCCATGCATTATTAGTGGGGTAATTTACGAGATATACACAGTGTACCGGACACTCCAATACTAAGCCATTCGGCTGATACCCCTAAACTTGATAAATATTGACCGTCGCTAAAAATGCATCTGAGGGGGTATTTGGCTGGATTATTGGTGGAAATTACTCCGAACCATCACTTTAAGGAGTGCACAGGATTGAGAAGGAGAAATAAATGCTCCGCTAGCAGACTCTCTATCCACTCTATCCCTTTACTCCATCACTACTAGACCAGACTTTGGTTTATTTATTCTTCGACGCTGCTTATTACCGTACAGACAGCAAACTGCAGCCTTACTTTTCAGTTTGGTGATCACCTGCGCAGAAAGCTTCCCTCTACGCGATAAAAAAATAAAAATAAAACACATTTCGGGATTTTCCACCAAATACTTGGGATAAAATAAACTGCCATCCTGTCCCTTAAATAGATTTCATGCTGAAACCGGATCTGGGAGTGAAGTGCTGACTCCAACTGTCTCCTTGTGTCACATCCTGAGAGTTCCTAACGGTCGCTGTGTGACAGGGGCCCAGCAGGCTCTGTGCAGCTCAACCCGCTAACACGCTAACCATGCAGGCAGCGGGTTCCGACCTGCAGTGCTGTGCTCCATGTCACTGCCCCTCTTCTAAGCTCAACTACTTAAGTGACTTCACTGACTCTACTGACTCTCTGCACTTTTGCCTCCATAAAAAAAAAGCATGAAGCCCATAACAACATACAGTGACTGAAGGCCTGGGCTCCTCTCTGGCCCCACATGCGTGACGCTCCTGACTTCGAATGATTCCTCTTAATGTTTACTGTATAATAATGTCCGTCTTTACATTGTTCTCACCCCCGGGACTAATGCTGCCTTCACATGGATTCAGGCGGGCAGTACACCAGATATCATTGCATCGGACGGCAGCAGGCAGGCAGAAAACACGGTCACGGTGAAAGGCATTGCTGTCCAAAATATTTGGACTTCTGCAACAGAATTTGCAATCGGATGCAACTTAACTCTCCACACAAGGAGAAAACACCTGGGACAAGAAGCTAACCGTTTCAGACTTCAGCTACATGCATGACTAGAATAACGACAAAATAATAATAATGAACTGTATTAGTAGCTCAGTAGCTACTAATAGCTACTAATAGCGGCAGACAGTTTTTGGAAGTGGGGATCAAGGGGAATCGAACCGCCGACCCTACGGTTAGTGGACGACCCGCTCTGTCCACCCGCTCTACCCACTGAGCTACTGCCACCCCTTTGACCCTTTATTCAAATTCTATTCTTTGTAAAAAAGCCAAAAAACCATAGCAACATATCGTCATGCATTTTTGTGTAGTTGTCCCGCAATTCCAATTCATGTTGGTGTGTATTTCCCGTGCAGTCCAGAAGGTGTTTTCTGCCATAAACAGTCTGCCTAAATTCATGTGTAAGCTGCGATATAACCCTGGACCATTAACTGTCTGTCTTGGCAGCCAACCAATACCCGCACTACTTTGCTGGAATGTAACCTCATCACATTCTACCTGAATCCATTCTCCCTGTCTGCTGGTGCATTGGGCGTGCAGACGAGCTTGTGGGTAACGGAGTCTCTATTACATGCCCGTCTTGGTAAGGTGTGCTTGTCTTGTTGATGGCGTTGATGGTGTTCCCGTCTAATTTCCTTGTCGCCCACATCCCAGAGCACCCTTTGAGCCGAACACCCGAGTGACTGTCACCTGACCCCTCTCTTTGGCCAATCAGCCGAGGGGACGTGGCCGGTTTAGAGTTCAAACAAGACATATGTATGTGAGTGTATCACAAAACCAAATACGGAAATGATGAATGTATGGCATTGTGAGTCAGAAAACATTGGGTAAAGATGAAAATATAAAACACACGCAAAGCCAGAGGTAAAACACGCACACACAGCATACAAGCGCACATAATTATAGATAATAGATTTATAATCACCAATAATACCAATTATCTATGTTGTGCTGCTGTATAAATGGTGTGTGCGTGTCTACACACCATGTTTGCTCATGAAAGATGAGAGAAAAGATTCCCTTTGTTGTAAACCAACAGAACGTCTCAAGTGCCTTCCACTCCACCAATGTGTTGGATCGTTCGCTGATATTCCTAGCTTAGAAAGTGGCACACTATATGGAGCTACTATTAGCATTAGCATGTTTGGTCCGCCCCCCCCCCTTCCAGAAACGAGAGACGCCCAATGACTGGGAATGGAACCATCTACACTTTGGGAGAGCGGAACAGACACGCACAGGCACACACACATACACGCACATGGACACGCACACGCACACACACACACACACACACACACACACACACACACGTACACACGCACAAACACACCTGAAAATTCGATCAACACATCCCCAGTTGAAGTAAACCCACAATCACATTTCGGTAAAGACGTTAGTGAGCCGGGGTGTCAGAAGGAAGGCGAGGACAATAACAAAAAAGTAAACTTGGCAAAACTTACACACTGTGGTGGTGTTTGGAGACACAGAGAAACATGCATCATGCACACACCAACGGAGACCGAGAGGGAGACACGAGAAGGACGTCAGCGAGAAGACAGACAAAGAGTTTGGGGAGAAAACAAAATTAACAGAGAGAAAACAAAAAAAAAAAGATTCAAAATAAATTGGGAGGCAGTTTAATGGTACAATGAAAGAACATTATGAACCAGCAGAAACTGAAACACAATGGATCAACAGGGACGTCAGCTGAGGACTATGGATGAAAACAAAACAAACACAAAAAAAAAAAGCCACCTCAGGAGGAAACACCCCATATTCCGGCTCGCAATGAAAAGCAGAACAAACGCGAATAAAAAAAAACACGCCTCTGGAACAAGCCGTGCGTCTGTGCGCGCTAGCGGGCCCGGCTGACGTCTCCTGATAGCGGGCGGCCTGTATGGCCAGCCTGTATGGCCCAGCGTGACTCAGCTGGAACACCGTAGCGTTGGGGGGGGGGGGGGGGTCTAGCATAGCATAGCTCAACAGAAAACACGCTCTGACGTCACGGCTCCAACTGAAAGTTCCACAATAAAGGCGCCACAAGTTGAAGGTCGGTTTGAATTGAATAACGAACAATAAAAATCGATCGTTTACGAGAAAATGCGGTGTGGTGACGCCTTAACGTTCGCCGCCGAGACTTTAAGCTTTCTTAAGTTTGGCGTCTGTGGACGACCTTCCGGCGATGGCCGCGGCGGCCTCTCCCGGTCCTGGTCTTTTCACTGCATGACTGTGATTTACTACACAACTGGTCATCTGGTCATCTCTGCACAACTGGTTTTTACAAAAATCCGACATGCTACATCCTAGTGTATGCTATTACCTTGTAGTGTATGCCTGGATGTATGTACATTTATGTATATTATCATTTCTTGATGTACATTTTTATATATTTTGTTACATAGGTTACATTATATTTGTACATAGGTTTATACTTTTATTTTTACATAGGTTTTATATTTTTATATAGGTCTCCTTATATATTTATATTTATATTTTCTAACACTCTACTATACGTAGAGTGTCCTCTTTTTTCAACTGGAGTTTTGTCACGAAGACAATTTCCCTCAGGGATCAATAAAGTATGTCTGTCTGTCTGTCTGTCTGTCTGTCCCGGCCCGATGAAGACGTTGACGTGAACCAGTGGAGACGGGGGATGGGCTCAGGTGCAGGACAATTGTCAGTGTGGTTGTTTTGTTGTCTTTCAGGACCACCTACCTTCCTTGACAGGGATGGCGGGCTTCTTTTGCCTCAGGCCCAGCAGGATGAAGAAGAGCACCAACGGGATGAAGATCTCAAATGCCAGCACCCACTGGAGTGAGAGAGGGAGGAAGGGAGGGAGGGAGGGAGGGAGGGAGGGGGGGGGGATGTCAGGGTTGCCAGTGTGAGACGAGGAAACAAAAAGAAACAATTTTTAGTCTGCATTTTCCATTGGAGTCAACCCGCCTAGCATCAGCCTGCCCAGACACCCAGCCAGTTCTGGGAGCTGAACTCAGAGGGGCCCGGGTTCCATACCGGAACCAGGCCTCCTACAGACCTACTGGATGTACAACCAGCACACCCAGCCGTCTCAGACCGTGACTCTGAGGAAGCGGTCCGGGACAGCAGATGAGGTGCCAATGGGTACCAGAGTCGATTCCCCCCTGTGTTCACAGTCTGCCTGTGGGCCTCCTGGAGCAAGACACCCTACTCCTCCGTGCTCCTTAATGATGATGTGATGATAACCTCCCTGCAAAGTGGTATTCACTGTATGTTGCTCTGGATAAATGACAAGAATCTTGAAGTCTTAATGGTGGACCATGAAGCTAGCACTGATTTGACTTAGTTGTAGTCCGATACATACAGTATATAGTAAACAGTATGATACATAGCAAACAGTAATAGTATACAGTTTAGTATATGCAGTATATTTACACAGACAGTAAACAGTAATAGTATACAGCATAGTATATGCAGTATATTTACACAGACAGTAAACAGTAATAGTATACAGCATAGAATATACAAGTATATATGCACAGACAGTAAACAGTGTATACAGAACAGTATAGACCAAATACTCTAGTAAACAGTATAGTGTAGTATACCCAGTACATACACCCTGATCAACAGAATATCGGAGCCATGTATTGATCAGTTAAATGTATTGATCAGTTATATCGGTATGACAGGAAGGCTGTCCATTGAGCTGAACAAGCAGTATTGCCCTTCCCTCAAACTTCACTTCACTTGCCTAGAAAAGTTAATAAATTCAAATATTTAGTTTACTTTTGTTCTGACATCGCTTACCATCACCTGGAATCAATATTAAGAACACACATTGTGAGTTCAAAACACTCAGGTGAACGCATCAGGTGCCCACCTACCCAGCATCAGGTGACTACCCACCCAGCATCATGTGACTACCTACCCAGCATCATGTGACTACCTACCCAGCACCAGGTGACTACCTACCCAGCACCAGGTGACTACCCACCCAGCATCAGGTGACCACCTACCCAGCATCAGGTGCCCACCTACCCAGCATCAGGTGACCACCTACCCAGCATCATGTGACTACCTACCCAGCATCATGTGACTACCTACCCAGCATCAGGTGCCCACCTACCCAGCATCAGGTGCCCACCTACCCAGCATCAGGTGACTACCCACCCAGCATCATGTGACTACCCACCCAGCATCATGTGACTACCCACCCAGCATCATGTGACTACCTACCCAGCATCAGGTGACTACCCACCCAGCATCATGTGACTACCTACCCAGCATCATG
>JAXIVH010000026.1:2949144-2963460 GCA_036785325.1 Urophycis tenuis | reverse complement strand
CAATAGCATAACATTGATGCTAATTGTGTACCTTGATGATATATTGGATCACTGTCTATATCCTTCTCAGTCGCTTTCAAGCCTTTGTTCATACGGCATCAGCTACAAATGCGGTTTGCAAATTAATTGCAAATTTCAATTCCAGGAAGAAAAAAAAAAAAGCTTTACCGATGCACCTTTAATTAAAAAAAAAAAAAAAAAGTGCTGATTCATTCAGCCATCACTTCCTCCAAGAAATATCAGATCCTCATTTTTGTTCAGAAAAGTCAAAAATCCCCTCTAACAGAATCCGTATTTCCATGCAGGCTTTGAACCCATCATTCTTCCCTGTATTTCTGGAACCCCCCCCCCCCCCTCTCCCACCCCCACCCCCCTCCCCACCACCACCACCACCACCACCTCCACCACCACCAGCAGCACCACCACCACCACCACCACCACCACCACCTCCACCACCTCCACCACCACCACCACCTCTACCACCACCACCACCTCCACCACCACCAGCAGCACCACCACCACCCCCCTCCCCACCACCACCACCACCACCACCTCCACCACCACCACCACCTCCACCTCCACCACCACCACCTCCACCACCACCACCGCCCGCTCCCAAATGCATGCCGCCAAGCTGCTGACCCTCTTCTCCCTGCTTAGCCTCTCCTGCTTCCTGCTCCACCGGGGCCTCTTCAACCCCAGCCCCCCGCCCTCCCCGAAGCCCGCCGCGCCCCGCAAGCCGGGGGACCGCGTCATCCTGCTCTGGAACTGGCCCTTCAGCCGCTCTTTCTCCCTGGCCGGGGACCCCTGCCGCGACATGTACAACATCACCGGCTGCTCCCTCAGCGCCGACCGCTCCCTCTTCGCCACCGCCGACGTGGTGGTCTTCCACCACCACGAGCTCCGCTGGGGTAGCCCCTCATCCGCCCTGCCCCTGGACCGCCCCCGCCCGCCCTCGCAGCGGTGGGCCTGGATGTCGCTGGAGCCCCCCGTCAACAACGGAAACCTCACCGCGTACAACGGCGTCTTCAACCTCACCGTGAGCTACCGGCGGGACGCCGACGTCCCCATCCCCTACGGCAGGACGGTGGCCCGGGCCAGGGGGGGTCTCCGGGAGGACCCGGACCCCCCCGCCCGGAACCGCTCCTGCCTGGCCAGCTGGGTGGTCAGCCGCTTCAAGCCCACCCAGGCCAGGGCCGACGTCTACCGGCGCCTGAGGCTACGCATCCCCGTGGAGGTGTACGGCCGGTGGGTGGGGAAGCCCCTGAAGGAAAGGCAGCTGCTGCCCACCATCGGACGCTGCTACTTCTACCTGGCGCTGGAGAACTCAAAAGCCACCGACTACATCAGTGAGAAGCTGTGGAGGAACGGGCTGGGGGGCGGGGCTGTGCCCGTGGTGATGGGCCCCAGCCGGGCCACGTACGAGGCCCTGGCCCCGCCCGGCTCCTTCATCCACGTGGAGGACTTTGGCAGCGTGGAGGCGCTGGCGAACCACCTGCGGAGCGTGGCGTCCGACGGCGAGGCGTACGCCAAGTACTTCCGCTGGCGGCGGACACACGAGGTGGAGATGTACAGGGACTGGCGGCAGCGACTGTGTCAGATCTGCGTGCGCTACCCCACACTGCCACCGCACAAGGTGTACCATGACCTGGACGCCTGGGTTAGAAGTTAGGGGGAATGCGATCCACACTTATTGGCTTTCGTTTCTCAAGTCGCTTGTGAATCAAGTGACAGCGAGTTTGGTTTGTGTTATGAGTCAAAAACTACTAGGGGTTCTGGTGGTTGTGCTTGGGTTGCGATGCAGTGGAAACAAAATTAGATTAGCAGTTTCAGGCCCCGTTTGATGTCTTTCTATTTATAACCACGCATTACTTGATTAGGGGGATGACGACATTGGAGGACATGTTGCAAACGACCTAACCCAAAGACATACCGCTCTGCAGCAGCCCCCGAAGGCATCTGACACGGTATCAGGATGAATTCACGCATGACAATGCGTTACGTTTCCTCCTACTTTCCAAAAGGCAAAACGCGGACGCCTCTTATTGATTATTTTTAACTGCTTCGTGTTCAGCTGCTAATGCGGTTTGCAAATTAGACTTCCAGGGAGAAAAGAAGAAAAAGCAAAGAAACCCATTACCAATCCATCTTGAATCTGAATCCGTTGTTTTCGCTTCTTCTAAAAAAAAAAGTGCCGATTCATCCTTGGTTGCACATGAATGCCACCATTAGTTCATCCGATTGTGTGAAGAAAAAAAGACCTCGCGTCATATTTTCCAGACCCTCATGTGTGGTGAGAAAAGTGTGAAATCCTCTCGGCTGTGTCTGTCAGATGTGCGCGCTACCCTAGAGTGTCCTTCGCTTACACAGACTGCCCTTGGCTTCATGTTTTATTTTAATTCAATTATTAAAGACAGGAAATGGTAGAGTAACGACCGCGTATATTCTGAAGTATAGACTCAACAATTTGGAGGAGCAGGAAATGGTGCACATATTTTGTTGCAGGGCAAACGTCGCTGAGAAAACATTAAAGCTATTTGACTAACAATTCTCAAGAGTTCATTCATTCCCCCCCCCCCCCCCCCCCCCCGCCATGTAGGCCTATGACAAAATAAATTTAATAACATGTAGGCCTAGGGTTCTTTTTGGGTTGCTTTTCTGATTACTTTGTGTTCTCGCCATATCAGGACATACCAGAAATATTGATAGCTCGCAAAATGCCTCTTTGTGAATAGGTCTGCAAAGTAAAATAGCCAATCATATCCCTAGGACTTGTCGTTAGGTGGTTGAATCTGATTTGCCCGAGACTGATTCTACACGTGACAGATGGAAGTTATTTGACACAATGTAGGCTACAAGCCATATATGGTCTACGTATGATCCCCACCCCTTACACAATGTCCAAACATTACTTGTTGAAAAACACTGGGCGTAATGGATGGTATGAATAAAATAACACAATACTTGTTTCACCCAGGTAATACTTTAGTAGCACTTAGAGGAGATAAACTATTATTTTGTTGATCTCGGGCGGGACACTCGTGAATGGCTTTATGCCGGCGAACAGACTGACCAGACAGACGACGTTTCAGTTCAGATAATATAAATATTGATTTATTTCACTTTCCCCCAGCGTCAGCATATCCACATGCATGCCAAACAATCTCGAGAGTGGTACAACCCTTGCACAGACATTTGTATGCAACAGGGGTATCTAGCCAACATAAAGCTTTCCTCAACAAGACGCACAGAAAGATAGAGCCAAAATAAAGCCAGTAAAACAGTCTGCAGGTTTGAAATGACTTATTGGAAGAGAAGGATAGAGTAGAGGTTTGGAGAATACAATAAATAAAAACACTAAAGTGTGATTAAAACCATTGATACCAAAACACTGTATGACTGTTCCAGAGGCTCAACCGTTTTCAAACAGTAGGCTACCATAAAAATAGGTTTCAAAATCTCCTCAAACGTTAATCCGAAAAAACGCTAGTTTCAACTGTGAATACTATAGCTTTAACCAGTAGAAATGTAGTTTTAACCGGCAGTCTTTCTTACCCAAACTGCAGTTCTAAGCAGGAGAAATATAGTGTTAATAAGTAGTTATTACCAATAGTTCCATAGTTGGAATCAGTAGGTCTACAACTAACCAGTAGAACTGTAGTTTTAACCAGTAGTACTATAGTCTATAGTAAACTACAGTTCTATAGTCTATAGAACTGTAGTTTTGACCAGTAGAATGGTCATCTTCAGTGTGAAGGAACTAATATGATACAGTGAAAGTACAGCAGATTTAAACAGCAGTATTTGCTACACACCAGATATCACCTCTGTGAGTTGGCTGCAACATGAAACAAATCCATGAAACAGAAATCAACACGTTACTTTTCCTTGAATCCGATTTAACGGGAGCTAGTCTTTAAAAAATGTAGAATGACTATTGGCGGTTGTTGGCGCAAACAAAATGGTTACTTTGTGTTAACGTGGCCGCAAACTCACAGAAATATTGTCGAGCGTCACAACGTTTTTAAGAGGGGCCACGGCAAGCGGCTTTCCTGAGAGTCAACCACAATAGGCCACTTTCTAAAAACAACACAGGGCTCCCACCCACCAGCCACGGCAGACACTCATAAGTTCAATTTGCCCAAGATATGAACACTCCCAACATCTGAAGATTTGTTTTGGTCGGCGTAAAGCGTGACGCTGATCAGCCGTTACAAGCATTCCATTTGTGACATCACAAGCGGGTTGGTCCGACTCCGACGTACAATGGATAGATCAGTCCAGCGGCCGACACGGTACACTGTACCGACCGGGCGGGCAGATCTAACCGTCACACTTCTGGGTGTCGTTCTACATTCGCAGTTAATTGAGCCAAAGTATCACAAATAAGACGTGAATCAAAGCCTAGCCGGGCTACACGTGGGAACCCTGCGTCTTCAACAGGAGCAACGCAAAAAATAGGAAAACACAGCACAAAACGGTTTGGTAGTCGCCCGGGACACTCACACCAAAAAATAAACATCGGGACGAGAGACGGTGTGCAGTACAGTTGGACCGTCCAGCGACACACCGGACTCTTCCACATTAGCAGCGGTATACAGAGGAACACACACCAGGGCGAGCTCCGGGTCAGAGCGCTAGGTAGAACTGTTTTCAAAGGGACTCTGAAATCATTCAAGTTATACTATGTTTTATAGTGAGCATGTTCACACGGAAACTTGCCGAGTACTGTACAGGAAATGCATATTTATTCATATGTACCTTTATTTTTATTTATTTTTTTTGCCATAGCACAGCTTCATCAAAATCATGCATAGAGGAACAAGAGCAAAAAAAGGACGACACAGTGTCAAAAAACATACGGTTAAAACTTACGATTCCAACGTACGGTCACACGTTACGATGCTGGGGCGTGTTGCCGTGTTACGTTTCCATTACATGTTCAAAAACACGAACCAAAGGCGCATTGGAGAATTAAAAAAAAAAAAAGAAAAAAAAAAAGGATTGCGACGACAAGGATTTGACCCAGAAACGTCCGTAATCTTGGTGGCTGCACGGGAACATGTGACTGCAGCTGAAAGCGCTCTCAGTCTTGGATCGGTGCTCCAAGCGGTGAACAAAACTCAAATGAAAGTCCGTTCTATCCCAGAGTTCAGCGTCTTGTTGCGACTCCCTGATAATACTTATGATGACCAAAAAAAACATCTCTGCTACCTCAGAGTCATAATATCGTCTCCAAAGGAAATAAAAACGCGTGGCTATGTTGCAAACGAGTTGTAGTTTGTAGGATAGTGTAGTAGGCTAGCCGAAAAGGTCCCAGCCGAAAAAGGTCCTGGGTTCGAACCCTGATGTCCGCAGCATAACCTCTAGCACACTCTACCTGCTCAATAAGGAATAATGTGTCTGAGTTCACTCTAAGCCGCTCGGGATAAAAGCGCCTGCTAAATGACTAGCTTAGTAATATTTGTCAGAATGAACCGGAGAACGAAATAAAGGGCAGTATGGTACAAACGATAGCACACGGCAGAAGCAGTGGACACAGAGAAGAGAGGTAGGGAACCACTGGTAGGCTTGGTGGGTCGTGTGAGAGGTGGAGGGACAGGTGGAAAGTCCAAAGCGACCAGACGCGGGTCTCTTCTGCAGGAAACTCAAAGCATCTCGCTCTTCAGCCTCATGATTCTTTCTTTCTTCTCTTTGCGTCACACGCTTCATCCTACTTTATCACATTCCTGCATCATGTACGCCACCCCAAGATTCACGTGCACCTAATTGTGTGTGTGTGTGTGTGTGTGTGTGTGTGTGTGTGTGTGTGTGTGTGTGCGTGTGTGTGTGTGTATGTGTGTGTGTGTGTGGTTGTGCATGTGACCACGCTACTGGGGGAACCTCTGCAGGTAGAGGGTGGAGTCGTCAAACAGCGGGTTCTTCACCTCCATCTCCCCGGTCTGGAGAGGGAAGAGAAACGCAGGGAAATGGAGTTCAGTGACAATGCTTCCTGTAGTTTTCTGTGACCACAGTTCTGGAATTCCATCGTTTCAATGCAATTCCACATACAATACAAAGGTCTGTGCAATTTCCTTTTCACAGCATTCACGAGCAAATTTCCAGTTGTATTATTCAGTGAGTTATTCAAGAAAGTACAGCAAAAAAAACAGACAATATGTGAGGAAGGACAGAACCATGCGGTGTATTTACAGCATTAACCATCGCCTCACCGGAGCCAAACCGGGACACTCGTAGACGGTGAAGTCTCCGTCTTCTGTCTCCTCGTCCGACGTCGCTGCGTAGTCTGATGCCTTTGGCTCCCCTCGATGTCTGGGGAGAGAGAGAGAGAGAGAGAGAGAGAGAGAGAGAGAGAGAGAGAGAGAGAGTGAGAGAAACAGAGAGAGAGAGAGAGAGAGAGAGAGACATAACAGTAAGAATGAAGTAGGTAAGTAATGATTAGGTAAGAAAAAATAAAGAAACATTAAACATTAGATAAACATTAGAAAAAAACCTTTTTAAAAATCTTTTTAAAAACTAAAAAAAAGCCTTTTCTTAAATGTTTTATTGTGTAAACCTGTTTTTATCCTGTTGTACTCTGTAGCACTTTGAGATATTTTTTTTTATGAAAAGTGCTTTACAAAGAAAATTCATTATTATTATTATTATTATTATTATTATTATTATTATTATTATTATTATTACGTTAGCACGGATGCTATACATAAACACTGGTTAGGTATACATGGTAATACGCAACACCCGACCCTTAGCGCTGATGCTAATCCAACAGCACGAAGCTTGCACTCACTTTTCCAGGGAGAGCATCTGTTGTTTCTGGTGCTGGTAGTGGTACATCTGGGCACTGTGGGCCAGCTTCTTGTCCCCCGGCTGTGCAGTCAAATGATTGAAAAAGGTCACAGGAAACCACAGGAAACAACAGGGAACCCAAAATGCCCAAGAGGTTTGCTTCAGAGACAACAAGCCATGTTAGCTCCTTCGCTCCAAGCCAACAGATAACTCATCATTTACATTTACATGTAGGGCTTTTAGCGGACACTTTTATCCAAAGCGACTTACAATAAGTACGTTTGGCAGAAGAAGTTAAACATTTAATTGCTGTTAATACAATAAGGAAGTCGCGTGTTTCAAGTCAAGTTTCAATCACCAGAACAAGTTTCAATATCAACATCACACATCACACTCATCACAGTCATCACAGTCATCACGCTCATCACGCGTAGGACGAGTGACAAACGGCACTGTTTTTCTTTGTGCGTCTGTAATTTACACGCAACAAACAACAACCTACTCTTATCATAAATGAAGAGTGTGTTATGTGTACCCATAAAGGTCACTCACCACAGAGCTGTCGTAGGAATGACCTCTCATCAGTCCGTAGGCCGGGTACTCCACCTTCTGGGACAGACCTACACCCTTCCTCAACCTGAAACACGCACGCACGCACGCACGCACGCACGCACGCACGCACGCACGCACGCACGCACGCACGCACACGCACACACACACACACACACACACACACACACACACACACACACACACACACACACTGTTGGTCTCTCGTCTCATCCCTCATTTCCGAAGGGTTTAGGACTTCTGGGTGAAATTCCCCGTAAACAAGAGGGAAAGTACCGAATTCACCCTCATAGCCACAGGCACGCCCAAAGTTCACTGTACAATAAGTAAGGTATAATTTACAGCGAGCCACTATTCATTCATTAATTAGTCAGGACCTAATACACGGCTACTTACTAAAGAATCAGTAATATGACAGAAAATATGACATTAAAAAATAGATTTTGAAAATGATTCATCGCTTCCTCTAAAGAAATAGCATCCATAGCAACAGTCTGTCCTCCATGATCTGTTACGGTGTTATCCACAGCAGCGGTTTGTTATTCAGAAATAACAGAGTAGAATATTCTGAAATAACAGACTGCTGATTGACCTTGATTCATATTTAGAGTTGTTTATTTATCCCGAAGGAAATTGTCACAACTGCTCTGCTCATGCTAGAAAATAACAACAGAAATATAGAATATGAAAGACAATTGTAATGTAAATATACAGTATTATCTAAAAATTTATTTGTACACAACAAAGGTACATACAATTTCCATATACGTTTACATACATACATGTGTTAGAATAATGCATGGAGTGCAAGGATTCATAAATTAAAGCAGAGAGCTTCAACCAGCAACACACACACACACACACACACACACACACACACAGTGTGACGACCCTCTCTGCCTTCCGCCCTTGTCTTGTCTTCTCCCTTGCAGGTCGTAGTGGGCGGGGCCGAGGGTCGTCAGAGAAGTGGCAGCACTTGTGCTCAATGAGCCTTTAAAAAGCTCTGGCTGCTCACTTTTCACCCCTCTCTCCTTGACGCAGCGTTTGGTTTTTGGTTCAGGTTGGTTCTAGTTTTACACCTTACAACACACACACACACACACACACACACACACTGTTTCACACATGCACTCACCTACACCACTGATCTACTGACTACACCTGCCATATTTAATTAGGTTTCTTCTCTTGTTTATTATTTGGCATTAATTGGTTAATAAAACCATTTTGATTGGCTTTCCTTGGGTTGCGTCTCCCTTTTGGTCATGGCTGTGCTGTCTCGTCCAATCAAGTTTGATTTGTTTGGTGCCCTTATTGATTTAGGGTTTTGTTTGTTGGTGCATGGCATCAGCTATGGTAATGGTGATGTCCAGTGTACCCTGTGTTTGGAAGATGCATTTTTGAATCGGAAAGTTCATTTTGTTCTTCAGTTTGGTGGTTGTTCAGTTGGGTTAGTTTTTTTTTTTTAGATTTTTCTTGTGGTGTGCGGGCAGAGCTGTTGTCTCGGGGACACTTCCGTAGCTGGGGCTGGGGGCTTTACCAGGCAACTGGTTTCAGTGTTTAAAGACCCCCCGCTAAGCTACATGAAGACTAGGGTTCAGTGAGATTAGGTTAGTTTGGGATAGACAGTTTAGATAGAAGGGGAGTTCCACATTAACTTGAGGGACCCTAGTAGTGGCTCTTTGGCCTGTGCAGCACTGGGACTCCGTTCTCTGTTCTTTTGCTGATCTTGGAGTGTTCACTGTCGGATGGCAGGGATAGAGGAATTTGTTACTGCACTGGTGATTGTTTTCTGCATCGTTGCACTAAGCAGCTGTTGCAAATTGCAGACAAGTATGGAATTGGTTTGAGTGATCTTGGTGATAAACGTAAAGACAGTGTGAAGGCTACGCTTAAGCTGCAGTTGGTGTCAAAAGGGGTGCTGGATGCAAAGAAGGAGGGACTTTGTCAAGCACTAGCAGCGCAGACACATTCAGTTCCACCAGGAAATTGGACTTTTGAGCAGCAAAAATAGTTGCTTTTGTTGCAGTTGTCACATGAGAGGGAGAGGCAAAAGGCTGAGACAGAAAGGCACAGGCCGGAGGTGGAAAAGCAAGTTGAAATTGAACAGTTGCGGTGTGAGACAGCAGGCAAAGATAGCACTACAGACTGATAGGTTTGGGTTAGTCAAAACTTGCTAGGGATGTCTTGCAAGGAGACGAAGGTTTGCTCTCTAGGGCTCCTGATGTGAGGAATTTGTTGTTGCAGTGTGTGTTGTCTGGGAAAGCACAGGAGGCTTATGCGTCCTTAAGTAATGACAATCTCACATATAAGTCAGTCAAGGTTGCTGTGTTCGGGGCGTATGCGTTAGTCGCGGAGCCTATCGCCAGTGTTTTAGGACATGGGACAAAAGGGTTCACCAGTCGCATATGGAGTTTGCTAGGGAACTGACTACCTATCTAAATCGTTGGTGTATGTCCTCTGATGTTGATGACTTTGAGAGTTTGTGCGATTTGGTCATTTTGGAGCAGTTTAAGAACTCTCTGCCTAGTCGGGTTGCCATCCATCTTACAGAGTGTAAGGTTAAGACTGCAGCTGAGGCTACAGAACTGGCAGATGAGTACGGCCCGGGGAACACCTGGAAGAGGATTTGTGTCATTACTGCCGTGAGCCAGGCCACTGGAAGTCAGACTGCCCAATGCTTGGGGCTAAGTGGCAGTGCCCAGGAAGTGGTCGTGCAAAGCCTGCTGCCCTGATGCCAAGTGTTCCTGGTTCTGTGGATATGGGACGGTGTCAAGATGAGCATGATGAATTTGGTGTGGTTGAGGACCCTAGTGCGTCTTATAGGCCTTTTGTCTCTGATGGGTTTGTAACAGTTGCTGGCAGTGACTAGCCTGGGAATTCCCATGCTGCTTTGCGCGCGATTTCATTCTCACTGCAAAGACAGCCTGGAAACCACCGCCCTTATTTTCCCCTGAGTTAGGGAACCAATCACAGAACGGGGGGCAGCAAGACGATGAAGACGTCTATGCGCGACACCGAAGCTTGTAGCGTGTTAATCCAACATGGCAGCGGACACAACGTTACCGTTCGATGCAGCCTTAGAAAGTGATAGACATTCGTAGCGCCCAATAAACGGCTCTAGGCATTCGTAAACCACGCCTCAAATACGAGAAAATGCACACCTAGTTCCCAGACCACCATCTCATCGAGATGTGGACGCGTCAGCCAGGCTAGGCAGTGACACTAATGTTCCGAGATCCCGGTGCTCTTAATTCTTATGTTGTGGAATCTGTTTTGACATTTTCAGAGAACATTGACACTGGGGATAGGATCCTTATGCGAGGAATGGGGATGAGGGTGCGGCCTGTCCCAGTGCATAAGATGACCTTAGATTATGACTTGGTGCAGGGGGGAGTGCCTATTGGGGGTGAGACCAGCCTTACCAGTTGAAGGAATTGATATAATTCTGGGAAACTATTTGGCTGGCAGTCGCGTTTGGCCGACTGCCAGATCCAGTTGTGCCTAATTCTCCCTTGAGTTCAGAGCAGCCTGATGAAAGTGCTGTGTGTTTTCCTGAAGCGTTTTCAGCATGTGCGGTTACACAGGAAATGAGTCAGTCTGAGTTGAAGGTATCCCTTTATCTGACACCACGTTTACACATAGCAGGGTATTCTGGAAAAGGCTATTTTCTCCTCGTTTGTAAATAATAATTGTGTTTACACCAATGATAAAAACAGCCGGCGAAGGGTGTCACGAACCCTTTGAGCAAACAGGTGGCCAATCAGAAATGCTAAACGAATGACTCAAAACGACAGACCAACGTGTCACAATGCAAAAACGCCGGTTTCCCTATTTACATGCAACCGCGAAACCAGAGTTTTCCAAAATCTCCACTTTGCCCGGAGTTTTTAAAAATAATCGTTTTCTCTGATGAAAACTGAGTTTTCGTGTAAATGAGAGGCCAAACCGCATGGAAATATCTGCGTTTTCCCATCGTGTAAACGGAGTCTCACAGTGACCTGAGGGATGAGCAGAGGGCTGACCCATTGTTAGAAGAGGCATTTCAGTCTGTGTTGTCAGTCAGCGAGGTGTTGCCAGTGGCTACTTCATTCAGGATGGTATTTTGCTGAGGAAGTGGATGCCCCATGGTGAGGACTTTGTTGGTGACCCCTTTTTTTTCAAGTTGTAGTTCCATCCAAGTTGCGTAGCCATGTGCTAGATCTTGCTCATGACAAGTCAGGGCATTTTATGGTCCGGAAAACCTATGACATGGTTTTACGCCACTTCTTTAGGCCTCGACTGAAGGATGTTTTTCTGCGTATTAAGAACTGTGGTACTTGTCAGCTGATTGGTAAGCCAAACCAGGTCATTAAACCAACTCTGTTGCAGCCAATTCCAGCTGTTAGTCAACCATTTGAGTACTTGTTTATTAATTTATTAACTTATTTACTAATTTATTGTGTGGGTCCACTGCTTCGTTCGAAGTCAGGTAGCCAGTACTTGCTGACTGTAATGTGTCAAAGGACCAGATATCCGGCAGCTTATCCGTTGCGAACAATAACTGCAAGGTCTGTGGTTAAGGCTGACACAATTTATATCAGTGGTTGGCATCCCCAGTCATCCAGAGTGACCAGGATCTAATTTTTCTTTGCATCTTTGCCCACGTGTTGAAACTCTTAGGGATCAGACATAATCAGTAAACAGCTTATCATGCTCAGAGTCAAGGGGTTTTGAAGCGTTCCCACCAAATTCTCAAGTCTCTTTTGCGTGCATATTGTGTTGAGCTGGTTGGGGACTGGGAAGAGGGGCCACCCTGGTTGCTTTTGGCTGCACGGGAGGTAGTGCAGGACAGTACCCGGTTTAGCCCAAATGATCTAGTGTTTGGCCACATGGTGCGGGGTCCCCCTCTGTGTTTAAGGATGGGTGGAAGTGGTCAGACCTGCCCACCAACCTTATTGAGTATGTAAATGGTTTTAAGCACAGGCTGTATTCTACAGGAGGGTTGGCAAAACAAATGTTAGCTGCTTCACAAGCTAAGATGAAAGGGAAGTATGATCGCCGGGCTGAGGTTCGTGAGTTTAGCACTGGGGATCGTGTTTTGGCTCTTTGTCCATTGGTTAGTTCTCCCTTCCAGGCCAGGTTTTCAGGTCCATATACTGTACAGTGGTTAAACGGGTCACAGACCAGAATTATTTGATTTAAACTCTGGGTTGTAGGAAGCCTGAAAAACTGTTCCATGTGACTCTGCTGAAACCCTACTATGCTTACTCTTCTAGTCCATCCAGTGCTGCAGTGGGGGAGTTTTCTGATGAGAGTGGGAGTGAGGCTGTGTTTGAGCCTGATGAGGGGTTATTGTCTGGTCCACTGAGAAATTCAGAGACCCTCAAGCACTTGAAGAGCCTGTTTAGCCGTTTGCCAACAGCGCAAGCTTTTGAGTTTGAAGAACTAATCTTGAAGTATCCTGTTCTGTTTGGTGATGTGCCCTCCTGTACTGATTGGGTTGAGCACGATATTGATGTGAGCGATGCACAGCCTATCCGTCAGCATTTTTAGTTTCTCTTGAGAAGTGTAAATATTTAGATGCTGAGGTGGATGGTTGATAATGATATTGCAGTGCCTTCTTCGTCAAGCTGGGCTTCTCCATGTTTGTTGGTGCCTAAAAGTGACAACACACCCAGGTTTTGCTCTGATTTCCGAAAAGTTAACAAGGTGACAAAGCCAGATTCTTTTCTGTTGCCTCGAAAAGAGGATTGTGAAGATCAGGTGGTGCTGCTAGGTATGTCAGCAAATTTTATCTGCAGAAGGGTTACTGGCAGGTGCACTTGTCCCAAAGAGCACAGGAAGTGGCAGCTTTTATTACGCCCCAACTTTTCAGCCTTTGATGAACCATGTGGTGGCTGGATTGGCTGGTTGTGCAGTTTACCTGGATGATTTAGTCGTCTACAGTGATACCTGGTTTTCTCACATGCAACAGGTTAGAGCTTTGTTTGATCGGTTGGTGGAGGCAAAGCTCACGGTCAATTTGGCAAAGTGGGATTTTGCTCATGCAACTGTGACTTACCTGGGCGAGTGGTTGGACAGGGGTGGGTGACTCCTGTGCATGCTAAAGTGGTGGCAGTTGAGCAGTTTCCACAGCCTAATACCAAAAAGGAATTCACAAGATTTCTTGGAATGGTGGGGTACTACAGGTGTATCTGTAAGAATTTTTCTACTGTGGTGGCACCATTGACTGAATTTCTGAAGGCCAGGGCTCAGTTTGTGTGGTCACCCAAGTGCCAGGAAGGTCTCTTTGGTGAGCAGCACCTGTACTGGCTACACCCCGTTTTGACAGACCTTTTGTCTTACAGGTGGATGCAAGCCATGTAGGGGCAGGGGCTGTGTTGATGCAGGCGGATGAGCAGGGAGTTGACAGTGGTCAGTTTTTTTTCTAAAGTTTAATCGACGTCAGGTAAATTACCCAGTAGTGGAAAAGGAAACTTGCTTTGATCTGGGCCTTGCAGCATCTGGCCGTTTATGTTGGGTCTGCAATGACACCGGTGGTGGTGTATACGGATCACAACCCACTTACCTTTCTCTACAGCCTGCGATACCCCAACCCAAGGCTGATTAGGTGATCATTGTTCCTTCAGTCTTATGATCTGGACATCCGACACATTAAAGGCTGTGATAACGTGGTAGCAGATGCATTGTCGCGGGCTCCGTAATGTTGCCTGTATGCAGTTCATGGTATGTTTTTTTTTCCGTAGGCAAATGTTGTTCTGTTGTTTAGGGATGGAGGTCCTGTGGGACCCCTGTCTTATGGGGGGGGGGGGTGTGATGACCCTCTCTGCCTTCCTGCCTTGTCTTTTCTTCTCCCTTGCAGGTAGCAGCGGGCGGGGCTGAGGGGGCGAGGGTCGTCAGAGAAGTGGCAGCACTTGTGCTCAATGAGCCTTTAAAAAGTTTCTGGCTGCTCACTTTTCACCCCTCTCTCCTTCT
>JAXIVH010000026.1:2941644-2944144 GCA_036785325.1 Urophycis tenuis | reverse complement strand
AGCGGGTGATGACTCCATCACTGGGCTGCCTCTCGGAGAGGAGGGGGAGCAAGAGGGGCTGACACGCAACATCCACACACCCACACTGCACTTGGAACTCGACCACTGCTTTGATGACTTAATAAACGCCGTTGTATGTTGTTATGTTGTATTTTTAGTATTCAACCAAACATACTTCGGATAAAAGTGCCATCTTCCCTGTTCTGAGGTTCACGTTACATCGTTTAGGTGTTTTCACCGATGAAATTGAAACTGAAATAAGTGAATGAGAGAGAGGAACGTCCAGTCTGGATCTAGCTGGTTGTTATGACCCAGTTAAGTTCGGTGGTGGTCTAACCAATGTACTCGCCCCATCTGGCGTCACATATATGTCAAATGAGGGAAATGGTCAAAGTTTGGGCTATGCGAAGGTAAACAGGAAGAGATGCTCGGGACCAAGACCCTGCAGTAGCCAGCAACCGCCTGTTCCTGTCCTTTGAAACCGCCATCATTGTCATCATCATCTTCCTCTCCACTATACTAGACGGGGTCTAGTGGGCTATACTAATGGGTTGCTATGGGCACGTCGTCATGGCAACCGGAGACGGCCTCGACGTCACCAGGGGATGGTGACTCATCGTCACACAAATGAGCAATGTGGGGCGGGGCTGGGGTGGGGTGGGGGTGGTCTTCAGACTTCTGTACATAAGCAGCAGGTGGGGGGGGGGGGGGGAGAGAGAGAGAGAGAGAGAGAGAGAGAGAGAGAGAGAGAGAGAGAGAGAGAGAGAGAGAGAGAGAGAGAGAGAGAGAGAGAGAGAGAGAGAAAGAGAGAGAGAGAGAGAGAGAGAGAGAGAGAGAGAGAAGAGAGAGAGAGTGTTTCGGAGGGTCGTAATGCGATGAAGGAAATGAGCAGAGCAGAGGATGATGAGTCTAACCAGAGAGAGAGAGAGAGAGAGAGAGAGAGAGAGAGAGAGAGAGAGAGAGAGAGAGAGAGAGAGAGAAAGAGAGAGAGAGAGAAAGACAGAGAGAGTGGTTTCGGAGGGTCATATGCGATGAAGGAAATGAGCAGAGCAGAAGATGATGAGTCTAACCAGAGAGAGAGAGAGAGAGAGAGAGAGAGAGAGAGAGAGAGAGAGAGAGAGAGAGAGAGAGAGAGACAGAGAGAGAAAGAGAGAGAGAGTGTTTCGGAGGGCGATGAAGGAAATGAGCAGAGCAGAGGATGAGTCTAACCAGAGAGAGAGAGAGAGAGAGGAGGAGAGAGAGAGAGAGAGAGAGAGAGAGAGAGAGAGAGAGAGAGAGAGAGAGGAGAGAGAGAGAGAGAGGCATAATCCCGGGGGCTTGGAGTCATCCATCAACACAGCATAGTGATCACATGACCACACAACGGTCATGTGATCACAAGCCCATCGTCAAGTTCGTTCCCGACTTTCTCTCCCTGACTCAACCCGAAGACAGTCACAAGTACGGTGAGAGACAGAAGATGGAGAACACAGGGGACACAGAGAGAGAGAGAGAGAGAGAGAGAGAGAGGAGAGAGACACCCAAAGAGAGACAGAGAGAGAGACAGACTGACAGACAGAGACCAAGAGACACACGAGAGAAACAGAGAGAGAGAGATGAAACAGAGAGAGAGAGAAAAGAGAGGAAGAGAGAGAGAGAGAGAGAGAGAGAGAGAGAGAGAGATGAGGAGAGAGAGAGAGAGAGAGAAAGAGAGAGAGAGAGAGAGAAGGCCCTGCACATTGTCTCAGATGTTATTTCCTCAGCATCTTTCGCCCTGTATTGAGTTATGATCATTAGATTAGAACAGCCATTCTAACCACTTTTCTTTCCCTTTCCGTACACCAAATGAGCCGTCATTGGGGGTGGTTGGATCATTGTTTACCCACTCTCCCTCGATACCCACTAGGAACAGGGTGGTCCAGCTTCCTCAGGCCGTTGCTCTTCTATACCGCCTAAAGATTGGGGTGGAGCAGCTGGAGGCAAGCCACTGTTTAGAGGTGGAATCCCTAATGTGTCTGTTCATCATCCCCTTTCCCCGTTGGAGATGTTCCTCTGGCCTGATTGAAGGGTTTTTAGAAAGTGGAGCAAATTGCTGGTACGGGACTCTGGGCTTGGCCTTTAGATAGATAGACGGACGACCCTGAATTAGTTCACACACTTTCCTCCTATGGATACGCCACAGCAGAGCGAAAGCCAACAGTAGCATTGCTTATTAGCATTAGAGTGGAATGTGATTGTTCTTTCCCCCACAACATTCGAGGGGTAAAAGCACAAATAAACACAAGGTAGGGCTTTTACTTTGGGATCGTCTTTCTGGGAGGAGCAGTGAGTGATTCTGCGCTGGTTTCCAACCAGGAGGCGGAGAGATGAATTCAAGGTCCCAGTGTGTCTGTAACTCCAGCAGCTCAACACATTGAACTCTACAAGTACCTGTAAGGCTTGTCAATGATAGCAAACAACATGGAAGCGACAGCACGCAGCAACGCAGATGTCCAAACTGTCTATAGATTGTGTGGACATG
>JAXIVH010000026.1:2859016-2941444 GCA_036785325.1 Urophycis tenuis | reverse complement strand
CAACAAGATATCAAGACACACACACACACACACACACACACACAACACACACACACACACTAACACACTCTCCTCTGATACACTGGATATCATCAAGCAGAACTTGTAATCATCCCCCCACATAAACAGTATTCAATATATGCTTCATGGGCAATAAGATAGTCATTAGGGCGTCCATAGAGGAACACCGATAAATGGAATCTTGAACACTGGAGTGCGTCTTCAGTGCCTTGGTTTGAGATGTGTTCTCTGTCACTACGTGCCACAGGGGTGTGCTACACCACGAGAGGCCGGGGAAGTGACGCGTGCCAGTGGGCTTGGGACACTCACGCTGGTGATGAATCCGCACAGTGACGCGCGGCTCGTCGCGTGAAACGCCTTGTCCTGCGTGCCATCGCATCGACTCAGTGAGGCAATCAACAGCGGCGGCGGCGGTGGCCACTTGACAGGCGGACATGGAGCAGACTCACAGGGTTCCTCGAAACGGTCCGCTTCACGCGCATACCAAAGCGCTGAGGTCCTGGTATGCCCGATGGCATGGGCAGCCCGTACGAGCAGATAGTATCCATGGAAACTAAATTCAACCCCCCCCTCCCTGGAAGGAGTTCTCTCTCAAACACCCACTGGATGGGCCGGCTGAAGGCGCCGGTTCACACGAGCCAATCAGGAGAAGTTTCCCCTCCGAGGCGGAGCTCACACATGGGGGGAAACAAGACACGGGATATTTAAACGTTTGCGTTCTTCACTCTCTAGACCAGGGGAGTGTGAAAAGTTTCAGCCCGGGCCACATCAGCATTATGGTTGCCCTCAACGGGCCGGTTGTAACTGTAAGACTATATACGTTTAAGTAACTGTCTCTGCATTTGGTTATTTATTCCAGTGTGCAAATATTGTACATCCATTTATATCCATGTACAAATGGAAGCATTGGAACCACTGCAATCTAGGGGCAGGATCACAACATTGAAATTGCATTGTGGGAGATGTAGTTGATGGTCGGTCTACGGTACAGTATACGCCTTTTAAGCTCTCGCGGGCCACATAAAATGATTGTGCGGGCCGGATTTGGCCCGCGGGCCTTCGGGCCTTGTTTGACACATGTGCTCTAGACTGACCTCACGTTCACTTATTTCAACTCTGCTATGATGTTGTTCCATCTGAATAATCACAGTTAACTCTGAAGATCTTATTCATCTACAGACTAGCCATAGTGATTTGCTTTGTTCATTTTCAAAATATGACAAATGTTGTACATAAAATGACATGCAAGTACCTACAAGTACTTGCTATGTTGCTACTATTGGATGTTATTTGTAATTCATACATCGCTTCAATGTGACGTGCGTGAATGTCAACGTTACTAATATATCATCATCATCATCATCATCATCATCACAACAATATACTATACGGCCTTGCCAAAGGTCACACAAACAAAAGCAAAACAATACCTCAAACTCATCAAACTGGCATTGTCAAAAGAAGCTATTTCGGTCGTCCAAAATGCCAGATCAGTTCCTCGCTAAGCCAACACCGAACCCACCTGCTGGCTAGAGGGAGGCTGCGGCTTCATAACAACTCCACACACAGGATGGAAAGGTCAGGGGAGAGGTGTGCGTCACGGCGCGTGCACACACACACACATGCACACACACGCATGCACGCACGCACACACACATGCACACACACGCACGCATGCACACACACACACACACACACACACACACACAGTACGCACACACGCACGCACACACACACACACACACACGCACGCACGCACGTGGACACACACACACACACACACACACACACACACACGCACACGCACACACTCACCCGCACACACGCACATTCTGTCATCTCCCGTGTCAGGGAGCAGCAGGTGCTGTCTGGGGTGTCCCAGGCTCCTGACGTCCTCATGTTCCCCTGGTTCAGTTAGCATGAGGTTTACCAACACACAGACCCCCGCGTGCAGCCCACACGCCTCCCCCCTGCTACATCAACCTGCTACATGCCAACACACGGCTGACCACCCAGACCAGCAGCGCGCCGAGAACACACGCTAACCTAATCCAGCACTCTCTCTCTCTCTCTCTCTCCCTCTCTAACACCATCTCTACAGCCAGCCCCCACCCCCACCCCCCCCTCCACCCACTGTCTGACAGCAGCTTAACCTTTGACCTCATGCCTGGCACATGGAGACACTGATCCCAGAGAGAGAGAGAGAGAGAGAGAGAGAGAAGAGAGAGAGAGAGAGAGAGAGAGAGAGAGAGACAGAAAGAGTGACAGAGAGAGGGAGAGCGAGAGAGAGAGAGAGAGAGAGAGAGAGAGAGAGAGAGCGGAGAGCAACAGCCAGAGAGACAGACAGAGAGAGGTTCATTTAGCAGACGCGTTTATTGAAAGTGACTTCCAGTGACTTCCGAGTTCCGACGTGTCAATGAGGAGCAGGCGGGGTCGCGGCCCCATTGCTCCAGGAGGCCTGCAGACTGACAGGCTGCAGACACTCCCCCCAACGCCCCAGCACTGACAACACCGCCAAGGGAAACTTCAGAACAACAAATGACGGACACGAGGACACACGGCGAAGCGTGTCCGTACTACACAGTCATACTGTGTGGGGACGGAGCGACACCCCCCCCCCCCAACGGGGCAGAACAACAACAGCGTGATGTCAGCACAGCAAAAGAACTGGTGTTACCAAAGAGTGCCGCATCCCACATCTTCCCTCCATCCCCCTTTGTCAAAGCGGGCGAGCGACAAGCGGGCGAGCGACGAGCGTCCGGCTGGTCGTGGGGCTGCTGGGCCACCGGGCCGCCGAGGACCGAGGGCGTTTGACGCGGCAGTCCGACCACCGGGGAGTCTGACCGCTTTTTAACTCATAAAGCGCGGGTTCGAGATCAGACGCCAAGAACGCCGCCGTCGCCGTTTAGCTCGGCTGTGCACGTCCGTCCGCAGGCGCCTCAGAAGAGGTCGGCGTGCAGTCAACAACTCCCCCCCCCCCCCCCCACCCCCCCCCCCCCCCCGTAGTCTCAGTTCAGTATTGATTAATATTGCAGTGAATACCACAGCACTGGGGTAGGGGGTGGTGGGGGGGGGGGGGGGGGGGGGGGGGGGAGGGTTTGCAGAGCTCCAGCCACAATAACATTGAGAGGTTTTTCTCTTCTTGCAGAGGAAGTCGGCGTAACCCGTGGCAACAGCGGCCCCTTTCACACAAACAGCGGTTTAATCAGGTCTCCGGTTTTTACTGCCTCCTCCTGGAACACTGCTCATTCACACATACGCACACACACATATGCGCGCACACACACACACACACACACACACACAATGGTGCACACAAGCACACACACTCAAACACACACACACAACTGCAAGCGTACACATGCAAACGTGAGCACACCAACACCTTACACACAGACAGACACCCACTCACACACACGCACACCCGTGCGCGCACGCACACGCACACACACACACACACACACACCACACACACACACCCCACACACAGCTATAACTCTGGAGAGCAGTCTATGGAAGTATAAACCTGCCTGTTTTTATACTGTGCACTGCCTGTTGTATATTGTTTTTACTGTTTCGCCAGATTGCGGAAGTCAAATGTCTATTTTATGTAAATGTTGTGGGACAATAAAGTTTTCTTATCTGATCGTATTTATCGTATATACTTGCTATACGATCCAACGTCTTCCTCACAACCAGGGACAATGGGCGGCATTCTGTTCCTTCTTTTAAGGCTTGACGTAAGGATATTACATCACAAGAAATGAAGAGAAATCAGCCTTGGTCCACAGATACACACACACACACTCACATGAACGTATGCAAGAACACACCTACACAGAACACACACACACACAGTGGATTGTAATCAGTGAAAGGACAGAGAGAAGAAAGGAATGAATGAAGAGTGAGAGGTGCTTAAAGAACACACACACACACACACACACACACACACACACACACACACACACACACACACACACACACACACACACACACACACACACACACACACACACACACACACACTGCTGGGGATGTAATTCAGATGGAACAGAACTAACAGGCCAGACATTCTCCAGATGATACTATTATGAGGGACTGGAGTTTAGTTTATGAACCTGCTCCATCTCTTCAGCAAATTATATATATCGCTATATAATCTGCTGAAGAGAGAGAGAGAGAGAGAGAGAGAGAGGAGAGAGAGAGAGAGAGAGAGAGAGAGAGAGAGAGAGAGAGAGAGAGAGAGAGAGAGAGAGAGAGAGAGAGAGAGAGAGAGAGAGAGAGGAGAGAGAGAGAGAGAGAGAGAGTGCACATATTTTCTTTAGACTCTTAGGCATTTTTTGCCGAAGATTAAAAATCTTTTTTTTTTTTAAATCTTATTTTACCTTTTACATGATTGGGCAAAGAACATGCACATTTTCCATGCTAAGAAAGCAGTTTGAGTTGAATTTATAGTGTGAAGATCCATCAGTGGCACGAGAAAAATCGTCTTCATAGTTGAATATGGTGCTTATTTTTTTGGTCATTTAACTGGAAGGTATCTTGACTGCTGAGAACTTAAAGTGTGCTGTAAGGCACGAGGCAGCCTGCTATATAGATTGTTCCCGCTCAAATTACACAGGAAAAGAAAATATGATTTTATATGAAAGTGGTTGAGTGGCTTCATCCTCCCTCCCAGAATAGTTTGATGGCCGCCAGGGGAGGACGTGGGAGGAGGTGGGAGGAGGAGAGGGGGAGGAGGACATGGGGAGGAGGTGCAAGGAGGAGCAGAGAGACACAGGAGGGAGGGGTTGGGGGGAAGAGGGGGAGGAGCAAGGAGGAGGCGAGAGGGGCTATCGGGCTGACAGGGGGAATGTGTCATAGATGTCTGGTCATCCACACTCCAGTACTCCTCTGATAAGGGAGGGGGGGTCTGGACAACCACTACTTCTACTGTTTACCTATGGAACCAACATTCCAAAAAATAGGGTAAAAGTAGTCTACTTGCACATTTTCTTATTGCAATTCACAATAAATATCTGAAATCAGATATGTTGCAGGTAAAAACAGGTGATAATTTCCTTCCTTTCTGTTAGAGTACTAGGAGGTGAATCAGTTAGCACTTTCATCTAAAGTGACAATTCATCATAGAAACATGTCCTTAAAGGGGCAGGTCCCTACCCAATGTCTACAGTTAGACTGTAGACATTGGGGATCGAACCCAGAACCTCACCACATTACACCAGACTTCCCTTTCGACTCTGACAGATTACTGTGCAGGTTCAAATTCAACAGTTCAATTCATCCATGCATTCTAAATATATCATACCCTATACATAACTATAGGCTATATATAAACAATAATACAAGGATGAATTCATGGTCATGAGTCATTCATTGAACAGGATAGAAAAACAGACTCATGTTTGTTTGTTTTTTGGAGCAAAGCAGTCGTTTTTATGATGATAGTGATGCAGGGTATTGTGCAGTTTGAGCTGTTTTGTGCTCTCATTCAGCCATCAAAACACAATATAAAAAAAACCTCTACCCTCTAATAGACCACACCAGTGATGACGCAGAACAAGTGATTTCAAATCCATCAAACCAAATCTATAACCTCAAATTACGGCCAATATAGAAAGTGGAAATCTGCAGACAATCGAAATAAACATTGCATGAGAATAACAGTTTGAGATTCATTAGAAATCACAGGATCCCACTTTAACAACAACACACATCACATGTCTTGGCAACAGCGCGAGATCAGGTAAGCTACAATACGAGGCCATTCATAATATGACGGGAGGGCAGGTGCAATTGTGATGGTGGTGGTGGGGGCGGGGGGGACTTTATATAAAAACACTACGACAGCATGCATAACAACACCTAAGCGTGGCATGTGTTCACAACAAAAAAAAGCCAATTTCAGGCCCACAACATTAGTGCGCATTCAAATCGCACATTTCCACTTCTGCCAGTCTCCCCACTGTTCTCTTCTATACCTTCCTATCTCTCTTTATTTAATAGGATCTGTATCCTTACCCGTCAGACAGTCACTGGCCAGGATCAACGTTGCAAGTACGGCGAGGCGGGAGAGGAGTGCGGGCCGGACGGCTCCGGAGGACCGCATGATCCTGCAGAGCACTCCTACCATGGCAGCGACGCGCGGACACCGGGGACCATTCCTCCGCCGCGTACCCCCGCGTGGATAAAAAAAAAAAAATGTAGAAGTCAAGATCGTCCTGGAAAAAAAAAAAAAAAGCAGCTGGGTGTAGGCCGACGTTTGGCCGTCTTTACATCAACACGGAGACGCAAGCTCCTGGAGGATTCATGGCGAGCGTGATGTCTCGCTCCGACGCTCGGGTGCGCGGTTGAGGTGCTGCTGTTCACACGGTGTTTTGTATGTGTGCGTGTGCGTGTCTGTGTGTCTGTGTGTTCGCTGTTGCCCGGCTGGATGAGAGAGGAGAAACGTCAGTGTGTCGTCACGACGCCTTATCTTCACCACGCAGGGAGAAGAGCTGTGGGCGTGACCATCCCTGCTGTCTTCCTGTTGTTCCTACAAAGTCATCTTTCCCAAATAACTCAAGCGACGAAAAAAAAAAAAAAAAATCTGTAAACAACGATGTCCTAGCATGAGAGGTCGCACGACCAAAGGAAAAGGAATTCAACAAAACTCTAGGTATTTAGGTAATATTTAGTCATTGTACAAGATGTATACTATAATGAACAGTTAATGCTCAATCTACATCTAGAGATTCAGAACTGTATAGAAAAACATTAATTGATGACACCTGCACCTTTAGGGAAGATTATCATTACATTCCAGACATGAACTACACAACTTTATTATGCGTAGGCTATAGCTTGTTACTTACTACTTGCAACACTGACGTCTGATAGAAATATTACTATCAACTATCCTTTGGCATGGGACAGAAGTATAGTTGGGATATAGTATAGCCAAATGTCTTTTATCAGCTTCTGACCCAACTACACTCTCAAACAGCTTCACTGATCTCAATCAATCAAGTCCTGAAAAGCACTTGGTTGATTGAAGGACTCGGAAAGGGACTGGCTGCTCCTGGAGCCCCAGAAGAACAAGATGTTTGGATCAAGGTTCACCATCCATACACTCGATTACAGAACAGCCTGCAAAGAACCCCCAAAATAAAGAAATACGAATGCAGTCATGCGGGTATATTTAATCGATAATGATTTATTATCAATAATGACACATAAATCATAAGTCAGCGTAAAACAAATCTAAAAAAAGTATGCTTTTCGAAAAAGTACAGGGAAACGAATGCACGTGGAACGAGAAAACAACGACCAAGAAGACAATAAATAAGACAGGAGCAAGGGGGGGGGGGGCGCTAAACTTTAAAACGGGCTTTGTAGTTTGAGTCCCAGGATTCATACGTATCAAACAGCATCTCTTCGTGAGGGAGTCGACTCCTAAAATAGTGTCATTCGTGTGGATGTGAAATGGCTTGATGTCGAGACGTTGCGAGTTGCATACAACGAGGCTTTGTGTGGCCAAAAATAGGTGTTCTTTCTGGCGTCAACGTCGTGAGCAGTTCAGTTACACCGGGGATGCCCACAATAATGTGGAGAAAAAAAAAAGAGAAAAGATACAAATGTAAGAATGTTCATTTGCGTGCGTGTTCCAACACCCCTCCACGTCTCCCACAGATGGAGGACAGACAGAGAGACGAAAGAGAAGAAAGTAAATGAACAACGAGTCCAATGAAACTGAGTATTTAAAATCGGAGTGACCTTTGCACGTTTTTTTTTTTCCTGCACACCCTTAAAGAACCAAAGACAAGCTGCAAGCTCTCTCTGCACGTGCACGCGCCCACCACGTGCACGCTCCCACCACGTGCACGCTCCCACCACGTGGATACATGTGAACGCCCGTGTCGTGAACTTTTCTTCATAATAGGCCTCAGCTCCCCATCAAACAGCATCGCGTAACTCAAGCCCTCAGTAAGGAAGAACGTGCAGTGTGGGTGTGTGCAGTTTTTATGTGTACATGTTTGTGTGTGCATAATGCGTGTGTGTGTGTGTGTGTGTGTGTCGTGTCTGTATGCGTGTAATGTTCATGTTGCCAAGTCCATAAAAAAAGAAGGACAGATAAGAGGAGAGCTTGAGCATTTCTCAGTAAAGCCGCTGGCGTAGTGAAGAGGTGGGTGTAGTGCATGTGCATATTAACCAAGATGTGCAGATGAAGGAGTTTTTTTCCTTTTACCCCCCCCCCCCCAAAAAAATGCTATAAAAAAAACCCCAACACGATCCACCTTCAGAAAACATCTTCCGCCTCCGGTTTCTTCTTGCTGTGTGCAGGCTGGGGAACCGCTGCCTTGCTCACTGGCCGGTGGGTGCGGAAGAGTCTTCCTCTGCACTCTGAGAGTCACTGGGCCGCGTGGGTTCCATCTCCGGCTGTTGCCTTGGCGACTCCGGTGCCGCCCCCTTCGCCTCCTCCTCGCCGGTCAGCAGTGGAGGAGGTGAGGATGATGATGATGGTGATGATGATGATGATGGTGGTGCTGCTGCTGTCGTGGGCGTGGGCGTGTCCGGAGCGTCGGGGGGAGGAGCCACCTCTTCCTCGCCGTCGGCTGGTGGCGGGGGAGGTGGGAAGTCGGCAGCCGCGGGCTCCGGGGCCGCCGCAGAGGGCGTGGCCTCAGGGGGTGTGGCCTCGGGGATCGCGGCCTTGGGGGTCGTGGCCTCGGGGCTCGTGACCTCAGGGATCGTGGCCTCTGGGGGCGTGGCCTTGGGGATCGTGGCCTCTGGGGGTGTGGCCTTGGGGATCGTGGCCACTGGGGGTGTGGCCTCGGGGATCGCGGCCTCTGGGGGCGTGGCCTCGGGGATCGCGGCCTCTGGGGGCGTGGCCTCAGGGATCGTGGCCTCTGGGGGCGTGGTCTCAGGGATCGTGGCCTCGGGGTTTATCAGCTCAGGGACCGAGGGGGGCGTGTCCTGGACGCACTCTGGGGAGGCGGCTATCTGTGGCGGGGGAGGCATCTGCTCCGGACTCTCCGGCGGGGGTAGGGATAGGGGTGCCGTCTCAACCGTTTCCGTGACGATCTTGTCGTCGGCCGGCTCCTGTGTGGTGGCGGTGGCGGCGGGTTTGGCCTCAGCTTCCTTCTCCTCTTCCTCCTTCCCCTCCGCAGGGCTCCCTGCTGTGAGCGGGGGTGCTGCTACGCTCTGGGGGGGGTCTGCGGACAGCTGCTCCTTGTCCCCAGCACATGGCACCTCCTCTGGACGGACGTCCTCGATGCTGGTCACCTTTGGGGGGGAAGCGTCTGTCGGAGCATCGGCGGGGCTGTCCGGTTTAGCAGGACTGTCCGCTTTAGAAGGACTGTCCGCTTTAGCAGGACTGTCCGCTTTAGAAGGACTGTCCGGTTTAGCAGGACTGTCCAGTTTAGCAGGACTGTCCGCTTTAGAAGGACTGCCCGGTTTAGCAGGACTGTCCGCTTTAGCAGGACTGTCCGCTTTAGAAGGACTGTCCGCTTTAGAAGGACTGTCCAGTTTAGCAGGACTGTCCGCTTTAGAAGGACTGCCCGGTTTAGCAGGACTGTCCGCTTTAGAAGGACTGCCCGGTTTAGCAGGACTGTCCGCTTTAGCAGGACTGTCCGCTTTAGAAGGACTGTCCGCTTTAGCAGGACTGCCCGGTTTAGCAGGACCACCGGCGGTGCCATTGCAGCCGCTGCTCGGCGTTTGGCCCTCGGCGAGAACCCCGCCGCCTTTACCCTTCTTCTCGTCCACCTCCTCCGCCTGTTCCTCCTCGTCCTCCTCCTCCTCCTCCTCCTCCTGCTCCTCCGGGATGCCGTCCACCCCCGGCACGTCCATGCACGACGTGTTGACCAGCGTGGGCGAGCCCTCCACCTGGATCATGGACACCACCTGCTTCATCCTCCGCCTCTTCTTCTGGGCCTCCGTTTCCTCCGCCCCCCCGTCGGCGGCGTCACCCTCTCCGGCCACCGCCGCCTCCTCCTCCTTCTCCTTCTCCTGCTGCTGCTGCTGCTCCTCCCCCTCCTCCTTCTCCTGGGAGCCGTACTCCTCGGCCCAGTCGATGGACGGGTTGTCCCCCAGCAGGTGTAGGTTGGGGTCGCTGCTGGTCAGCACGATGCTGTCTCTGTAGAGGTTGTGTCGCCGCTGGACCGCCGCGTCCTTCACAGCTGAGGGGGGTGGGGGCACAAGGAGTTTGTTTTTGACACGTTCTCCAGCAAGACGTTTACCCGCACGCCCACACACACACACACACACACCCACGCATACGCACACACCTTCGATTCGCATGAATAGTAAATTCAAGCAACAACCGCAAAATGTTTTTTTAACCGTTAACTCAATTGACAGTCAACTACCACCAATCACTTATTAGCATGTAAACTTCCTGAAACATTGACATTGAGAAAGGACATTGACCATTTTTTGTCCATTTCTTTCTCATGAACACAGCGTTTCGAATAAGCGCAGCTGTTCCCGTCGTCCCGATGGGAGGGTTCCTCCAGACCTAACTGACACGTCTTCCAGCTTCTACATCTACGCTGAAGAAGACACCCGTACACGCCCCACAGTGGCCTAGCCAGAAATGTTGAAATGGGTGGGCACAGAAGAAAGCGGGTGGGCAAAGCCAATTTGATTGAACGTACGTTTGGTGAACATAAATGAAGGAAAGCCCTCTGATTGGACGGGCAAGACTGACAACTAGGCGGGCATAGGCCTGTCCGTGGCTACGCCTCTGCACGCCCCCTTTTTGCCGCTCACGGACCTACATGGCCCTGCATGGTGTCTCTACGTCAGGGGGTGGGGGGTGGCATGTCCGCCTATAACTCACCGGTCATGATGTCCTTCATGACGGAGTGCAGCACCACCTCCTCGAAGATGCTGTCCACCAGGATGAAGCGGGAGAAGTCCTCGAAGATCAGCTCCTGGAAGCCGGGCAGGTCCTGGAGGGGCAACGACCGACCCGGTCAGTACTCACGTGTGTGTGAGGACACGCTTGTGAGGTGCGTGTGAGAGAGCAGAGGAGAGGGGAGGGGAAGGGAGCCAACAGACAGTCCCCTCCCTCTCTGCCCGGTCCGTTCTCAACTCGCCGCCACCATTGACAAACATTTCACGCACCTTTGATGAAGGGCGAGGTGGATTCCCAGAACCAATCAGGGAAGAGATCACCCTGATTGGCCCAGCAGTCGACTCAAACTGAAACTCAAACTGAAATTCTCAGAGCGCATTTCACGCACCAATAGCTTTACATTTAGGGCATTTAGCCGACGCTTTTATCTAAAGCGACTTACGAAGAGTACATTTCTCATAAGAAGGTGAAACATTTCATTGCTGCTAAGACAGTAAGAAAGTCACCAGAACAAGTTTCAAGCATTTCAATTGCTAGATTAACCATTGCTAGTATGCAACATCAAAGAGTGATCAAAGTGCCAAATTACAGAGAGTGATTAAAGTGCCAAGACGTACAACAAATAGAGCATTAGGGTTATGCAGGGTTCAGGTGGCTATGGGTAAATAACCCAAACTAACCACTGTACCACCTCGTACCCAAGACTTTACTGTATTATTGTACCATAACACGGTAGCATCATTAATGAAACCAACGGGTCGCTCTTGGAAAATGGGTTTTTAGCCTGATCTACTGGAGTAGCACGGTGTGTCCCACGACAGCACCCGTAGCTCCATTACAGCAGGATGATGTCAGCGACATTCATCTGACACAGAAAAGGGCTTCATAAATAACCAGATGCGACAATGGAGGATTAAAATAGACACGTCCCGCACAATGAGATGTCGGAAGTTAAAAGGGGGTACAATGATCTAGTGGGTGTAGTGTCTGTCTTCAGCCCAAATCATAATTGTGCACACACACACACACACACACACACCGGGACTGTAGTGTATAATCTGTAAAGGTTGACGCTTCCCATTGTTGACTAGCTCATGTAAACAGAGATGGTCTGAATGCCCTGCAACTAGAACATGTGGTGTGGCCCTCGGTGCACACCTACCAGTGCCAAAGCTGTACAGACCAATCACACAAGGGAAAGAACGAAGACACCAACAAACGAATGCACAAACGGACAGACATACAAACTAAATAAGGTTAAACATAGTTCTCAGAATAGTTCCTCTGAGGAGGAGGAGGAAGAGGAGGAGGAGGTCAGAGGAAGAGGAAGGAGGTTCTTACGGAGGAGCAGGCTGGCGTGAGCTGCTTCAACATGTAGGGGATGAAGATCTGGAGCAGTGCTTCTCTGAAGAACCTCTTCCTCACTGTGCTGCTGTCGTAGTCAAACTTCTGCAGGCCGACACACGGAGAACAGATCCAGATGTTACGAGTATGGAACACAGAATGTATACACAGATGTTCACAGCACTGAGCAGACATGACACAGCTGCGAGGAAGGACGTTGGTTTAGAACATTAAGAATACAGATGTTGGATGGTTGATTGATTAAGAAAAAATGTATGGACGGATTTATTAATGACTAATTGATGACAACATAATGAATGCATGAATGAATGAAATAATGAATGAGAGAAGTGTTGAATGAGTGGGGGGGGGTCCTTTAGTACCTTGATGACGCGGTCCTGGCAACGCTGGATGGTCTTACAGAGACCCTCTGTTCCCTGAGACTCCAGACTCTGGTGAAGAATCTGCTCAAACGTATACACAGCATCATCCATTTGCTGGGGAGAGAGAAACAGAGAGAGACACACACATAGACAGACAGACAGAGACAGAGGACACATGGTAGACAGACAGACAGACAGACAGACCGAGACATTATTAATTAACCAGACCACACACAGATAGACGCAATCACATGCATTCAGAGCCTGGATAGCTCAGTTGGCAGAGCATCAGACTTTTAATCTGAGGGTCCAGGGTTCAAGTCCCTGTTCAGGTGTGATTTTCCCTGTCTGGGATTACTTAACATTTTATAGATGAAATACGATTCTGAGTAGCTACAGGTGCGATGGAGTATATATCGATTCATAACAATATTTTCTGATGCCACATAAGTCACTATGCCTGAATTCAAAACATATACAATAATGGGGACTGTATGCTCTGTATACAATTATGGGGACATAATTATAGTCAGTTATTTTCATTTTAAAGCATCCTTTTGTTATGTGGTGCGGTTGTGCATAGATCTGTTCTTTACGCTCGGCACCAAGTCGTTCCTGATATGCCATCAAATCGATACGACCATGAATGCCCAGAACATCAGCAGTACCACTGAAGATTATGTGGATGCTTTAAATCCAGGCCACCAACAGAGGGCGCTGCTACACAAGTTCAGACCTCTGTAGCGCTGCAGAATGTTTCCTTCACACGATTGTAAAACCAAACGGTCCAATTACCCAACCAAAAAATTCTGGATTGATCATTTCCATATTTGGCTTCCCACTGTCAAAATCAGACCACATGATACTTTCCTGCCATAATTAACAGTTTTGAGCAAGAACAAACAGCATTTTAGAAATTCTTTTAACTTCATATTACACCACATTAATCACATGGTACAGCACCACAATTCTAAAGATTTTGTTCTGGATGAAACAATTGGTCTCTCTTAACGCTCCCCCCCCCCCCGACAGGAAGTGGTGGTTTGGGTCGTCCTTGAACCGTTTCCTGTTCATGTGTTGTTTATGAACTCTGAGTGACCCTGAATTGGGATGCCCACCCCCCATTTAGACGATCTACACGGACAAGGCCAACTCTCTATAGAAAGGGGCCGGCCATGGTTACACGCCTGTGTGTGTGTGTGTGTGTGTGTGTGTGTGTGTGTGTGTGTGTGTGTGTGTGTGTGTGTGTGTGTGAGAGAGAGAGAATGCCTGAGTGCTTGGTGCTAAACATCTGGAAAAGTACAAAAAGGAGTGTTGCCGTGGCAATGCAATTTTTTTTTTTAAACACATTAAAGTCTCTCACTGGCTGACTCAGAGCTAATGCCAGGCACTAAGTCGATGATTATGCAAAGCAGGACTTTAGGCGGAGATAATTTCCCTGGGGAAGACACAGAAAACAGCAACGTTTTTTCCTTTGATGTAATTTGCCAAAATAAAGCTTTGAACTAACCAATTTAGGATTCGAGCTTGATAAAGCACAAATGCCAAAAGGACACTGTGATTAAGAGACACATCTAGGTTTGTATTCATCTATGTCTGTATCACTTTGTGTCTGTTAAAACGCACCCAAACACCACTAAACACAGGGTCAACAACAACATGAGTCAAATTGGCACCAGGTTAACGACCTGCTGTAATTGCAGGGGCTCACCAAAGGGGGGGCACTGTTCACGTGACGTTTCATAGCATTCGCGAATCTAAAATAAAGTGTCACCCATTGAAAGGCACATCCTCTCCACCCGGACCCCACTCACCTCTCTCATGAGGATCTGGGCTCTCTGGACGAACACGGAGGGGCTGGAGACGTCGAAACGCTGCTGCAGACCGTCCAGACTGAGCTGCTCAACCTTCTCGTAGCAGCTCTGCATCTTCACCGGGTGGTACGCCAGCATGGATATCTTCTCCATGTGCTGGATGGCCGAGAAGGGAGGGAGTGAACAATGGTAAGATGGTACTTTGTCAAACCCAGATGGGAAACTGGGGATTCGTCATACGTTACTTTGGATATAAATTGTCTGGTCAATTGCTAAAATATGTGCTATTTGGGTGACCTCAACCCTGGAGATGGATCTGCATATGAGATCCAAACGCTGAACTGAAAAGGCATCTGTACCAAGCCTTCCTAACCACGGGCAAACATTTCCAAGAGGCCAGTTCTGCTTCTGGTCACCAGTTTGTCAGCATGTGAAACACACAGTAGTCATACAGCCCACTGTAGACTGCTGTGTTGGGAGTCTGCATGAGCAGGTGAATCATGCACCAGCTTGGTGACCAGGAACTCTGATAATACATCCGTGACTCATGCACACGCTTCCCTTTGGTAAACTATGAATTGGAAATTCTCCATTGGTGACCAGCTCATCGAGATAAGCAAGAAAATACCCCTTCTGTCTGCGTTGGTCAGCAGCTTTGTTGAAGTGAATAGCCGCGTATGTCATTCGAAAACCGCATCTTTGAACAATCAGCATGTGCATCAGCAAATCCAACATGAACAAATAAAACTATTGAAACTATTGTTTCCTTGAAGACGCACACATGTGCGCACACACATTCACACACACACACGCACACGCACACACACACACACACACACACACACACACACACACACACGCGCACGCACACACACACGCACACACGCACACACACGCGCACACACACACCTCTGCCACCGTCTCCTTGGTGCCCTGGTTGACGGCATTCTTGCTCATGTCCACCAGCTCCCTGAAGAACACGTCCCGGACCTCCGAGAAGCCCCTGCTGGTGGGCTCCATCAGGGCCTCCAGGATGGAGCTGATGTATGGCTGGATGCTCACCTTCAGCAGCTTGTCCGCCTTGGACAGCACCACGCCTGGGGAGGGGGGGTAGAGAGTAGCATCAGGGTCTGACTCTCCCATGTGACCATCTACATTGGGGGGGGTGGCAGTAGCTCAGTGGGTAGAGCGGGCGGACAGAGCGGGTCGTCCACTAACTGTAGAGTCAGCGGTTCGATCCCCTTGATCCCCCTCCTCCTCCTCCAACTGTCCACACGTCGAACCCCACAAATGTACTGATTTTAAGTCGCTTTGGACAAAAGCGTCTGCTAAATGCCCCCCTTTACCCATTACTCTATTACATTGCGGGATTAGACATTCTGACGGATAAGACCTCTAGTAAGCCTGTTTTTATGTGCCTTTTCGTCCACCTCCCATGCTGTAGAGGCTTTGTGTGCCTGCATGTCTGCACCACGGGGCAGTGCGTGGCGCAGTTCCGTGTGTGGGCTGCTATAAAATGTATTCCTGAGCGCAACGCTCTCTCGCCTCCAAAACAGGATTACGGGAAAGAATTTCAGGGCAACTTTGTTGATGCAGCAACGTTTCTAAAGATGGGGTCTGTGCTGCGCGGAATTGTGTTAAGTGTTCCAATTTTCGGCGCGTTAGTTCGTTTAGGATCACATCATGAAGAACAGCGTGTCAACTGAGGGCTCTTTGTCTGCACAGCGCACATTCTCCGTGCTAAAGTGACACTGTGAAGCAACAACACGGACCTCGCCGCCAATCACACTGTTGCGCTGGGATACATCATTTCTTCATGAGTAACTGTACTTCACACTTCATACCACGCGATCTCGGTCAGCTGAAACAGGGTGCTTTGTGTGATGGTTTTTCTGGGGAGGTTTCAATTCAACCGCCCTTCACTCTGTTCCAGAGTGCCTCCATTCATTCACATAGTGTCATGTGCAGCGCTAGGTTTCATTTGCCAATAAACCAGAAAAGAGGAATGACACCCAATATTGAGGTTGGACGAGGTAACGTTGGGTAAATCGCACTGGCTGCGTTAGCGGCAGTGGCTACAGTGCTGTATCAGCGGCATTGGCTGCAGTGCTGAATATGCTGTCATGCAAAATTAGCCGCAATGCTGCAATAGCATTACATTAGCTGCGGTGCTGAATATGCTGTCATGCAAAATTAGCTGCAATGCTGCAATAGCATTACATTAGCTGCAGTGTTGCATTAGCCTTACATTAGCTGCAGTGCTGCATTAGCGCCAGCGTCACGTTAGCTATAGCGCGACACGGCGGCGCGGGCACTCGCCTGACCTCTGATCTTGTTGGTGACGTGCTCCTTGGAGGTGATGATCTGGTCCATGTCAGTGCGGATGGAGGCCTCCAGCAGGGGGCGCCCCGCCTCGCACCGCTGCTCCACCGCCTGGAACTGGGCCTCGCACTGCCGCTGCACCAGGGTGTACACGGCGTCGCTGATCTGGACGCGCACACACACACACACACACACACACACACACACACACACACACACACACACACACACACACACACACACACACACACACACACACACACACACACACACACACACACACACACACACACACACACACACACACACACACACACACACACAGTCAGAACCTGCAAAAAAACGCAGACACTTGAAGCGGGTCTTTTTGGTACGGCTGCCCTCACCAGCATCCAGTTGCGCTGCCTCTCGTGCATCTTCCCTTTGAGGCGCGGGGAGATGAGGTCCCTGAGCTCTGGGACGAGGACCTCCATCACCAGGTTGGACAGGATCTGCGCGCGCACACACACACACACACACATATGACAAAACGCACACACCGTACATGAATCACTGACACACACACACACAAAATATGTTGATTAAACCACATACTTGGTATTAAGACTGGTATTGGTATGACACACATATAGTACATGGCAATCCAAAGCATCACACACACTTCTGTATTTGAACAGTGTGTGTGTGTGTGTGTGGATTAGGTGTGGCTGGGTGTGTGTTGGTAGGTATGGCTGTTATGTGGGGGTACTTGTGTATGTAGCTAGGTGTGGCTGTGTGTGTGTGTGTGTGTGTGTCTAGGTCTGCACATGATAGATCACTGTAGAAAAGTGTCCCCTGACAAAAACCAAGGTCACCTACTGGTGTGCTTGCCTGCATGACTGCGTGCACACGCACAACCACAACCACACCCACACACACACGCACACACACACACACACACGTCACTTCTGCAACTTTCAGAAACGACTGCATGATAAATTGTATTGCAGTCTTTTTTTTTTCCTGCGAGGACAAAAAGGCCTTTGAACTAGCTGCCGCCTACTGAAGGACCATTCCAACCATCAAGCAAGGGGAATCATCTTTAGAAACATTAGCTCCGTCGGCGTCCGCTCTCTGGATGCTTCTCAAAACCTGACCTCCGCCAGCCCACTCACTCCCATTCACGACGGGACAAATTAAGTCATCCTGTTTCACTGCCCAAGGAATGTACAGTAAATCAACTCAGCGCCACCTGAGATGAGTGCCTCAGAGTGGTTTCGGCACCGCACAGAAGTCGTGAAAACGTATCCACCTCCGATAACATAAAGACCCCGCGGGCTGCTCCCGGCGAACAACACTGGGTTGAATAATTAAAGTCTTTGTTGTTTGTTTTTCCCTGGATTAAAGAGTTTGAGGAGCGAGGTGAACCGGTCGGATAGAGACAGCGCAGCGTGTCTGGGGGCTGTGTGTTTACCCGGTACTGCCTGGCTGTGATGCCCATGCAATCTCACACTTCTGTTCGCCTGTTCAGCACACACACACAGGGCATCAATACGTGAAGGTGTGAAGCCAGTGGACACCTTGGAAACAAGTCGATCCTACCGGCAATGTGTCCTGCTTCATTCAATATTATTTTAATTGAGTAAATATATCCTGGGCGCAGCAAGCCGTTCGCACGCGCACACACACACACACACACACACACACACACACACACACACACACACACACACACACACACACACACACACACACACACACACACACACACACACACACACACACACACACACACACACACACACACACACACACACACACACACGGGAAACCGGGGAATCGAACCGGGGACCCTGGAGCTGCTCACCTGTGGGGGCCCGCCACACATCATATCCCAGGTCCCGTACTGGCCCTTGGCCTGCCGGTAGAGACGCACAGAGTCAGTGAAGGCTGGGGTCTGAACCCTGCTCTCCTCTGACAAACCTGACGAGAGAGGAGAAATACAAAGTTAGACCCATGAGTTTACCCGGCATCTGCTCGTCATTCATTCATTTTCTCTGTTAAGGGGTTTTGTTAAATGTAGCTAATTTAACTGCCAACACTGCCAGCATATGTCCTGTGAGACGACACATCATCACAAACATCACAAAGATTATGTACCTGGATTTACACTCTGTTGCATTCTGTAAGTGTAACTGTGTTCCTGCCTCTGTAAAGCACGCTGAAAGCCTGTTGTGTTAGACAGGTGCTATGGAATACAACCAGCCATGCCCGGCTGAAGTGGTCACCCGCACACCCGCCACAGTTTAGGGAAACTTGTTTTCGAGCCGGTTTCCATGGAGAAGCCAACAAACGCCAATGGATTTTAGGGGAAGTGAACGCAACGGCCCTTCCTTAAAAGCATAAAAGCATGCCATTATGATTGACAGCCGCGTCACATGAACAGGGACGGGATGTTTGCCCTGCGTCTGCTGTACAAACACCGCAAAAGGGCCCAGAGCGCACAGAGTTTATGTTAAGATTACAGAACAAGGTGAAGTGCGTTTCAACAGTGCACTCCGCCGGTCGGATTCAATTTAGAGTCGCGGGTTCCAAATACACAACTGTGATTCATAAAGTGCCTCAGGGCCTCTACATACGTTGAGAGAGTTGTAATGTAGTGCTATGACAAAGCCAGGAAGTAAGTGTGTGTGTTTGTGTGTGTGTGTAGTTATGGACCAGAGGCAGGAAATCACAGGCCCTTTAGAATGCACTCTGTGTGTGCGTGTGGCCTTCCGAATATCTGTGCGCGTGCATGTGGCCTTCCATACTGTATATCTGTGCATGCGTGTGTAGGAGTTAGGCACAAAAGGAAATAGGGATAATATTTTTTTTTATGCAGCTCACCAAAATAGACAGCTTTAGAGTTCTCTACAAGTTAAAGTCATAAAAGTCATGAATGTACAATACATTATCATGCAGCGACCTACAAGTGAGGGTGAGAGTACATGTATATGTGTACCGTTTGTTTTCGTATACTTCTCTACATTTTTGCATCGCCTTGCTGTACTTTGTGATTGAGATGTGTGCTCGTCATGTATTTCATGACAACGGAGCATTCTGGATCTGAATACCATATTCCTCACAGGCACTCAAACCCGTCCTCTGGCGACACCGTCGGGAGGACCAACTCGAACCCGAGCACCTGAACATGTAAACAGCGCACCCAGTGTTTCAGGAACCAAGGGCTGCTACTGTACACACTCGCGGCAGCCCCTCCCAAGCCAAGCCACACCTCACCACATCATAACACGGTGCAATAACAAGCACCGTGAGGACCGGCCAAACAGAGGGCCCGTTGTCCCGAGCAACGCCAGCTGTTTGGCTCCGCCCCCCCCCCCCCCCACACACACACTTCAGTGGGGTTCAATGAAACTCTGCTCTATGGTGTGTGTGTGTGTAGGATCACTTCCTCCTTTTTCAGTGTCGCCGTCACCATCACTCGGAATTCACTTGTGAAATAGTTTCACAATAGATGAACACATCCAAAATTTGGGTCATGTGACATTCTGCCAGAGACCGGAGCTGGCAAGCGACTGCATAATGACTCAGACGCCGCCCCTTGACAAACAAGATGGCAACGCGTCCACGGGCACCACCTCTCTACCTGCCAGCCTCCCTGCCTCTGGGTGGGTGACAGGCCGGATACGCGGCCGCCTGCCGCCTGACGTATCCGGTGTGTAAAGACACCTTTAGGCAGTCGGAACCACACCCTCCAGTCTCTTAACACACACACACACACACACACACACACACACACACACACACACACACACACACACACACACACACACACACACACACACACACACACACACACACACACACACACACACACACACACACACACACACACACACACACACACACACACACACACACACACACACACGAGAATGTCACACATTCTGCCCTGGTGACAAAAACACTCTCACTGAGTTAATGACCTAAATTACCTCTTGTTTACCTCTTCGGCAGACGCCGTCATCAAAAAGAGACTCCCGGTGGATTGGGGTTCGAACCCACAGCCTTTGGGCAGGGAGTCAAACCCAAACTGCTTAAATTTCCCACCTCCCCAATTAAGGCATAACTGATGCTGGAAATACCTACAGTACAGTACGCAGAACGCTTTTGCAGAGGACACGTGGTGTTAATCACCCTGCCAGATGTTCCTGCTCCGGTCTCCAGATGCAGATGTGTATAAATATCTGAAGCAACTGCTCAACAGCTGGCTGGCAGCTTTGCATACGAGCACCAGGTTATCTCCCTCTCTCCCCTCCCCCCCCCACCGTCTCTCCCCCTCTCCCTGCTGGCACCACTACAAACCAATGACTCACTAATTAATCTACAGTGAGTTTTTTAAACACCGGGAACCCATTAATAATATCCGACATACTGCACATTTACACTCCTCTCATTCTGAACGTTATCACATCTTATTAACGAATGTAATGGAATGACTATGAATTAAGAGTTTGTCATCCCGCATAGAAAGAGTCCCTTGCCGCGTGTCTCTCACTTGAAACGTTGCACCTCAATAGAAAATCTGCACAGCGATGTTTACTGACGTGCTCTGCATCGACGGTACGTTTATACATAAATAACAGCCGCCGTGGTTGCAGGTCCTGCCGCCGCTTGCGTTGACGGTTCTGCGAGTCGGCGCAGGAAATACAAACGTCTGTCGCCCCCCGCCCCGCCCCCCCCCCCCCCCCACACCCCCGACATGGAGCTAGAAACCCGTGGAGAGGCACGCGTCGAGTGTAGTGCGGCGCTCTCTGAAGGGGGGGGGGCCCATGGGGGTTGCTACGGCGACCGCTAGACGCGGCCTCGTGGTCCCTGGCCCTTGAAGAGGGTGGACACCAGCGTGGTTCTGCTAATGGGGACACACCTGGGCAGTACCAAAGGGGGGGGGGGGGGGGGGGGGGCACGGAGTGAGCCGCCCGTCTCCGCAGAGGGGTCGGTTCTGGCGACGGGGCGACCGGGGGCCCGTGTGTGGGGAACAAAGACCATTATGTCCGGTGGGTCGCGGCATGGCGCCGTTTCTCTCGCACGCATTTCCAACTGCTCTGCATTCGCAAACAGTTATGTTTTGCGTTTACACGGACCAACTATAGCTACAATGGGAGAAGAACTCCATAGTCGACCCTTTGTGTGTGCGTGTGTGCGTGTAGCCAGATAGCTTGTACCAAAAACATGTTTAGCACCTGCTTTGCTGCGGGCTCAGCAGAGATGAGCGTGTGCCAACTTAGCTCGAACGTTGCGCCTCGCAATGTTATGATAGTGAGTAAGCCGGTGCCACGGAGAAACAAGTCGCGTTCGGCTCATGTTTACAGGGCTTTGCTTCCTTCTTGCGTCAGCGTTTCTGAGAGAAGGCGATGACTGCTCACGACTTCCAGAGGACAATCGCAGTGCATTTTCTCAGAGCAGGAGGAATCGGGGCCCATCAACGGCCAGGAATGACTGGACAAAACTCAAGTGTTGAAAAGGTATGCCTCCCTTTTCCCTCCTGCCTCCCTGGGATTGGGCGACTTATGATACACTTGGAAAGAAGCCATCGCCCCCCCCCCCCCCCACACACACACACACACACACACACACACACACACACACACACACACACACACACACACACACACACACACACACACACACACACACACACACACACACACACACACACACACACACACACACACACACACACACACACACACACGTATTAACCTGGCAGTGTAGCAGAGGGGTTATGGAGAGTCTGTGTGGGGATTTGAAATTTAATTGGGAATGGTGGGGACTGGGATTGGAGGAGGGGGAGGAGGCTGGGGTCAAGGAGGTGGTACTGGAGTAGGTGATGCTGGTGAAGGCATTGGAGGAAGAAGAGGTGGTGGCGATGGGAGAGTGTGTGACGGTGTCCCCTCTCGCTTGGCATCTTTGGTCAAGCACACGCGACAAAGGAAGCGAAGGGACGGCGAGAGACCGACAAAGAACTCGGAAGACAGAGAGAGAGAGGCCGCGAATAAAATGCCACTTACAAAGCTCCATTAAAAACAGCTATTTACATCTCAAGCACTCAGCGTGCTTTAACACATGTCATGTGCAGCAGAGAGCTCTCGGTGTGTGTGTGTGTGTGTGTGGGGGGGGGGGGGGGCTCCAGGTCAGGCGTTGGGGGGGGCAGAGCACGACGGAAACCTAAACAGCCGAAGAGGATCTCCACGTACCAAACTCCACGAGGGAAGCCACGGCGAAGCCACGTCTGGACGGGGTCAACGCACTTGAATTGTCCCGACAAAGGTCAGACCGGGGATTTGTGGCGAAACCACACTTTGGTTTCCCCCCGCATCCCAATGGATAAAATGAAGCACCAGTCAGAAGGTAGAGCGTACGGTTCCCACCGCTCTGCTCTCCAGTCACCGCAGAGAACCTTAAAGAGCTTCAGACGTGTAGGTTCTTGCCGTCCCGGTATTGCGCAACCTCCACTTAATACAAGCAGCGTCACATGGCTACTGGAGGTTTGGCGTGGTTTTTCATCTCGAGACATGAAATTGCTTTGCATAGCATTTTGCCGTAAAAACCGGAACTTGTGCAAAGAGATGAGGTCACTGTTGTTTTTAGACCGAGGAACACGGATGTAGGATCCGAGTGGATAAAGATCTTCTTCTGCCTCCTTTTCGCCGGTCATTGTGCGCTTCTATCCAGCTTCAGTTTGATTGCAACTTAAATTTGAAATACATCAGCTCCTAGCCTAAAATTAACACACATTTGACATTTCTGTCGGTAATGTGATCATGATAACGATTGCACTAATGTCATCAGAAAGAGCACAGCTGCTAACTGATAAACTATCTACAAATCAAAAATGCTGCTATCTCTCTCTTTGTTCACATCATGTCACACTGCCATGTTTGTAAGGAACAAACAAGCGCCTCTATAGAGGACACCATCTTATCTCTTATCTTGGGATCGCCATCTTACTTGTGAGCTTTGACCTGTAGTTTTACTCAATATCTAAATACCATTTCTACAGCTATCAAGGAACCTCATCACTCAATGCCGTCGTAGACAATGACATCATTTAGCGTGTGGATGTGGTTGGAAAGGAAGTGGTGAGAGGAGGTAATGTGGGTGCGCGTCCAGTTGGTTGCAATCTGCAACATCACCACTTGATGCCACTAAATCCCACAAACTGCACCTTTAAGTTAACTCGGATCAACTAGCATCCGATTGACGCCAACATTCACAGTTCACGATTCAACAGTATACATGTTAATGTTTGCATGCCTGTGACGAAAAGGGTGGCCGCTTTTACACTTTTTACACACAAATAAAGTTTGATTTGAACTCACCGTCGTTGGCGTGTCGCACGCAGTCCTGGAAGACGGCCAGCCACTTGTGCTGCTCCTTCTCGGTGACCACGCAGAAGTAGAGATGGCGTCCGTACGGGTGCCACAGGATCAGAGGGAACTGCGTGGCCACCTTCAGGAAGGGGGAGCTCCCCACTTTGGCCTTCACGCCTGCGGGGTAAACAATGGGAACAGACAAACGGTTAACCTGAAACAGGGCGCAGGGACACGTTGAAGCTACCCGTTAAGCTCAAAGCACAAAAACGCGTTGGCACAGGTGCAAAAATAATGGGGTTTCTTTTGATGTTTGCGTCCAAATTAGACTTGAGTGCTACCTGTGAGCGAGCCCTGCTAACCCTTTGACCCTCTCCCCTCTGGCAGGAGGCTGCGGTCCATCAGGACCAAAACCTCCCGCCACATGAACAGCTTCTTCCACATGAACAGCAATTTCCTTCAGGGATCATTAAAGTATGTCTGTCTGTCTGTCTGTCTGTCTGTCTTCTTCCCAGCAGCAGTTGGGATCATGAATCGGTCCCGGGACCCCCCCTCACCCCCTCCCCCTCCCCCACTGACAATATCACTCTTTGCACTGCTTCCATTCACTTTATAACACTTGCTGTTGCTTGTTGTTTGTATTGTCTATTGTTGGTGTTGTTTTGCTGTTTGTTCACTGTACTGTTGACTGTTGCGCATCAACCACCGGGACAAATTCCTCGTCGGTGCAAACCTACTTGGCCATGAGGTTCTTCTGAAAGTTCTGAGTCTGAGTTCTGAGTTCTGCAGCAGTGGTGCCCGGCGGGCTTCGCTTGGTTGAAACAATACGCTTTGGTTTGTTCTTTGTGTGGCGATACAAAATGTGAAACAAGATGATGGTGTGTACTCTGTGTACTTTGGCCTTCAGACTTGTATCAGTACTGTATCATCTGTACAACATTAGAAAATGTACACGCCACATCAAATATCATGATTATTATTGTTGTTGTTATTATTATTATATATAATACATACAAGCCACGCTACACAGGTAAGTTAAGGGTAAGGCAAAGACTCGTTGTGTTGAGCGTTTGCTGTGCTTTTTTTTGTGTGCTTTTTTGTGACATTGATAGTTTGTTTTTTGTTGTAATGCTGCATTCCTGGGTGGCCCTCCCCGCCCGCCCGCCACCCCCCCCCCCCCCCCCCACCCACCCATTTCTAAATCTCAGTTTGACACACACACACACACACACACACACACACACACACACACACACACACACACAGGTGGTTGAAGTCAGGGTGATGAACAGCCTCTGGCGTAGCTCTCCTCCATGGTGTTCACAAGATTAGATGTGACATTTAGAAGAGTGGTCGGTCACCCTAAAGAGGGCCCCGCAGCTCTGCGTCCTCCACCTCTATGTCTTCCCTTGTTCAGTGCACGCACACGCACACACACCACGCACGCACGCACGCACGCACGCACGCACGCACGCACGCACGCACGCAGACACACGCGCACACGCAGACACACACAAGCGCGCTTCCCCATACCTCCCTAAAGAAACATCTCCATCAACATGTTATGTAATCCTTCCCTCCCTTGTTGCCATTTTTTCCTCCCGTTCTCCTGGCTTTGTACCGCACGCACAAGACCACCGTGGGATAGTTAGTGTCCTTGTCCTCAATATGCTCCCCGTGTGATCTCCTTATGTACACTCTACTCTACAAAGCCCACTCAAATATACGCAGTATACTTAAGAAGTACACTTAAGAAGAATGTACACTCCTAATAACATTCATAACACCACTGCTACCGTTGTAGCTAGACAGACAGACATACTTTAATGATCCCTGAGGGAAATTGCATTGCAAATTGAGAAATTTAATTGCATGGCAATTATGGCAATTATGCATGGCTAGTCTGCATGTTACCGTCCTCAAGCCCCAGCTCACCAGGTAGGCTGTTGGCCACCAGCTCCAGGTACTGCTCCATGGAGGTCAGCACCTTGTATCCCGCGCAGTTGATGGTGCCCTTGGGCTGCAGGCCTCTGTCGTGGGACTGGGGGGACAACAGAGGGACAGGGCGCAGCCAATTAGAGCGGACATGAGAGATGAGTGGGGGAGTTCAACACGATAAGAACAGAGAGACAACAGAGATAACAGAGATATGTGTGGGGACAGGGATTAACCAATCGGACACAAGCATTGAGAGTGATTAGAATACAAATGTTTGGAGAGTCTTTGTGCAACTTTTTCTCAACAGTAAATGGAAAAGACTTTCTACATCTTCATAGTGTTGGATGTGAAATACGACTAATGTTTATGTTTGCACACACGCTGTGAGATCATGTGACCGGGAAATCATATATATATATATTTATATATGAAACACTAGGAGACACACAAACATGCTAAAGAGCTCCACACACGGTACCCCTGTGAAGGTCCAGCATGATTATAGACCCTAAACAGCTTGCGGCCATATTGCTCAGTTGGGTGGTGAAGCCTTCTAGAATATTGGAATATATAACCATGACGACTTAATGGGAATGCATTCTTAAATGCTACCTGGGCGGGGAAATGGAATGCAGAACTAAAGATAATGCACTTCGGTTGTCCTGGTTTCAAAGGCTCCAGAAGGTTTGGCCACCCAACTCACCAACATGGCCGCTAGGTGGGCCAATATATAAGTCCATTATCGCATTAAAACCACACTCTGTGCGGACGGGCTGTCAAAAGGGCCCGACCCTCCTCCCTCTGCTGACTTTGGGAAAGACTTCACCGCAAACAGGAATTTTTCACTCAGACGACCCAAGTGTGGTCAAAAAGAAAAAGCCCATGATGTGGGAGCCCATGTGGTGGGCAGCATGGTGCTCACCGCCTTGCTGTCGTAGTAGTTGATGCTGTAGGAGTCTGGGATGAAGAGGAAACGGTTCCGCCACTTCTTGTTCTCCTCCAGGTACTGGAACAACGCCCCGGAGAAGATACACCGGTTCTCCAGGGGAACCTGCACGCGCACAGACACACACACAGACACAGACAATTAGACAACGGATCAGATTCATCTGCATGCTAGAAGACTTCTTGAACTAGGTGAACTCAGTGCTGGAATTCAAACAATTGTTTTGGGCTCTGAGAGTTCTTGGGAGGAGGGGGGCAGGTTACGACCCATGGGAACTTTTACTTACATTTTAGTACCGTCATTGTGTATGAGCGTTAAAATGAGCGCTGTTGTATGTAAAATAATATAGAAAAAAAAAGTTAAAAGTGAAAATAAAAAAAAAACTCTACAGAGATGTAGAGACCTACAGACATGGATAAAAGAGGTGAGATACAAACACAACATCTCAACGAGCACCAACCCACCAGCACACTAGAGCCGCTGGCATGCTAGCCAGCTAGCCCCCACTAGCATAGCTCGTGAGCAGGCAGGCGGTGCTCCAACAGCCCTCTTAAAACCAGGTCCTTATAAACACCCCGTGGTGGCCCTGCACATGGGGTGCAGCGTTTAACGACGGGGGGGGGGGGGGGGGGGGGAAGAGAGAGAGAGAGAGAGAGAGAGAGAGAGAGAGAGAGAGAGAGAGAGAGAGAGAGAGAGAGAGAGAGAGAGAGAGAGAGAGAGAGAGAGAGAGAGAGAGAGAGAGAGAGAGAGAGAGAGAGAGAGAGAGAGAGAGAGAGAAGGAGAGAGAGAGAGAGAGAGAGAGGATAGGAGAGAGAGAGAGAGAGAGGAGAGAGAGAGAGAGAGAGAGAGAGAGAGTCGAGAGAGAGAGAGAGAGAGGCTGTGAATACCAGTGGCACCGCTTCACATTTAAAACCCAGTAGGGAAAACCTGGAGCCACACAAACACAGCCAATAGAAGGAGAAGTAAAAGAGAGAGAGGCACCCCCCCCAGCCCCCCCCCCCCCTTTCTCCCCTCAACTGGTGGGTTTTTCTGTGTGTAGCCATGGCAGCAGGTAGCACCTCCTAGAGAAGACAGAGGGATGGCATCCTACTGGCGGGGCCAAGATGGCGGTCGAGGCAGGTAGCAGACACTTTTTTAGCAGGAAATCCGTTTTCGGGGAGGTGGCGAGAGTGAAGCGCGGAGGAAACACACGCACACACCTCTATATGACAGATTTTGTTGCAAAAATTCAGTTGGGGCGGATTTCATTTGTTTGTTTTCCCCACTGACTCCCCCTGATGGAGCGTTCGGTGACCAGAGGCAAAGCCGCAAACGAGTACACAACAGGATTGCACGAAGGAAATGTTTAATGTCCAGGAAATATGATTTAACTTCCAATTATTACCTCTGTAGAGCACTTTGAGCTGCAGATTAAACATGAAAAGCACTCCACAATAACAGTTACTGCTGTTATAATTACAATAACAATAATAGCTATCCACAGACACTCTGTGAATACCTAATAATAATAATAATAATAATAATTTGGAGAGTTACCATACTTATTATGGCAGTAGCTGACAAGAATGCTGCTTCACTGCATCTAAGAGTGATTAGCTAGGCATCCTCAGCTCCTCAACCCTGTTTTGTCAGTTTCTGGTTAAGGCCGGATAATGGTTTCAGGAGGCGTTAATAAAAGCGAGACGTAGATCTCAGAGAGAGGGTGTGGAGTGAAGACAGTCCACTCTGCTGAGGACAAAAAGGGTTTCCCAGGGGTTCAGGGGCCTGCCATGACATGGCAGCCAGCTATTTTTTTTTTTTGTCTGACCTCCGCGTTGATAAAAACACAGTGTCAGTTTGGATTAAACAAAAGTTTTCCCTTCTGTTGTTTGTCCGCCGTCTGGAATGTAGACTATTTGATACGGCAGACGCAGTCCAAAGCGATTTATCCTTCGGGAGGGAAAATAAAGTGAATCTAATCTTAGTGTCAAAAGAAATGCAAAAAATGGCCGTCCCCACATTCTTCCAGATCACATGACACGCAGACACCGAGAAGTAGAAGAAGAAAGTGTAGTTTTTTTTTTTTTTTTTTTTTACCTTGCGGTGGAGCAGCTGTGGCTGAGGGCCGCCTCCTCCCTCCACGTCGAAGCGCATCTTGTTGAAGAGCGCGACGCCGTACTGCTGCTCGTACAGCTTGCCGAACTGGCCCATCACCTCCATTGTCCGGGCTGACACACACAGACACACACACAGAAACAGACACACAGACAGACACACACACACAGACACACAGACAGACACACACACACAGACACAGACACAGAGACAGACACACACACACACACACACACACAGACAGACACACACACACAGACACAGACACACACAGACACAGACACACAGACACACACACACAGACAGAAAGACACAGACACACACAGTTAGATCGCAGCTCTCTCTATGGCAATTACAGGCAGGCAGTTCTAGGAGAGGTGGTCAGTCTGGCAGTAAGGGGGGGGGGTACAGCTGGAAGATACTAGGCTGGAGTCTGGACCCCTGTTGTCCACCTGTAGGCATCATCGAGGAATCGTCCCCGACCTGCTCCATGCGCATTACAGTGGAGGGGGGGGATCACGCAAGTCGCTTTGGATCACGGTGTCCTCGCCATGAACAGATGAACCCCTACGGGGGAGAACTGGAGTCATTGTCTTCAGCACTGGCGAGAGCGGTCCGTGTGTTTCGCAAGTGTTTCGGATTGGACTCGGAACGACACAAAGCCCCGAGTGTTTGGGCACATGGGAAACCCTTTCCGAAGTAAACGTCCATTGATGTCGGAGCGAGGTAAACCTCCCCCCCGCCCCCCCGAGACCCCCACAACAGGGTATTGTCGGGTGTAGAACACCGCTTCCTGGTGGAAAGTCAAACACAACCTTTATTGAATCAGAGAGGAATTTCTCACGGGCCAGTCAGAGCCTTTATCAGCATGTCCCCCTGCAACCCCACCACCACCACCACCACCACCACCTCCGTCTGTGAGAACTGATGGTATTCACTGAACACCCTTTAAACCCTGAGCAATGCACACTCCTGCCCAGCTGACGCCCCGACACTTTTTTTTTTTTTTTACAGCTCATTATCGGTGCCGAGGGCGGGGCCAGGGGCGAGCCAACACACGGTCTCACCTCGTGAAAGGGGTCATAGTATTTCTCTTGTTTAAGTAGCTGTCGGGAACAGAGGTTTCAGCGCGGAGCAGCAGCCACGTTAGCCGACATACCGACACTGCGACCCGACAGCCCCGCCCCGCCCCCCCCCCCCTCCCGTAAAGGAACCCATAAGACTCAAGTCAAACACTGATGGATGGATTCAGTCACGTCGACTCACTTGCCCAACGCACACCAAAGCAAAGCTGAAGTATTAAATGTCACTTTCAATTTCGATAATAATCACCAAATTCCAATTAATGGTGTATAACCATGTCCAGAAATACATAAACATAAATTAAAAGCACATGTCAACCTCCTTTCTTGATCAAATCGGCATTAGAACGTGCCTCTCGCTTGAAGGGAACCAAGTGCGGGCCAATCAAACAGTACAACCACTTATTTCACCCCAATATGTTGTTGTTAGATTTGTGCGTGGCGACTCTGCTGAAGTTCCAGAACAACTTGGCACGCTGGGATGTCTCCCCCCGAACACACTGGTGTCACTGCAAATCAACCGTAGTAATCTATGAATAGTCACTTATGATAAAACAACGATTCAAGGGTTTACTCGCTCAGATGTGTCCGCCGATACCCAGCTGTGGTTTTCGTGGGAAAAATGCGGCAACATCTTTGCAACTTCAGCTGGCGGGAGAGGAGGGCGGAGCGAGCCCGGCTCTTGATCCCATCTGCTCGGCATCATGGGTAATGACACGTTGCTCGTGGGGTTTGGACGCAACACACAGGGAGACGGGCGTATGGGTGAATCCCTTTCAGAGGGGGTCGGGTAGGGTTGCATCAGATCAGACTCTGTCTCTCTCTCTCTCTCTCGCTCTCTGGCAAACAGGCAGCAAGCATTCTGTGGCCCGGCCGGCGGAGGGAGAGGGTCCGGTCAGGGCGGGGTTCTGGGATCCGGGGTGGGTGAGGGAGGTAAGTGAAGCCAGGTGTGTGTGGCAGTACTACTGTACTGTTCAGGCCCGTTGAGGAGACGGAACCCTGGGCAAGGCATCAAAGACCGGACCTCACAGCAATGATTACTCCACACAGAACAAACGCGCCATTCCGCCACGCAATTCCGATCCAACGAGTCACAGTCGAGAGGGTCAGTCACTTCCCCTCTCTCCCTTTCACTCCCACATACTGGAGGAGGGGTGGGGGGGGTCAAAGTTCAACACAAACCAAACCTCTCAGAGACTCATATACACATCATAGGATCACAAGAGATGCTTCCAAACGACTCATAGCGGACTCAAAACAAACAGCAGGGCCTTCATATTGGTCTTGACGGCTTTTTTTCCTGTGGGCTCAAAGAAAGAGCAGACCTCCTTCGCTGCTCTGTGGATCTTAGACTTGTCAAAACAACGCGTTATCTAGATGACTGACTCTACACTGGAGGTTAGTCTTCTCTGCTGCGTCCATGAGGGGTACTTGTACTTGTACTTGTATAAAATGACAACGTAAAATATTACATTGAATTTGTGAAACATTAAAATATGATGTTGCTGATGAATTAAGACCAGAACTAGACGCCTCTTCCATTTTAAATGCCCCCATGCGACGTCTATATAAACAATGAAGCTAAATGATCATATTAGTTAAAAGGAAAACATTTGTGGTTTGGTGTTGGTGAAGGGGTACTTGAACCCCACTGATGGGGCTATGGGGGTACATGAGAATGAGAAGGTTGGGAAACCCAAGATCTATATTCAACGGAAGGTAATGCTACATGTCCTTATAGAACAGGGTGCTGAATGCTACAGTCAGTGGAAGGCAAGGCTACATGTCCGTATAGAACCGGGTGCTAAATGCTACAGTCAGTGGAAGGCAAGGCTACATGTCCTTATAGAACTGGGTGCTTAATGCTACTTTCAGTGGAAGGCAAGGCTACATGTCCTTATAGAACCGGGTGCTGAATGCTACTTTCAGCAGAAGGTAAGGCTACATGTCCTTGAATGCAGCCTTACCTTCATGAACCACGGGGAATGTGCTCTCTTGCCAGATGGCCCCTTGGAGAGGAAGTCTTAAAGGAATGCGACTATTACCGCTGGGAAAGGGGGCGGGGCACGGGGCCGGGGGAGTTGGAGAGAAAAAAAATTAAAGAAAGACTACTTCGACACAGCGTTTCACCAGAGACAAATCTAGGTGGGTGGAGTGAGAGGGGTCCTTAAACCTCTTGCTTTTGTAAAGAGTGATGTGGTTTTACATTTACACATCATAAAATTCCATCAATACTTTCTGTTGACCATACTGTTTAGTCATTTAGCTTTGATCCAAAAGACACAAAATAATATGATTCGGTAAAGTTTCTAAACTACCGATTGAAATACAATGAAAACTTAAATATCCCTTTCAATGAAGACACCATTTACATATAATGTATATTACTTTATAGAATAATACTTTAAGCCATACATCTTTAATAAATTAACCCCATAAAAAAATAGAACTTGATACACTACTGAAGAAAAGACTGCCAAGATACCACTGGAATAAACTGCTGTATTACCAACGGCCAAAAGGCAACTGAAAAACTGCTTGAAATACGTCGCAAATCTTGAAAAAATACTCAGTCGATGTCTCATGTTCCATTTGTCTTTTTAACCAAGTCTGTTGAATAGTACCATGACGCTTCTCATTTACAAGATAAAGGTTTCAAATGGACGGAAGGACTGATCGATAGCTTCCCCCTCTCTGCTAATTGAGCCAACTTCTGCATAGCGCTGGTCTGGGCTTTGAATAAGGCAACCCGGTGAGATCACACATCTCCGTGGTTTGCTTTGCCAAGCAAAACGTGGATACAGCGAATCCTTCCGTGTTATTCCTCTATGGATGGTGCCGAGAGATCCATGGAAACGCCAACACGCTGCGACAGGCCTGTGAAATGTCGCAAGATACGCTGCAGGCAGGTTCCCAGCGTTATTATGGGATGGCCGCAGGACTGAGAGGTGAGACAGACAACACAGTCCAAGAAAACATCTGAAACTATCAATTATTCAACAAAATGCGTCCTCCTCTGTTAATAGGCCCGTCAGTGCACAAGGCACTTATCAGATGACGTTGTAATATACAAACAACAATACATCTTATATAAGAACCGATGGACACTTCAACCCACTAAGTCGACTACTACTTAGTGGATTAGGTGTGACCACACACACGCACACGCACAGCTAAATGCAGTCAATTATGTGTGCAGACGTTCTTACGGTGGCCCCGGCGAAACCTGGCGCTGGTGGCGTTAGAGCCTTGCTCTAGCAGTAGAGAGAGACAGGGAATCCCACCCCTAAGCCTGGCAGCGCTGATGTCATGCTCTAGCATGACACAGCAGCCGTTACGCAGGACCAGAATAGAAGGGGATCGCGGGGTTAAGGTAAACAAACCACTGTGCTCCAGAAGTGACGCGCTGAGCCGCCGCAGAAGATGACACGCTCTTCTGCGTCCGTGCGACAGAGACGTGAGTCACGCACGCAGCGCTGGCCGGGGTCCTCGTCTGACTCCTGACCAGCTCCGATGTCAATGTGGCTTCTGTGACTCTCGTCGGCTCTCGGCCTCAACACGCCGCGGTGAGGTAGTATACCACGGGGGCCGACTGTTTACTGTATCCATCCAGGATGACCCCCACGTCTCCTCAGGCTGTGCGGACCTCGGCCCCTTGAAGTCGTAAGTGGTCCGAGGTAAATGGGCCCTTGGGGACGTTCGTTTAGACAAACCCTTTCCTTGGCAGTTTCACTCATTAGCTCGTCCAAAGGCGACTTTTATTGAATGGGTACTTAGTGATGTTTAGTGCCACCCACTAGGCCGCGGCCTGCGCTGTGGTGGTCCGTGCGGAGCCGGGAGGTCCGTCCTCACGTCTTTACTCGGGGAGAACACACAGCGGAGAACACACAGTGGAGAACGCGGAATAACACACACAGAGGAGAACACACAGAGGGGAACACGCAGTGAAAGCAAAGTGGAGAACACACAGTGGAGAACACAGGAGAAGAACACTCAGCGGAGAACACATAGTGGAGAACACACAGGAGAAGAACACACAGGAGAAGAACCCACAGTGAACCCACATAGAGTAGAACACACAGCGAAGAACACAGGGGAGGACACAGCGGGGAACATTTAGGTTAAAGGGTCGTTCCATTCTTGTGGTCTTTTTGTAAACTAAAAGACGAGACGTTGTCCAACAACTCATCGCAAGAGTGTGTGTGTGTGCATATGCAAGAGTGTGTGTCACGCCTATCCCGTCAACAAAGGAACATCTCATCTTTGACTCAGTCTGAACCACGAAGGTCTCAAGGTCTCACTATTCAATGTTTTTTTTTTTTTTTACAATTCCTCAGCATTTTTGTATTTATTCTATTTTTATTAGGTATTTTATTTTATTTTTTGTACTGTATTTATATGTACCCTGGCTGCTACAGTGATCCAATTTCCCTTCGGGGATTAATAAAGTCTCTCTCTGTCTATGTCCATGGCCAAAAAATTACAATGGCTGATCTATTATGCAATTCCCTACTTCTCCTGTGATGAAATCAAGTTCAATAACCTGAAATAAAACCAGTTGTTTTAGATATAAAAAGGAACAAGAGGGGGGGGGGGGGGGGGGTCAAAGCGGTCTGACTGGCACTTCCTGTCTCAAGGGGTAAACTGGTTACACCACCCTGACCCCCCCCCCCCCCCCCCCCAACCACCCTGACCCCCAAAACCACCCTGACCCCACACACACACACACACACACACACACACACACACACACACACACACACACACACACACACACACACACACACACACACACACACACACACACACACACACACACACACACACACACACACACACACACACACACTTGTCCTTGAGACTCGCTTGGTCACTGTATCAAATACAAAAGCTTTTTTTTTGTAGATTGAAACACTGCACTCCAAGCCCGAACAGGAGGTGATTACCGTGAACATAATGGTTGTTTTTGAAGAGGGTTCGGGTTAGTTTAATCTCCGGTCCTGCAGTCCCACTACGTCAAAGCAGAATTGGGATGCAGTTCGGACCCTGAGCCGGACACCCGAAACTGCAAGGGGCGGGGTTACGCCTTGTTTCCTGTTTCGGGGGGGGGGGGGGGGGGGGGAGATGATTACGGAGATAATCTACAGAGGAAGACTTCACACGAGTGGATGAAGTCTTCAGATCTTAAATTGTATTTCTACAATGACCGGTCTACACGGTGTGTGTTTTGAAAGCTTTTACAGCCACGTCTCTTTTAGAGTTTACTACTTGCTGCAGGCAGAGTTTGTGTTCGCCTGTTACACTCTTTACAGACCACCCGGAGTTGACTTTGTCCGCCATCGGGTTCAAGATATTGATCATAAAGTCATTGTGAGACTGGGGTGAGTTACACCCCAAAAGAGGAAGAACCACCCACACAACCTTTTAGAAGACATTTAAAATGTAATTTTCAAAACTCCAAAAGCTCCAACCTCTCTTGTTCGTGTCAGGACAAGCACTGCCCTCTGAAACACTTCAACTTATTTTACAATAGACAGGGCCCTTTCAGACAAGTCCCGACAATTGAGGGTATATCATCATATGGGCATTTCACAACCACCCCTAAAACCGGCTGCTAATCTATAGGCCCACAAGGGGCACGCACCCTGATTTTGCAACATACACAAGCTTATCTGCTCTGAGTGGTGGAGAGCCCAGATGAATGATGGTGGTGGATATGACATAAAATCACATCCAATAAGTGCACGGCCAACAAGGTTTAGGAATGTTCCATCCAGAGTGATCTGGAGTGGTGTGAATACTTTAAGAATAACCTGGGGCTGCGTAACGTCGAGATGTATAAAGTATGAAAGCTCCACTAAAGGAAGAAGGAGCTTTGATTCTGAATGGTCAGTTCCACATTCAGAGGACGGACCCAACATCCTAATCATATCCGTCAGCGTATTTCACTCTCTTCAATATGCCTCAGTCCAACCACAGCTGAACTACGGCGATGCGAGCAACGTGTCAAACCGCCCCCCGTCTCTCTGACTCAGCAACGGCATGTGAAGCAGTCAAACGCTGAATTAATGCGAATGCCAAAGTCTGGCAATCGAATATTCAAATGTGTGGTTCTCTGGGGGGGGGGGGGGGGCAGCCCGGAGCTGAGCAAAACACATTAACAACAGTGTGTCTGTGCGCCTGTGTGTGTGTGTGTGTGACAGCTACATCCCCACTGTAATGACTGCCGGGGCGTGGCACCCGCCGTCGCCATAGCAACGGCGTCGGTCAAGTGACGCCGCTTGGCAGCCCGTTCATTATGGGCTGCCGAGGTTGGAAGTGGCCGCCCCGAGTCATCAGCCCGGGGGGGGGGGGGGGGGCACGGGGCAACTGCAGACAGAGACTAGACCTATACCTCTAGCGTCTGGAGTAGAGAGGGGGAGACAAAGAGGGGGAGAGGGCCCTTCCAAGTTTGTTGTCCCACATAAAAATTACCTTCCCCCCCCCACCCCCATTTCTTACCACAGCAACCCCAACAAACACATTCCTCCCAGGGACTTCCACTTGTTGACTCACACGCTCAGAACGTGTTCCCATTTCTCTCACAGGGGGCTTCCATGCCAGCCCGAAATGCCAACGACCACTTCTTCCTCGAGCATCTTGCATAAAGCTACTCTGCCTGTGTGTGTGTGTGTGTGTGTGTGTGTGTGTGTGTGTGTGTGTGTGTGTGTGTGTATGCGCGTCTGTGTTCCTGTGTGCCACCACACTAGAATGTAGGGTATTTAAACATGGCCGCTGTAAACGGGGTTCAAGGAGGTGCTTGTGTAGCCGTCGGCTCCTGTGAGCACGCAACAGGCTGCACCTGATGACCTCGAGTATGAAAGGCAGCGGCGGGCTGGCGAAAGGAGTGACGTCATCTCTGTGAACATGAGCAAAAGCATCATCGTCGTCGTTTTTATCATCAGCCGCGCCCCCCCACCATCACCTAGGCTATTGTTCTTATCCAGGCAAAGACCTTCACATGGCAGGAGATTCGTGAATAATTTACAGTTTGCACGCTCACATGACAGAAACCATAAATAACAAAACTCTCAAATCTCAGATAACATATCGAGAGCACGTCCGTTTACGGATCTGTGATTGCGCCCTTATCACGCCGGGCCAAGTCGTGGCATCGAATCGCCTCCCAAGAGTGAGTGTGTCTCGGGGTCTGTGCAAGTTCTGTGGGTCAATGGGCTCGGCCTGGCGCTAAATCTAGGCTGTTCCAGTGTGTCAGACAGGTCTCTGGGAATCTGGTGGCTGTGGGGAGACGGCCTGGGGCTGAGTCTCCTACCTACTTTCCTACTTAGCTGAAACCTGCGGGGGAAACTCTCCTTCCAGGGGCCAGGGCCACGCGTGCTTTTTTCCATGCATTCCTCGGATTCCACATTTGATATGTCTCTCGCTGCGAATTGGCCGCTCGGGGAATTTATAAATTACGACGCGCTATTGGCCCTCACATCGCTCTCTCTCTCTCTCTCCCTCTCGCTCTCTCTCCCACTCACCCACTCCTCCCCCTGGTCTGTCTGGCGGGTTTCAACACAATGACCCAGAGTCCAAGACAATTGCCTCCTTGACTCAACATGTGGAAATGTGAAGCTAGATGTCAAAAATTAAGCTCGGATTGTACAGACTGGTGGACTACTGGTGGTCGGAAAGAAGCGTGGTTGCAAATTGACAATAGGAAAATGGCACCAATTTAGGAATTAAACTGCCTTCCCCAATATAGCCCATATCACGATGCCCTCTAAACGTTTGATCGGGTTGGGTTTGTTTGTTGCCAATTGTCTGGTGTGCCCGCGGCTGTTTCAAACAACGGTGCAGCTAAATGGAGCAGGATCGATGTCGACAGGGGGAAGTGGGGATTGGTGCCATGGCTTACTGCCAACAATGAACAATTAGATAATTTGACACTAGGTCTGGTGTGTTGTCATTATTAGAACGATGATAGTCCAGATGACAATACCTTTAGTACATTGTTTGGTTTAATCCAGTGGGGAGGAGAGAGGTCTAACTTGCAGCTTTGCTTGCCGTTGTGTAGCATATAAACTGAGGGATTATTTCAATTTACAATGCAAAATGTAAATAGTGTCACATATTTATAGATATCCATTTATGCAATGCGCCCTTTTTTTAAAGATCTTCTCAGATGTGTGCAACTATGTGATGGCGGAACGCACTGATCTCGTGGCAACAAATGTCTCCAGATGAGCACCCTGTTGCACAGGTGACGCCTCACTCACCTGTGATGATCTCCCGCTTGCCCTCATCCAGGTGGCTCGATACGACGTCTCCCATGGCGAGGAAAGAAAATTACACACACTCGTCCACCCCCCCAATAAAAAAAAAGATATATTCCAATAAAAGTCTCAGAGAACCCAGGAGAACCCGTCTCAGTTCCTTCCTCTGGCTGTCAAACCACCGGGTGTCCCTCTCACCCTGACCTAGCCCAGGTCTAGCACATAACGCCAAGTGGCGGCTTTGTACGGGCGGTGGCGAAATGAAGTCCGTAGGAGGCGGAGTAAGGAAGTAAAGGAGTGGATAAAAGTTTGGGAAGGAGCTTCAAACTTGACTTGTCCGCTGTGTGTTGAGTTTGAGTTGTGGGCGAAACACACACCCTCCTCCCCGTGAGTCACTCCCGGAAAGGTGGAGTTTCTACCAACACACGAGGAGGCAGGGTCCAGCAGCGACCCCTAGTGGCTATATTATATTATATTATATTATATTATATTATATTATATTATATTATATTATATTATATTATATTATATTATATTATATTATATGTGATACATAAAATTATGTTTTGTTATGTTATTTCATATTATGTTAAATTAAACGAATATGAAATAAGATCCGTGGTAATGGTTCCGGGATGTTATTTGAAGAGTCAACAAACAGAAAGAATAAGTATAGTTGTTCATAAAAATGATCATCGATGAAGGTGATGGTTATTCATCTAACCATCATCATGGGATATGCAACTTTGCAGTAACGAATATTGCAGTGTCTGCTGCCCTCCTGTGGGCCAAAGGCGTAAATGCAGCCAAACAGTTAGTCAATTGTGTCTTTCTTTATCTTTCTTTCATTCTTTATTTTTGTAGCCAATTTTTCATTATTTGTTTTTACATCGGTTTATCTTACTGTAATTATATCTCTTTATTTCTTACTTTAATTATTTACAGTAAATATCCCCTTGGAAACAACGGAGGTGTGAGAAATTATTGTATCCGATTATTAGCGAAAACTAATCTAGAACACAGTTTCTGCTTAATCTCCAAAGGCCATTAAAAAAACAACCAACAAAACATATTGCGCACCATGGAATTTATTTAACTGCATAACAGTGCCAACGTGACTAGATACAAGGCTCAATTTACCTGGCCAAGTATCTGGCCACGTCGTCAAATAACTGACCAAAACGTTTCATCAAGGCTTTTACTTTTAAGCGGTTTACAGGAAGTGTCTGGTATACATCTGCGCGCTTTGTCCATGTACCGCCGGGCCTCCGGTCGGTCACTCCCCGCAAACAGGCTAAAGCCCTAGTTGGATTTAGGAGCGCACGGAGTGCAGACAAGCGTCACCATGGCACCCCTCGGACTCAAAGCACTTGTTTGTGACAGTAAGCGCAAGAATGTTTAATTTACTCAAGTTTGATTTGGTACTACAGTATACGTTTGAAAACAGTTAGTCTTACATAACTCCTTCAAATGCTGTGAAATGATAGCAGCTTCCCAAATTGATGTGCGCAAAAGGCGCACGTCAACTACACCTACTTCGGTCGCTCCTACCAAATCTCTAAACTACAGAATGGCAGCTTATTTGAAGTTATCTTTGAATAGTTTCGATCGGTTATGCTTTACGGTTACATTCTCTTCATATTACAGGTAGTTTTGCTTCAGAGCGCGGGGTCCAGGTTTTGCGTAAATCCTAACGCGGTAATCTGTGTCTGTGGGGATTAAACTGATTCAGTTCCTATTGCGCGAAAGCGCTGTGTTATTCTATAGAGCCGACATGACTATTAAACAACTAGGACTGACTCGCAAGTTAGGTGTAATATTTCGGAGGATATCTCATGTTATTCAACATTGGCACGAACCGTTATTGTGCACCACGCGTTGTGATGTCCTTCGTGAGAACGACATGTTGTCTGTGGGCTGTGAGGTCTACGGTCACGCACGCTGTAAACATTATGTGGATGGTCATCAGTCTAACCCCCCTGGCCCACACAATGTCCGGTTTTAACCTACAAAATATTGTAGCACTATATGGACTACACGTCTTCCACTGTAACTGTGTGACATTTTACCAATGTGATGGTGGCGGTCGTTGTGGTGGAGGTGATGCTGTTGATTGTGTCAGTGGTTGTGTAAGTCACTCAAAGACGTGTTTTGAAAAATTGAAGATCACATTACTGTACAGTTATTTACAAATTCCTCCTTATAGATAGTGACACAATGTAACCTCTTCCAGTGTGTGTGTAGGCTGGTGATTCTCCTGAGGCACCAGCTTGCCTGGATGTCATGCCATGACAGGCTGGGCCGGTGTATCTGTCCTGTCCTGTCTCTGTCCATCTCGCATAATCCTCTAATAATGAGATCCACAGAACCATTCACTGTTTCTGTGATGAACCCCCACGCCTTGTTGTTCATCCATGTTTCTTGAGATTGTATTGTAATGTTGAATATACCGCCTTACAGTGAACTCATATGCATGTCATTACGGCCTGGGCATCTTGCTCACAGCAGATGCTACTGCTGTGTGGACATTGGGGGATCAAACCTAGTGTCTTTGGCTGGGACCTGAATTCCCTGATCGAACCACACTACCCTGCCTCATTATACCGGACCACACACTCCATATACCTATCTTGCTGTGTTCAGTGTGGACATGAAAACATTGATATGTGCGTACAGTCTGGTAAGGATGTGGTATTTCTGGCTCCATGCCGCGTCAACATGGCGCAATGTTTTTAGGCTAGCCACGCACGTCTGTGTTTGATGAGGAAGTGTCTCTGTTGCTGGTCTCCATGTGTATTTGTGTGTGTGTGTGTGTGTGTGTGTGTGTGTGTGTGTGCCTGTCCTGGGTTGTGTGTGTGATGGTCTTTGTGTGTGTGTGTGTGTGTGTGTGTGTGTGTGTGTGTGTGACGACACATCCACTGACACAGAAAGATCTGGAATAACGGCGCTTCGGAATAAGAGGATTGGGAAGAGATTAGAGTCAGTGCTGGCTATGGGCATCTCCCCTGCCCCCTCTCCCTCCCTCTCCCTCTCCCTCTCCCTCTCCCTCCCCCTCTCTAACAGACACACACATCCGGGCATGAACACCATGCTTGGGTTACGGGTTCTATTCCCTGTGTAGCTCAACTGTTAGAGCAAGGCATTGACACTGTTAGGGTGAGGGGTTTGATTCCCTGTTGCTCAACTGGTAGAGCAAGGCATTGACACTGCCAGGGTTAGGGGTTCTATTCCCTGTCTAGTTCAACTGTTAGAGCAAGGCATTGACACTGCCATGGGGCTGGGGTTTTGTTCCCTGTGTACCTGGACTGGTGAGAGCTGGACATTAACACCAGAAGGGTTAGGGGTTATATTCCAATGAGTCGTCATAAAATCCCCCTCAAGGTGCCGTACTGTGATGCCGTTTGGAGGCGTTGTCTCAATACATGTTTATGATGGTTAAATATAACGACTGCATATCTATTCCATTCTCCACAGAGATCATGAATAATGTGATCAGGAAGGCCAGAGAGAAGGGGAAATGGAAGGTACATGTCATTCTCTTCCTCTCCATACTTAGTCCTTGTTCATGAAATGCATGCAACCTGACTTCCGGGATGCCCTAGATGTAAGACCGCCATTGGTCAACCCTAATCCAGTGTGTGTGTGTGTGTGTGTGTGTGTGTGTGTGTGCGTGTTTCCACGGCAACGCCGCAGGTGTTGGTGGTGGACAAGCTGAGCATGAGGATGATCTCGTCCTGCTGCAAGATGACCGACATCATGTCGGAGGGCATCACCAGTAGGTACCCCACCGACCCAGCGCACTTTCAGCCCCTCGTTAGGCTCGGTTCACGTCACGCCGAAATGCAACACAGTTCAAGTCCATTCAACAATTTGGATGACATTAGATGACATTAGATAGGATTTTGGGTGGGGTCGCACTGGCTCAGTGGTTAGAGCGGGTGGACAGAGCGGGTCGTCCACTGACCGTAGGGTCGGTGGTTCGATCCCCTCGATCCCCCACCTCCACATGTCGAACCCCACAAATGTACTGATTGTAAGTCGCTTTGGACAAAAGCGTCTGCTAAATGCCCCCCTTTATTCCAGCGGTGATCTCACGCATTCAACTCGACACAAATGAAACTCAATTCAATTCACCTTTGATGTCATCTCGTGATCCGAACCCCCCCACACCCCCACACCCCCGTTGTTAAGGGTGATGATGATGCTATGTCTCTCTCTCTCTCTCGTTGTGCTCCCCAGTCGTGGAAGACATCACCAAGAAGCGAGAGCCTCTTCCCAGCATGGAGGCCATCTACCTCATCACTCCCTCAGACGAGGTGAGGCTCCTCAGCGCTGCCGGAGCCGTCGGGCGCCACGCCGTTCGCCCAACTTTTAACTGTTCTGGAGTCACTTTGCTACGAGTCCATCATGAACAACAAAGGTCAACTAGAGCTGTCTACCGTGCCCAAGAAAGCAAAAACAATGTTCTCAAAGGCACCGTGGAAGATTTCTCTAAACTAAACTATATATAACTATATAAACTCTAATATAGAAATATTTCAGTCACACAGGTTTCAGATGGAGTAAATATTAAGGTGTTGAGGTTTGAGACGGAGCATGTATTACAGTCATTCAGGTTTCAGATGGAGCGTGTATTACAGTCATACAGGTTTCAGATGGAGCGTACATCACAGTCATTCAGGTTTCAGATGGAGCGAATGTTACAGTCATTCAGGGTTTCAGATGGAGCGTTCATCACAGTCATTCAGGTTTCAGATGGAGCGAATGTTACAGTCATTCAGGTTTCAGACGGAGCGTATCATCACACAGGTATCAGGCCGTTCCTATTAAACCTGTTCTAAACGCCCCCTCTTGTGTTCCTCTTGTCTCCCAGTCAGTGGACGGTCTGATCGAAGACTTCAGGGACCCCAGAACCCCCCAGTACAGAGCAGCCCATGTCTTCTTCACCGACAGTGAGTCACACTGTCATCGTCACTGTTAGCCGTGTACATTAAGATGTATCTACTGTGGGAAATGGTTTTTAGTTGATACTTGACCCATTTAAAAACACGACGGTTTGCATGTTTATTATTAAAAGTATTAAAAAGGTTTGTAGAGCTGTCGCAGGATTACACCAAACAAGTCTTTCCACATTATTTGCAAGTACAATGGCGAAACAAGCAAACCTGTGTTCCCTTGTACTGAAATCTCATAATACCATAATAACGCCAACATTCATTCATGGCACTGCAATGTTGAAGCATGACATTTGATCCAACCGTGATTCATCCACCAAAGCTTTAAACTCTTTGAGTAGAAAAGGCCGCCATGTTGCCTTCAACGCCTCCAGCCCCCGTGACGAGGCTGCGCGTTCAGCCACAGTGCGACCGATGTCTGAGTAACTCTGAAGTAACAATGGTTGCCTGGCTCCTCCCCCCCCCCCCCAGCTATCCCTGACATGCTGTTCGGCCTGCTGACCAAATCGAGAGCCTCCAAGGCCATGAAGGCCCTGACGGAGATCCACGTCTCCTTCCTGCCCTACGAGTCTCAGGTAAGGTCACCCTGACCCTCATCTCAACTCCCATGGGTCGGTCTACTGTGTTATAGTGGAGCAACTATAGTGGAGCACCAAACGACACGGGGCGGAGTTACGCCTGCTTTCCTGTTTCGTTATGGAGATGTGTGAGTGAAGATAAACTCATGTGCGTGAGTGGATGAAGATTTCAGAAGGAGATTTTTCAATCAGTGTATTTCTAAAGTGGCCAGCCCACAGTGTGTCGATTTGAAAGCTCTACAAACACATTTTGACAGATTACCGCCGCTAGCCGAGTTTGTGTTTACTGTTGATAGCTAATCATTACACACACAGATGCCTGCCTCCGGCGACATGATTGGTCAAAATAAATGTTAAGCAAAAGAAAGCAAAAAGCCCTGTTCACCCAGATTTGAGTCAGCTTTTGGATTTTATGAATTTTAAGACTTAGTTCTGAGACTACCCTTAACCCAAACCCTTAACCCTCAACCCTCAACCCCTAAACCCTACAAGTCTCAAGTAGGACCATAACCCTAACACTCTCCCTAACCCTCACCGTCTACCCTCACCCTAATCCTTACCTCACCTTCTCTCGTGCCGTACACTCTCTCACCCTTAACCCTCCCCCTCAGACTACCAACCCACACTCTCCGCTAAAACAAAGAAAGAAAGGAATTATATTCTTTGTTTCAATGTTATTGAATGTACTTCCTGTGTTTCGAATCTGTGTGTGTGTGTGTGTGCTTAATTTGAATTTGGAAGTGATTGTTGTGTTACAATGACAGACCACAATATACAAACATTTAGCAGAGCCAATGAGGGGAGCGTCCCTGAGTCTTCTCATGTCCAATCCTTAACTACCGTCCAGTCTGTTTAATCCCTAATGATCGAGGGGAGGCAGGAGGCGGATCCTCCTCTAATCTATTGATCCTCATTGGCCAATTGAAGAGTATCTCTTTGGCTCAGCCAATAAGGTTCAAGGTGTCATAATGAAGGGGATTGTTTTGATTTGACATCTCTCACAACAGATGGCCTCTTATGTGTGTGTGTGTGTGTATGAAGGTGAGTAATGCATGTGTGTGTGTCGGAATGTGTCATACTCTGCAGGTGCAGAAAGCAGGGGAATAAAACTAACTGTGTGTGTGTGTGTGTGTGTGTGTGTGTGTGTGTGTGTGTGTGTTTGTGTGTGCACATCCATGTATGGGTGGGCGAGTGTGTCTGTGTGTATGTATGCATGTGCCTGTGTGTGTGTGTGTGTGTGTGTGTGTGTGTGTGTGTGTGCGTGCGTGCGTGCGTGCGTGCGTGTGTGTGTGTGCAGGTGTACTCTCTGGACAGGGTGGACGCGTTCCAGGACTTCTACAGCCCCTTCAAGGCGGACGTGAAGAACAACATGCTGGAGCGGTGTGCGGAGCAGATAGCCACGCTGTGCGCCACGCTGAAGGAGTACCCTGGGATACGTTATCGAGGGTAGGCTGCCCCCCCGACACACACACGTATGTGCACGTGTACACACACACCCCCCCCCCGGGATACGTTACTGAGGTAGCGAGGTACCGAGGTAGCCCCCCCCCCCCCCCCCCCCCGAGACACACACACACACACACACATCCTGGGATCTGTGCGCGGGGTTCACCGCCCTGTACGTGTTGTGGGGTTTTGTGTTTTGCTGTTGTTTTGTGTGCATTGTGTTGAGTTTTGTGTGTGTGTGTGTGTGAACATTTACATTTACATTTAGGGCATTTAGCAGACACTTTTGTCCAAAGCGACTTACAATTAGTCACTTTGTCAGAAGAAGGTGAAACACAATGCTGTTAATACAGTAAGCAAGTCACCAGTTTCAAGCATGCCAATTGCTAGGTTTACCAGCATCTCTGATTCAAGATTCAATATTCAAGTCCTTTATTGTCAAATATGCAGTACACATTTCACATTTGACACATTTGTGCAGTACACATTTGATAAGTACAGAAAAATAAAATAAGGGCATCATAGATCTCTGGCCTAATATGCTAAGTGCTAAGTTGTATGTGTATGTGTGTGCATATATGTCTATGTGTATGTGTATTATTTACATTTACATTTAGGGCATTTAGCAGACAATTTTATCCAAAGCGACTTACAAAGAGTACATTTGTCATTAGAAGGTGAAATATTTAATTGCTGCCAATACAGTAAGGAAGTCACCAGAACAAGTTTCAAGCATTTCAATTGCTAGTGTTTATGTGTATGTATATGTGTGTGTGTGTGTGTGTGTGTGTGTGTGTGTGTGTGTGTGTGTGTGTGTGTGTGTGTGTGCGTGTCTGCGTTGTGCGTTGAATGTTGTGTTGTTGAAGTGTCCTTCTCGCTCTCCCATTACTCCTGTTAATCAAAACAATTTACTTGTCTGTTCTGTAACTTCGATTTCAACCTTTTGACATTTGTAAATGTGTTGCTATGGTGATTAATTACTGATGAGTGCATTGTAGCAGCTATGTTCAGACAGGCTTGTGTACACCGAATGTACAATTACAGATGCTACGAATGCTGTTTCACAATAATAACAGCAAATCTCTGCCTATGCATGTTCCACAGGGAATATGAAGACTGCTACACAGGGAGTATAAGGACTGTGTTTTACACAGGGAATATAAAGACAGTCTGTTTAACAAGGAGTATAAGGACTGTGTTCTACACAGGGAATATAAAGACTGTTTAACAGGGAGTATAAGGACTGTGTTCTACACAGGGAATATAAAGACTGTTTAACAGGGAGTATAAGGACTGTGTTCTACACAGGGAATATAAAGACTGTGTGCTTAACTGGGAGTATAAGGACTGTGTTCTACACAGGGAATATAAAGACTGTGTTTAACAGGGAGTATAAGGACTGCATTCTACACAGGGAATATAAAGACTGTTTAACAGGGAGTATAAGGACTGTGTTCTACACAGGGAATATAAAGACTGTGTGTTTTTAACAGGGAGTATAAGGACTGCGCCACGCTAGCCCAGATGCTTCAGGATAAATTGGATGGATACAAAGCAGATGACCCCACCCTGGGCGAGGTACGGAGATACGATGCCCTGACTTCCACGCGCCCTATGAATTTTTAGTGCAAATTTGATTGAGTGACTGTGGCAGTGTAGCTGATGGGGAGGTTTCACGGACTCCGGAGGAGAAGCCAACTTCCCCCCAGCCTCACCTGCCCCATGATGAGTGTAAAAATAGAGTTTGCGTATTCAGTGCGGCGACCTCGTCAGCAGCTGGAGGTACAAAACCCAGACAGCCTTAAGCTTCATTACCCTGCTCATCTGCAGGGTTCACTCACTGTAACAGTATGAATAGAAAATGATCCGCAGAGGAAAAAATGGCCTTTTGTGACCTTTGAAATGTTTACGGACCAAGAATAAATGAATAAACCTAACAGTGTCAATCCGTCTGTCTGTCTGTCTGTCTGTCTGTATGCCTGCGTGTGTGTGTGTGTGTGTGGCCAGGGTCCGGACAAGTCTCGGAGCCAGTTGCTGATTCTGGACCGGGGTTTTGACCCGGTGTCCCCCATCCTCCACGAGCTCACCCTGCAGGCCATGGGCTATGACCTGCTGGGCATTGAGAATGACGTCTACAAGTAAACACACACACACAACAGCGACAACACACACACACACACACACACACACACACACACATAGGATAAACAGACAAGCCCTAAAGAACACGGAAATGTCACCACACTGACTCTTTCCCTTTTGGATGTGCGTCCAACATTTTTGGACTACATTAACAATGAATTTTCATACCCTACTTTATAAAATGCCTTCTCAGAAAGACCAAAGGGCTGTATGGCTATATTTGAGGCAGGCGCCTTTGCCTGAAATACTCCACTCAAACTCAGCACCAGGAAGTGATTTTGACAAATGTAATATGGTAACAGATGTTCTAGTGAAGGAGAGATGGTTAGATCATCTCTCTCTCTCCCCATGTATCAGACGGTCTCTCTCTGTCTCTCTGTCTATGTCCCTCTCTCTCGCTCTCTCTCTCTCTCTTTGTCTTCTAAGTGACCCACTCTCTCCCAATGTATGAGACGGTCTCTCCCCAGGTATGAGGCGGTCTCTCCCTCTCTCCTCTAAGCGAACCTGTCTCTCCCCATGTATGATACGGTCTCTCTCTCTCTCCCCCCCCCCCCCCCAGGTATGACACCAGTGGGATGGGGGAGGTGAGGACCAAGGAGGTTCTCCTGGATGAGGACGATGACTTGTGGCAAAGTTTGAGACACAAACACATTGCAGAGGTCTCCACGTGAGTCACACACTCACACGCGCAAGCACGCACACGCACACGCACACGCACATGCACACACACGCCCACCTTAGACCCTATTCACCGGCCGCTCGCTGATTTATATTCGCTAGCTTTCCTTGCTTATTCTCCCGTCTCCCCTCGTCCCTCATTTATTTTCCCCTTGCTCCCCCTCCTCCCCCCCCCCCCCCCCCCCCCTCTTGACTTTCGCCTTCATTTATCTGCCTCGTGTCCTCCCATACCCCTCCCTCATTATCGCTCGCTCATTATCTCTCTGTCCGCCTCTCCCTCCCCAACAGGGCCGTGACGCGCTCTCTCAAGGAGTTCTCTGCCAGTAAGAAGCTGAACACAGGAGAGAAGGTGGGAGAACATGGGGGTGGGTGGGAGAAGGGTGGGTGGGTGAGTGGGTTGGGGGGGGGGGGGGGGGTTGGTGGTGACCGGTGGTGCTCAGCTCCACTGAGCCACTGACCACATCACATTTAATGAGCGTTCGGCCAGCGTTTGCGTCGGGGCCCCGGAAACGCTGCCATGATAATCAGGGGTGTTGGTGGCGGCTGATGCCACCCGTGTTAGGCCGGTGGTGGTCTCCTCGTCCGCTAACCACCTCTCCTCGCTCCTTCTCTCCTCTCCTCTCTCCTTCCCTCGTCTCCTCCAGACCACGATGAAGGAGCTGTCCCAGATGTTGAAGAAGATGCCCCAGTACCAGAAGGAGCTCAGCAAGGTAAGGAGGAGGAGTCATGCTGTTTCACGTGCTTCTGATCCCGTGTACTTCTGCTTCTACTTATACTTTATTGTTCTATTCTGTTCCATTCGATTCTCAATACACCATGGTATCAAAGTACATCTTGTATGGAAAATCATATTTGGCGATAAAGCACTGATTCCAGTTCACCTCTACCCTATTCTACTTTAATCTATTCGACTTTACTGTTGTGCCCCACTCCACTCTATTCTATTCTACTCTAATATATTCTACTTTACTGCTCTATCACACTCTATTCTACTCTCATGTATTACACTTTACTGTCCTACCCCACTCTAATCTATTTCTTCTTTTTTCAATGTTATTCTACTCTACTCTAATATATTACACTCTGCACTCTATAGTGTTAGTTCTTTCATATACTACCCAGTTGAAATCATTTTCAGTCAGAATATAGTTAGTATATATGTATAACATATTGTGATGTATATTTGTGTACATGTATATGTACGTATAGTACAGTGTTGGTACTCACTGTGTGTGTACTCTCTGAACTGCAGTACTCCACTCACCTGCACCTGGCTGAAGACTGCATGAACCACTACCAGGGAACCGTGGACAAGCTGTGTCGCGTGGAACAGGTAAGGAGCACCACAGGGAGCAGGACAAGCTGTGTAGAACCACGAGGAGCAGGACAAGCTGTGTAGAACCACGAGGAGCAGGACAAGCTGTGTAGAACCACGAGGAGCAGGACAAGCTGTGTAGAACCACGAGGAGCAGGACAAGCTGTGTTAGAACCATGAGGAGCAGGACAAGATGTGTAGAACCATGAGGAGCAGGACAAGCTGTGTAGAACCACGAGGAGCAGGACAAGCTGTGTAGAACTATGAGGAGCAGGACAAGCTGTGTAGAACCATGAGGAGCAGGACAAGCTGTGTAGAACCACGAGGAGCAGGACAAACTGTGTAGAACCACGAGGAGCAGGATAAGCTGTGTAGAACCACGAGGAGCAGGACAAGCTGTGTAGAACCATGAGGAGCAGGAAAGGTTTGTAGAACCATGAGGAGCAGGACCAGCTGTATAGAACCATGAGGAGCAGGACAAGCTGTGTAGAACCACAGGGAGCAGGACAAGCTGTGTAGAACCACAAGGAGCAGGACAAGCTGTGTAGAACCATGAGGAGCAGGACAAGATGTGTAGAACCACAGAGAGCAGGAAAAGATAGGCAATCAAGGACAACTCTTGTCCTTGATTGTTATTGTAAAATACTATCTAAATGCAGACCCGTGACCGCATAACAAATCACTTTGCTGTTTTGAGGAACCATATTGCTTGGCGGGGGGATTTGTGATTTGTTTTCAATAAGTGACAGCATTTCATGTTGCTGTGTGTTTATTTTGTGGTATCTCACCAGGCAGTCTATAGTAACCGTTTCAGCTTCCCCTTTTCATACAAGCAAAAAGCCACTCTGGGCCATGATTTACCGTGATTTGAGGACAGCTAGGGGGTGTTGTAAAGCCCGAGACACCACGGTCATCATTAGTCAGTGCCTGACACCGTGTCGCTGAGCTAAGGTGTTACCGCAGCCAGAGGAGTGGGCTAAGGTTAGACACACACCTACAGAAATGTAAAAAAGTGGAAAACCTTGGCAAGGGAAAAACAGTCTTGAGATTTGATGAACGACTGCCGCTGTCTGTCTGTGCTCCTGAAGCCATGAACTGGAATAGTCTGGACACAGGTGATTATATCTGCAGGAATCTCTGAGGAAATAGATTAGAAAAGATGGGAGCAAATAAAATATGAATAGCATACTGAAGCTGGAAGTCATCAAAACATCCATCTTCAAAGAAAAGGACATAATCTGATAGATGAGGGAAAGAGCTTAAGCTTTTAAGGGCCCTTTACATTATGTAACAAAGGGCATTATCAATATGCCACAGTGTGGCAGGCCAGCGCAAGGGGAGAGATTAACATAGAGAAGATTTTCTGAGGGTCAAACAAAAAACCTAATAAAGCCGACAATGCAGTGAGTGGGTTTCTCTCACACATTCCATCTCTCGCGCAGAAATATAAAACAACACTTACAGTTCAGGGCTCTGTGATGATGTTGATGATGATGATGATGATGATGATGATGATGATGATGATGATGATAATGAAGACAATGATGGTGATTCCTGCATGATGGTAATGATGATGAATCTGATGAGGATGTTGATGATGAGGATGGTGGTGATGATTAGTATTATTCCATCACGATGGCTGTGTTTATGATGAGTATGATGATGATCATGATGATGATGATGACAGTGATGTCTATTGTTCCATGATAATGATGGAAATGATGATGATGATGGTGATGATGATGAGTAGTAGTGCTGCATAAGGGTGATGATGATATAGATGATGAGCGTGAAGAAGATGATGGTGTATATAAGGATGAAGATGAAGCTGAGCATTATTCCGTCTCTGCAGGACCTGGCGATGGGTACGGACGCCGAGGGCGAGAAGATCAAAGACCCCATGCGGGCCATCGTGCCGGTGCTGCTGGACGCCAACGTCTCGGTCTCGGACAAGATCCGCATCATCCTGCTCTACATCTTCCTCAAGAACGGTGAGCGGTGGGCGGACGCTGCCAGATGTTCTCTCCTCTGGTGACCACCAGTCTGTGGTCTAAAGAACCTGCACTGCTGTGCTGCTGTGACGCAGTTTGTGTGTTTTGTCTCATATTTTGTGTGTGTGTGTGTGTGTGTGTGTGCGTGCGTGCGTGTTCAGGTGTCAGTGAGGAGAACCTGTGTAAGCTCCTCCAACACGCCAACATCCCCCCAGAAGACAGCGACATCATCTCGAACATGGCCCACCTGGGCATGCCCATCATCTCTGAGGTGAGGCCCCCCATGCCCCGAGGAACACATCCCTAAACAGTATTGTTCAATACAGTCAGCCCACGTTTAAATAAGAAGCCACTGAAGGATGTCCAATCATCACTCGGCTGCAATTAAATTGATTGGGTCTTACCGGACTACTACTTGAGTTTCCGGTCGAGTAACGTGGAGCGCCGCTGTTCTCAGGTGGTCACCAAGAAGACCAAGAAGCCCGACCGCAAGGAGAGGATCAGCGAGCAGACCTACCAGCTGTCTCGCTGGACTCCCCTCATCAAGGACATCATGGAGGTATCTGAGCTATCTATCCAGGAGTCACTTTGTCCCCACTCTTTATCCCCAACTGCACACCAGTCTGCATTCTGGCACTCTGTCCCAACTCTCTACCCCGACTCTCATGTGCTCTATCTCTTACTATCTATCCATAATCCATGATCTCTGTCCCTAACTCTCTCTCTATAACTGGCTATCCTAACGATGACAAATGTAAAGAAAAACCCATTACTTTACTCAAAGTAGATCAAGAAGCTTATTTAACTTTGCCCACAAATGTGTGTGGTCACGGTAGCATGAGTCTGGTAAAAAAAAAAAAGTCTGAGGTAAAACTAATCACTGCAGTATTTGTTCTGGAGATGATGAGGTCGAACTCCACAACGTGGACAACGTGCTGAGTTCCACCGCGTGTCCCTACAGGACGCCATAGAGGACAAACTGGACCCGAAGCTGTACCCCTACATCTCTCAGCGCCAGGCCTCCTCCAAATCCAGTGCTCCCTCCAGGTACCAACTCTTAACGCCGTCGAGACCGTTGAGACAGGGGGAACTTTCGCAGAACTGTCGGGAGACAGGAGGAACTTGAACGCAACTGCTGAGACAGGAGGAACTTTCTCACTCAGGCACACACACACACACTAAAACACACCCCTGACCCTGCTAGAGGAAGTGAACCAATAAACAATGCATTGTAGGGGTGTGAGTGTACACCTTCGCCACAAACTGAATCACTCAGGTAGCTATACGTGAACCCTCCCCTGCCGCGGTCAGGCTTGGTGTCCAGCAAGGCTTGTTTACAATGTTTCTTTCGCCCCCAAAAAAAGTACCAAATAAAAAGGCAACAAAGTCTCAACCAGAATCTGAGTCTACCGAACTACAGGCCTGAAAGCACCCTAACCATAACAGTTAGTGCGTACGTTCCTAACATGGGGGGGGCCCCAGTGGGAATAGAACCCCTAAAACCCCTAAACCCCTGTTTAATAGCAGTTGAGACCTCCACCTTTAACTCCTCTTTACTCCTCCACCCCCAACAGCAGCGCTCGCTATGGCAACTGGCACAAGAACAAGGGCCCCACCGAGCTGAAGACGGGCCCCAGGGTGCTGGTGTTCATCATCGGGGGCGTGACCTACAGCGAGATGCGCTGCGTCTACGAGGTGACCCAGGCCAACGGCAAGTGGGAGGCCATCATCGGTGAGTACGAGCCCCCGCCCCCCCCCCCCCTCACATCGGAGGGGTTAGGTAGACAGAGACAGGTCATTCATTTGCAGCTAGGGGTGAGACAGTGAATACAGACAGGTCACTACTGCAAAGAGAAGGTAGGGGTAAGAGAGTGAATGCAGAGACAGGTCACAAAAGAGAAGGTTGGGGTTAGACAGTGACTACAGAGACAGGTCATTAATCAGCAGGTAGGGGTTAGACAGTACAAAGACAGGTCATTATGGATAAGGTAGTGGCTATGCGGTACAGAAATAGGTAATTTGGGAGCAGGCAGGGGTTGCCAGTGAATACAGAGACAGGTCATTGAGTAGCATATACGGGTTAGACAGTGACTACAGAGACAGGCCATTGAGTAGCAGGTAGGGGTTAGACAGTGACTACACAGACAGGCCATTGAGGAGCGGGTAGGGGTTAGACAGTGAATACAGAGACAGGCCATTGAGGAGCAGGTAGGGGTTAGACAGTGACTACAGAGACAGGCCATTGAGGAGCAGGTAGGGGTTAGACAGTGAATACAGAGACAGGCCATTGAGGAGCAGGTAGGGGTTAGACAGTGACTACAGAGACAGGCCATTGAGGAGTGGATAGGGGTTAGACAGTGACTACAGAGACAGGCCATTGAGGAGTGGATAGGGGTTAGACAGTGACTACAGAGACAGGCCATTGAGGAGTGGGTAGGGGTTAGACAGTGACTACAGAGACAGGCCATTGAGTAGCATGTAGGGGTTAGACAGTGACTACAGAGACAGGCCATTGAGGAGCGGATAGGGGTTAGACAGTGAATACAGAGACAGGCCATTGAGGAGTGGATAGGGGTTAGACAGTGAATACAGAGACAGGCCATTGAGGAGTGGGTCAGCTTTAGACAGTGAATACAGAGACAGGCCATTGAGGAGTGGATCAGGGTTAGACAGTGAATACAGAGACAGGCCATTGAGGAGTGGGTCAGGGTTAGACAGTGAATACAGAGACAGGAAATTGAGGAGTGGATAGTAGTTATGGGGCTTCTTGCAAAGGATGTAGACATTGGGGGTTGAACAAAGAACATGTTGGCTCGGAGACCAACAAACAGTCTCCAGTCTCCATTGAAATCACTTGTTGTGTTCTTTTCAATATCCTTCCCTAGTTAACTTTGTGTGTATAACAATAAAAAAAAAATATTTTGCCTTTGCCATTACAAGAGGATTAATATCAATAGCCTGGGACCAGAGAGGTAGCTTGGCACTTGAGTGAGTTATTGGTAAAGAAAATAGCACTTTTCTCTTCTGATGATTCAGCCCGTTGTTAAAATGAATTTTCTTCCCCTCTGAATCACATTAACCCCTCGTGGTCCCTCGGCAGAGAGACAGTGTGCCGCTGTGAGAGAGAGACAGAGAGAGAGAGAGAGAGAGAGAGAGGAGTGGGCGCAGTGTCAGTCTGTCCTCGTTACACAGGCAGGAAATTAAATCATGTATTTTATGTTCAAAAGTCAGTGCGGCTTCTCACTTCAGCCTCATCTACCCATCCTTCTCTCCATCTATGAATCTATCCCTCTATCTATCCCTCTATCTACTGCATCTCTCTCTCTATCCATCCATACATCCAGCCAAGATTTCTTCTATGCTATGCCATCACACACTATTGATAGTAGTAGTGATTTGTAAAACAAATCGCTTCACTGTGTTTATTGTATCCATGGTAACAAGTCATGGTAACAAGTCGTAACCTGTCCTTTACCTTGAGGGAAAAGCTGAAGAAAAAAAAAACCTCCCCAGCCCCATAGACCCTCATAGACCTCCTGGTCTACACTCAGTAACGAGAGAGAGAGAGAGAGAGAGAGAGAGAGAGAGAGAGAGAGAGAGAGAGAGCTCAACGTGGATGCCACTATCTCCTGACACTTTAGGCTCCACCCACATCCTCACCCCCACCAAGTACCTCAAAGAACTACAACACCCAGACTTCCTGGACCCGAACGCGCCGCCCGAGGGCGCGGAAGGCGCCGGCGACCCGCCGGCAGAATGAGGTCACGGAAGTAAATAACGGAGAGCGCCGTTTGTGATTCGTGACCGCCTCCACCTACCTGTTCCTCTTCCTCCACCCCCTGCACTGCCAATCCACCTTGCCCTAGCTCCACCCCACCACAGTACAGAATACAACATTATATTCTGTCAATCTTCATGTTTTTGGTTTGTGGTTTGCGTCCGCCCCTTTAATTCCTCCCTGTGCCGTGTGTCTATATCAATGGTATATACTTCTACTTTATATATAGTATATATTTCTTCCCTGTGTCTGTATATATATATTGTACATTTGTATGGCATCCCGATGTGTCTCTATTGTATCTGTTTATTTCAGCCCTGTGTGTGTATCTGTTGTGTGTGGTTATCAACATTCCCTCCATGTATCTGTGTGGTAATTGTATTTGTTGTGACGTATACTGAAACAAACAATTGTTATTGTAGCTCTGACAGGCGTAGTGTACACCAGCCAACAGATGGCATATTTGGACTTTACCATGAATCAGTTTTAAGTACGTTTGAAGCCTGCACTCATAAAATTACAGAGGCTTGCAGAATATATATTAGGCTACACGTACGCTAATGGTATCACTGCTGTAAATGTAAAGATTTACCAGGGTACCAAATTTATGAAAAAACTAATTTATGGTTGTTTAGATAATTTAGGTAATTGACGATTTCGGCTAATCAGAACAAACAGTGACTATAAAATTATTCACCTAATGGTCATATTGGTCTTTGAAAACTCAATGGAAGTGCATTGTTAATGGTACCTGGGTGGGAGTTTTCATGTCTTCCAAAAATCTCAGAATGTTTCCCCATGACTAACCAATATGGCCTCCAGGTGAATAAGGTCTTGTACAGAGCCGACGCTATCTCATGTGTTTTGTTTCCCATTCCACGTTATCTCACATTACATCTACTGTCTCTTATACCTCCAGGATCAACTGGAATCATCAACCCTCCCCGCTTCCTGAATGCCCTGAAGACCCTGGACAAAACAGAGGGAGAAAAGACAAGCTAAGACTCCCCATCATAGCGCTAACCCTTACGAGCTAATCCTCTAGCAGACGTACACACGACTTAAACCAAATATCATACTGTGGCATGTAAAACAGTCATATCACATGTTGTAGGATATAAACCATATGATATTATTTTCCAGTTTGTGTATGTTTGTATAGAGCTCTCCTCTGCTGTTTACTTTTAAACTTTACATTTACTGGGAAAGATTGAATTTGTGTTACATATTGGGCACATTGCATGGCTTGGCTGATTTATTTCTTATTATTAAATTTTAGGCCCGTTTTGTGTTTTTAAAGAAAGAGTGCGTTTTAGATTAAATGGGTAGAACTGAAGAATGGCAAAAATAAAAAAAGTAATTAATATTAATCTTTCTAATTAAAAATAAAATCTTTTTCATTTTATAATCTATGACCGACAAATTCTCAAATGCCCTTTTCTAAATGGAAATAAATGTTCCCTTTTCTGACAGTCGGCCATTTCAATGGTAGATTTGTGTTTTACATGTTTGCATTGTGTAAATGTTTGATGTACATTGACGTCATGTCTGAAATGCCAATATGAAGCAACCCTAAATATAAAAGGAAATGGAAATTAAAAGTAAATTACGCCAATGTGCAATTTACTTTAATAGCAGTAGTATTTGACTTAAAGTACTTGGTATGTTGTCTTTCTCCATGTGCATTGTCCAATTATTTATTGTTTAGTTGTTTGTATACCAGTCTTACAGTAGAGTGTGTGTGTGCGTGTGTGTGCGCGTGTGCGTGCGTGCGTGACTCTCGTAGGCTTAAGTCATTTGCAAAGTATATTACAATAACATGCAACATGAAATCCATGTTTCTCAAGTGACCAACCAAGGACAAGTTCTTCCCCGCATTATGTACACGTTGTTATTAAAGTGGCTTCTGTTACTACTACACACGTCTGTGGCTCCCTTATTGCTTGTCTCAAGTTGTTTAATCTGATGGATGCGTTTAAAAAAACCGACTGTTTCTTTGACTTAGCTTAGAGTGATCTCAAATGGCTTCAAAACGTCAACACATTAGGCAGCATGGTAATGTCGTGTCCCTTTGGCTCCTAAGTGATAGTCATTCTTGTTGATTTACTTATTAAAAGTTGCCATGTGTAAAATTTCAATTCGCTTGTGGCTGAAAAAACAACTGGGACAGATCTGTAGTTACTGCTGATGGATGGGGGGGATTTCACTAATGTTATTGAACACACATCCGCTAACTGCTACATTCTACAAATACAAAATGCTGGCTAGCCCGCACCTCTCTCTTTGTTCACAATAACGACGTAAACAAGGAGATTACCACAAACCCTCCCAAAACCCCTCCCGTTCACGCCACCCCACCGGTCCCAGACCTGCCCTCAGAGTTTTTCCCAGTGGCCTGGCCGCTGAAATAGCCCTTGGGCCGTGGAAAACATTTGTATTCCCGTCTTCAGGCCGCGGGACCTAAGAGGCAGGCCAGGCCGGTGTGTCTAGCTGCAGTGAGGCCAGCTGAACCAGGACCAAGGGTCGTGGGTCACACGGGGCTTGCGTGCCCACACGCATCTCAACAGGCAGCCCATACAGCCCATATACAGGTTCTCACTCGTCACCGACCTGAATTAAGAGCTCGTATTTAATCTAATTTATTGTTTATTGTGTATTGACTTTAGCCAGGCTCTTACTGCATATCTATCCCCTGTACTGCTGGTCACTGTGAATTTCTCCTAAGGGGGATTAATAAAGGAATATCTTACGGACACAACAACAACAACAACAACAACAACAACACGACAACAGAGAATGGAAACAAGGGGCGAGGGTGGAGGGGAGAGCAGGAGAGCGTGTGCGTGTGCATGGGCTACGCCATTCGGGGCTATTGTTGAAAGGGCTGTGATTTACTGTGTGGTGTTGTGGTGAAGGGCTGCGTAAGCTGTTGATGGGTAAGTGTAGCAGTCAATTGAATAGGGTGCATTGTGCCCTTGCTCTGTTCTTCTGACTAGAGAGCGGTTCACCGTAAATGGAGAAGCTGTGTTGTGCTCCCGTGGTTTTTTCGCTGAAGGTGGAGAGAGTGATCGTGGCTAGTGTCACAGTCGCAGAAATGAGAGAGAAGACCACGAGAGCAACCTGCAGTTAAAAATCATTCATTTTACATTTATACCAGAAAAATTATGTAGGCTACTTGGATAAATATGGGTTTTTGGTTATGTTTGAGGTTCCCAACAGTACATTGTACTGTGCTAGTTTTAGTTTGTGATTCATATGCACTAAAATTCACCAGAATGCCAGAAATTTCTTAAGAACTAAAACGATACTGGTGGAGAATCCAGACACCCCCGCTTTAAAAGTGACCCGGCTGGAGCATTGTTCCGCACTATAATTCCCGGCCTGAATTTCCCAGACCGGCCCGGCAGCAGAGCTACGCTAGTTAGCTATTGCTACTTGAAGTTTTTGTCCCTCGGCACTTGTTTAGTATATTGTGGTCCTGATGTTGCATATGTGTTAGTGAATTCAACAGATCTGGATGTAGGTATGTATTTGACTTCCTATTGATCAATGGGGAATAAAAGCCACTGCACGAGTACGCAGCAAGGATGAATGTAATACACTTGTGAAACCACAGGGAGAGCCATTGCTACACACAATGGAAGGGCTGAAAACACAGGTTCTATATGTTCTATATCTGTGTGTATAGTGTGTAAGCAGCTGCCTTCATTGTGTAAAGTAGACCTAAAATTAAATGAATGTACATTTACTTAAAATATATTCAACAATAAGCAATTTACCCTACTTCTAATCCCAACTAAAATATGTTCATCAATAAACAACTCATATTTTTAATCCCATATTCTCCATCTACATTTTTATTGTAATTGCTGTTGTCTGATTTCTGCTTGGGAGATAACTTAGTTTCTGTTTTAGTACAGTCAAAGTCCATCAGAGCACAAGGTATAGTAACACATTCAGAGCTAAACTGAATGTGCTATTCCTTCAAAAAAATACAATCAATACTGTTCCAAATAAACCAATTACATGAAATAAAAACAAAACCATGTTCCAAAATTCAGAACCGAGTGATTTGGAGGAAAAAAAAAGTTAAATGACACTCATCCCACAGGGGAATGTTTCAGCAAGTCTCATTTTATTTTTGGATTTCCTGATGAATGCTCACCCACACCCTCTCTCTCTCTCTCTCTCTCTCTCTCTCTCTCTCTCTCTCTCTCTCTCTCTCCCTGTCACCCTGTAGCACTACGCTGCCCACCAGGAAGCTAAAATGCTGGACTGTGTTTCCCTGGAACACTGCACTCTTCCCTGCCCACGGATTCATCAGTCTCCCTGTGCATTAGCATGGCGCTAGGCTCACCTGCGTTGTTCTACCTGCCGCCTTGATCTGGACCATGTGACCGCGTGGGCGACTGGATGGAGCTGGAGTACGGCTTTTTAATATTATATATATTTTTGTACATATGGCATACAAGCAACTCTCTAAAATCTGCAAAAAAAAAAGGTTGCGAGAGAAACTAATCTATACAACGGAATTTACATAAGGTTCTGTAGGACATATATTATATAGAGGAATATATATATATATATATGTATATATATACGTATATATGATATATATATATGTATATATACATATATATATATACATATATATATTACAACTCTTGTCGTACTATACACATTCCAGCATTACAAAAGATGGCATTTGGATAGGTTTTTAACTATCTACAAATTATACATTTCAGAATGGATATTGATTGATTATATTATTCCAATGTATTGGTTTAGTTTCTGTTGTTCACAAGTCCATGCATCCAACGTCCATCAGTACTTACAAAACCATGTGGATCAATAAATCAAACCGATTGATTTCCGACACTCCAGCCATCGATTGAATATACTCTATTGATAATATAGAGACAAAAATATAGACTTCTATAATATCACATGTTTCCAGTGCAAATAAATATCTTTAAATAGGTGTTTCTTCGGTCGAGAGTATGTATTGTGGATCTCCTTCACCTTGCTGAGGCTGCATAGGATGACTTTGGCACGTCAACAGTTCTGTTTGCTGGACTACAACTCCCAGACATGCCCCAGGGGTTCATGCGTTGTTGCAGGTAGCGATGGCTCCAGTCCTGCCATTGGTCAAACCTCCTGGCACCCATGACTCAGCGTTCCTCTATATACGCAGAAGCACAGCTTGTTCCGTCAACTGGTTAAAGTTATAAAATGTAAACCACACCCCTTCCTGGTGGGCTGGATGACTGTTCCGCTGCGTACCACCCCGAAGGCCTGCACACACACATCAGTCCAACACAGCCATTCAAAATTAATGTTTGATCAAGCTAGAGTAAAACTAAATCACAGGTAGCTTTAAAATAACATTTTCTTCACAGTTTTTTTTTTCTAAAATAGATGTCAGAAGAGGAGCAATCCAACAAATATGCATTAGTTGATGAGTGTTCAGTTTTTTGAGTTCTTTGAGAAAGTGGCAATTCTCTGCCCAAAGTTGGATCGATATCATACATTGGTGGTTTAAGGCGGGTCAATGCGCATGCTTCAGTTGTTGCCATTTATTCTTTCTCAGATTACAGTTTGAGACGCTTCAACATTATGTCTGAATGTAGTTCTGTTGGATCTTTCATCTACGACACAGGGCTTGTTTTTTTCATTCCATTGAATTTTTTGTCTTCTAGCAAATCAAACGTAAACGTAATATTGGACGGTCCAGAACCCACGAGGGTCCGGCTTTTTGTGTCGATGCTCTGAACCGATTTTCCGTCCGCTTTGTGAATCACTGAGTTTCCGCTCGACACCTCGACCACAACGTCCTCCTCAGACAACCTGTGTGTGTCTCTTAAAATAAAGTCTGAAGGTTCGAACCGAAACCAAAAGTCTCATCACAGAGAAGAAGACCCGTGCAGTGAATCTCCTCAACGCGCACAACATTCCGTTGCCCTTGTGATTTTTTTCTTGTCTTCACCCAGCGTGAGCCGCTAGACATCGGGGTCCGCCACCAGGAAGTCCAGGTGGTCCGAGTCTTTGGTCTTGAAGGCCTCGGCGATGACGCGCGCCGCGTCCCGGTGCTCGCGGCCGCGCATCGACACGCCGTTCACCTCCAGGATCACGTGACCCACCCGCAGCTGGCCGCCGCTGTGGGCGGAGCCTCCCTTCTGCAAGGGGGGGGGGGGGGGGGGGGGGGGGGGGGGCGACCGGGGTGAGAGGTGGGCGTCGCACAGGGTGAGGTGAAAGTGTGAAGGGGGGGGGGGGGGTGAGATGGTGGGATATTTAGAGACAGAATGAAGGAAACACACGCGGAGATAAGAGTTTAAAGCGCCGTGGAGATAACAGAGATGAAGAAAACAGACTGTCAAACTGCGGCTGATGTGAGTGCGTGTGCGAGTGTGCGATGAGTGCCCGTGCAGGAGCGCAGATGTGTGTCCCTTTGTGTGAAGCGCTATGTACTTGTGCATGTGTGTAGCGCTATGTACTTGTGCATGTGTGTAGCGCTATGTACTTGTGCATGTGTGTAGCGCTATGTATTTGTGTGTGTGTGTGTGTGCGTGTGTGTTTGACCGTGAGTGTGTGGTGACAGAGAGAGCGGGAGAGAGAGAGCAAGAGAGAGAGTGAGAGAGAGAGAGAGAGAGAGAGAGAGTCAGGAGAGTGTAAGAAGAGGAGGAGGAGGAGGAGGAGGAGGAGGCTGAATAGAAGGCCTGCAGCCCTCTGGCCTCCCGGGAGGCAGACAGCTGGTCAGCAGCCCCGGCCCGACACGTCTCCTCCGGGCCGGCCGTCTCTGCCCTCCGCTCGCGACCCCCCCTCTTCGCTGCGGCGGCGGCCGGGGGGGAACGTCCAGCCGACAGCCTGTCTGACCCCTCCTCCCCCTCCATCTGGCCCCCCTCCTGCCTCACCTCTCCTCCCCGCGATTAACAGCCTCAACCTTCGGGCTCCGCTAAGTGGCCCGGCAGAACACAACTCGTCACAACCCTCGACTCGTGAATATATAAATATTTTGATAGTCAGAAATAAAAATCCCAAAAAAGACACACTCTCCGTTCACCGGGGAAGGTGCTCGACGCAAACCGTCCATCACTGGAGAGACAAGCGGAAATCTTGTTTTGGGGAGATGGGGGGGACAGCCATCATGGCTAAGGCTTAAGGATTTAATCTGAAACAATGCTGAAAGGAGCCACGCCCGGTCATCATACAAAGTAAAGGCATCCCCCCAAGGATCACTGCAGAGACATTTGGGACGTTTGTGGGTTGTGTTGGACTGAACGGTCTGAACCAGAGTTCTCCTGGAGCACGTTCCCCCGGAGCGTGTTCGCCGGAGCGCTCACCTGTATGGTGACGATGCGGGGCAGCGGCTGGCGAGTGTTAGCCCCGCCCTCGATGGCGATGCCCAGCGTGCTGGCGTTCTTCATCACGCGCACCAGGGTGGAGGGGGCGAGCAGCGAGACCACCGAGCCGCCCTGCAGACCCCCAGCCCGGGGGGGCAACAAAGAGAGAGAGAGAGAGAGAGAGAGAGAGAGAGAGAGAGAGAGAGAGAGAGAGAGAGAGAGAGGGGGAGAGAGAGAGAGGGAGAGAGGGAGGGAGGGAGAGAGAGGGAGAGAGAGAGAGAGAGAGAGAGAGAGAGAGAGAGAGAGAGGGAGGGAGGGAGGGAGGGAGAGAGAGAGAGAGAGAGGTCAGAGAAGGTCAGTTGATTTGTAATTCAGTCAGTTCGTCACAATATCAGCAAGTCGGTTTCTTCGTCAATCACAAAAAAAAACGAAAATGTGATCTAAAAAGCTACACTAAATCCACATTCATGCTATATATTTCAGACACCATCATAACATTCCATATTCCCTATTTATACCAAACCGGTAAAAAGAACATCAGCTACACAGGGTGACACATCAGCAAGGCAGGGGAATGACGTGGAAAGCAACCTTATGTTGAAAACTCCTCCGTGACACTCTCATGTGATGAGATGTCCTCTTGAAGTCACACAATGCCGCGTGAAACTGTTAATTGGACTAAATGTGCGTTGCGTGTCACCGTCTGTCTCTGTAGGGCCATAATTATTACCCAGACACGCCGCGCCGCCGCGTGGGAGAATTTGCGGCCATCGCATCACACTTGAAGGGTGCCTCTTTATTTATTTTGTCTCATTTGTTTTGTGTTCCACGCTGAATCCATGACTCCCTACCATCGCCTTAATAAGGCATATCTGTATCCGCACGTCAAGAGGGGACACAAATTAGTATTTGAAGCGCACTTCGCCCTCTCTTCTCTTCTCCTTGCGTCGGCTCTTTGCTTTGTAAGACAAGTGAACACCGTGCTTAAGTTGGTTTATTTGATCAGTTTCTTTACTAAACTAAATCCCCCCCCACCCCCGGTCGGTCCGACCACCCCTCCTCCATCACCTCACCTGTGTGGGCGCCTGCAGGCCGGTGGGGGTGTGGAGCGCGGGCCCCTGGCCCCCCGGCCTCTCCCCCGCCGCCGCCGCTGCTGGCCCCGGCTGGCCCTTGCTGGGTCGGGGGCTCCCGTCTTTGCTGACGCCGCCGGCCTCCGCGATGTCCACGCCGCTGTCCTCGCTCAGAGTCTGCCCGCTGTCCCAGAGCTGAGACAACGTGCCGCCTGGAAGCGGGGGGCGGGGGGGGGGGGGGTGGGGGTGAGACCAGGGGTGTTGTCATGGGGAGGGTGACACAGGGGGGCAGGGTTCGGGTGTGGCAGTGGGGTATAGGGGTGGGGGGTGGGGGAGGAGAAGTTAAAAGTTTCCCCTGAGTTTCTAAACCAACCATCTGGACTTAGGGATGAATCTGTCGTGAGGACCTCTCTCCTGGGGAACCCAGAACCCCTGCAATCTGTCTGGCAACCATTATGTGCGGTAACACGTCGCAGTTCATTATGTGGCGTAAACGACATTTTCCTAAATTAGGCCTACAGTCTATTTAGCCTACAGCTAAATTTAAACTTGGAAGATACATTCGCGATAAATCTGTGACGCTTTTACATTGAACCCAAATGTCTCAAAGCCCATGTGACTGGATGGCCTTGAGCGTACATGATTGTGGGGGACATGGCCGACACGAGCCATGACATCTCCCTGCCATTGTACACACAAATACAACCATGCACATTGCACATGTCATGACATGACAGGACTCAGGGCCCAGGGCCGTTCGCTGTCGTCCAGTGACTTTCTAGAGCAGCCTGTGATAAAGGCTGTGATCCATGCCCATGTCCTGTCATGTTAGGGTTTAAGCCCAGCGCACAGCGTACACTAATGGAACACCAGATGCGTCCACATGATTCAACCCTGAAGACTATAGACTAAACCGGTGTTTCCCAAGCCTGGGGTTGGACCAGGGTTCACCTGATATGCAAAAATGGGTTCTCTCTGGAGATTGCTGGTATATAAGTCATATATATTTCATAGCGCATTTTTCATTGAGAAAAATATGTAAGGGTTACACTGAGGTCCCTTGAATACAAACAGACCGAGGAATGATTCCTTGTCATTGATTTTAGATGTTGACTGCGTTCGATTTTGTTTGTGTCTGTGGAAGTAGATGCATAAATTCATCCGACCAGAAAATGGGGTCATTGCCTCAGAAAAGGTTGTGAAGCAATGGTCTCAAACCCCAGAGAGAACCACTCGTCTAAACCCCAGAGAGAACCACTGGTCTAAACCTCAAAGAGACGGGTCTGTGGTAAGCAAGCAGAGATATGTTCATGCATTGCAGCATCATCCTGCTCTACCACAACGCAATCTCCATTCTCCCCGTCTTCCTTATGAGCTGTGTGCCAGTTAACAGTCCCCGGAGCGAGACGAACAACAACATGACAACAAGAACAATAGCAACGAGAGCCCCCCCCCCTCCGGCCCCATCGCTCCCCAGTAACGCAGATGAGATGTCTGGGAACAAGGCCAGTCACAACCTACCTCTCTGCTGGGGCCGGCAGTCGGCCGACAGCAGGTTGGCGTCGACGGCCACAGCCCTCTGCAGGATGGCTGGGGAGCAGGGCCGTTCCGGGCTGCAGGGGGGCGGGGTGGCCATGACCACCGAGGGGCAGGGGGAGGGGCAAGGGGAGATGCGGGGCGAGGGGCGGGGCGAGGGCATCGGAGACACCGTTTTGGAGGAGGAGGCGGACCTGGTCAGCGGGAGGACGCAGGGGGAGGAGGAGGAGTTGGACGACGGCTCGTAGGAGGCGGATCTCAGCACGGCGTTCACGGCCTCCCCGGTGGGGGGGCCCGAGGGGTCCCGGTGCTGCAGGAACCCCGAGCAGGTGTGGACCCCCGCGCCGGGCCCTGCCTTGTATGGGACAGAGGGGTAGGGGTAGTGGTGGTGGGCGTGGGGGTGGTGGTGATAGAGGTAGAGGTGCTGGAGGTGGTGCTGGTCGAGCTCCGAGGCCAGGTGGAGCTGGGGGTTGCTGTGTCGGGTGTGGGCGACGAGGGACCCAGGGAGAGGGGGGTCCGGGTGGAGCCTGCCCAGGCCAGGACCGGGGCAGACGCAGTGGGACGGCTCACCCACCGCCCCCGCCGCCGCCGGGGGAGACTGCTGGGGGGCGGGGCCGGAGGCGGGGCTGGGGGCGGGGGCCGGGGTGTGGCTGGGGAGGGCCTTGAGAGACCTTTGGAGGCAGTCTTGGAGGAGCCGCGTGGGGCCCTTGAACAGCAGGCTGGAGGCGGAGCCGGGCCGGTTGAGACGCGATGAGGGTCGCCTGGCGACGCCCCGCTCCTGGGGGGCGTGGCCTCTGTCCTGGGGGGCGTGGCCCAGGGAGGACTGGTGCTGGCATGGAGGGGGAGATGCAGACGAGGGCCGCATGTCGTCCTGCAACACACGAGTTAAAATACATTTTAAATACATATGTTGAAATACATTTAAGCGAATTTACAGTAGATACATTAAACGTGCGCTGTGTAACTTTTCTATTGTGGCCATTTGCAGTCTTAAAACAAATAGGTCGACAGACAGACAGACAGACAGACATACTTTATTGATCCCTGAGGGAAATTGCCAGGTCGGACGTAGGAGGTAGGACGTTTCTTAAGAATAATCCTCACAAGTCAGTCCTTTTTTGCTCTATAAATCGTTCTATTCTGGTCCACTTTTGGAGCCCCGCGAGAAAATGTCACCAGTTACTGTTAGCGACGAAGCTACGCACGCAGCTCACAGTTTGAAGTGCACAGGCCACAGGCAGCACACACATGCAAACACACAGATCACATCCTCACGCCTACCAGCATGACATCCTGGAGGGTCATCAAACACGCTGCCTCGCCGTGCTCCATCTTACCCGCCTCCGAGCGGTCGCTCTGGAAGAGAAGGAGACGCAGAACAGCTTTGCTTTGATTGAGAGGCTGCATTGACCTTTCATCAATGGCCATCATGACCGTTGAACAGGGAAAGTGCTAAAAGGTGCAATTATCCTTTGTACAAAAATGATCACACTTGGGTTTTTGACTTGCTTGACTTTGACTTGCTAGATTAACATCAACAAGTAAAAATTAAAACGACTTGTTTTAACCCCTTCTCAGCAAATCCAGTGTACATACAGCCTGCATCCCAGCCACCGACCAATCAACAGTATGTGGGGACATCAGCTCCCAATAGGAACACCTTCCTGTTGGTTCCTAATCAGACGCTGTGTGGCTATCAATTAACTACAACTAGCTATTTACCGCAAGTGCTTATTTTTCAACCACAATAATTAGGGTGTCGGCACAGACGATCACACAAGCACTGTGGCAAGTTGTACTGCCAGCAGGGTCCGACCAGAACAACACACTTATGAGACACACAGACACACACATGAAAACAATACACAATAAACACAGCTTTGCCCAGTTAGAAACAGTCTCCTGCAGCTAGACCTCTGGAAGACATCACAAACAGCTCTGAGACACTGGCAGGTATGATGTTGGCGTTAGGTTGTCTAACAGCGAGGAGACACAAACACTGAGACTGTGCATTCACCACGTCACACACGCAGCACACACACACACACACACACAGACACACGTGTGGATGGAGGGTATGTTCTGAACACTGCTGAAGCACAAGTAACATATTTAGCACATGTTTTAGCAGAAAACAGACAAACATCACTACAGCATTTTTTTTTTTTTAAATGGACCTCTGGGAAGCCGTTCCTCACATTATAAAGTCACAGGGATGTTACCTCATAACCACACACGATACACACAAGATAATGGTGCTTTATTGATCCCCGATGGGAAATTCCCAGAAATTCCTAAACCCCCTATTCCGCACTCTCTCACTCCAGTTGTTATTTTAAAACTAGTCTGTGCAGCACTATTACTGTTATGTAGCTACTCAAATCTTGATTGTGCGCTTTTATTGGCCTCACTTGCAAGTCACTTTGGATAAAAGCGTGCGCTGCTTAAATGGCTAAATGTAAATGTGAATATGTTAGACCAGACTATGTTCAGGATCAACACTGTGATACTCTTATTCACAGAGCGGCCATCTTGATTCGATGATTCAATGAGGCCCCGAGGTATATAAGGGACTAATACCTTGGCGAAGTGGACATGTCCGTCGCTGGCCTCGAGGCCATAGTGGGCCTGTGGATGGAAAGAACCGAGGCCTCCGTGCCAGACCCTGTGAGCCTCCCGCTCGCGGCGCAACACCAGCCCGTCGTAGAACTCCTGATCCTGGGGAGCCACCAGCGACCGCACCTCCGACAGCATTGACAACTGGAAACAAAACGGTCTGCTAAATTTGCTGCTGCTAAAAATCTGTCAGTGGAAACCACAAAGTGTAACCACACAGACTGACCATCCATTGTCAAGCGGTACAATAATCCTGACAACTACTAAGTTAAGTACAGATGGTAAACTGTAGATATTAGTTTAGGGATGGTTAAGTGTTTGGAGATTGTACAATGTAGGTGTTAGTTTAGAGATGGTTAAGTAGGTATTAGTTTAGAGATGGTTAAGTGTAGGTATTAGTTTAGAGATGGTTAAGTGTAGGTATTAGTTTAGAGATGGTTAAGTGTAGGTATTAGCTTAGAGCTGGTTAAGTGTAGGTATTAGCTTAGAGCTGGTTAAGTGTAGGTATTAGCTTAGAGCTGGTTAAGTGTAGGTATAAGCTTAGAGCTGGTTAAGTGTAGGTATTAGCTTAGAGATGGTTAAGTGTAGGTATTAGCTTAGAGCTGGTTAAGTGTTAGCTTAGAGCTGGTTAAGTGTAGGTATTAGCTTAGAGATGGTTAAGTGTAGGTATTAGCTTAGAGCTGGTTAAGTGTAGGTATTAGCTTAGAGCTGGTTAAGTGTTGGTATTAGCTTAGAGCTGGTTAAGTGTAGGTATTAGCTTAGAGCTGGTTAAGTGTAGGTATTAGGTTCTGGGTCAGGGCTACTGCACCTTGGCGTGAGTGTTGAGGAGCTCAAACAGGGCCATGGTGAGAGGCTCCACCCCGATGTGTCCATCGTGGTACTCCTGGAGGTAGTAGGCCATGGTCTGTCTCTCCAAATCCGTCAGGAGGAGGTAGGCCTGCTGCTCCAGGGTCACCTGGGGACCGGGGGGACCCAGAACCCTACACACTGAGGGCTAGGAGGACCACGGGGAGGATGGATGGTGGGGTGAGGGGATGGGTACATGGATGGATGGATGGATGGGTGGAGGATGGATGGGTGAATGAAAAGAAAAAGGGAAACGGTAGAGCAAGGGAAGAAAAAAAGTGAACCCACAAGTTACTCCCGCACACTCCGCTCAATGTTTTCACCAAAAATGTCTCGTGTGCGACTTTTTCCATTTTCCAATACTGCGATAGGTTTGAGCTCGCGAGCCCCAAGGGTCGGCACAGCCTCGAACCCTTGGGTGCCGCAGCCACGGCTCCCGTTAGCCGTGGGTCAACTGGGTGTCAGCAGCTCCTTGTCTGTATGTCTGTCTGTATGTCTGTCTGTCTGTCTGTCTGTCCCGAGACCCAGCTCAAAGACCCCCTTGTTAACACACAAAGACCAAATGTGCAAACAATCATGGAGTGCTGTGTACTACGGAAATCAAACGAACAACACCTCTGCTGGGGAGAAAATGTCAACGCGTAAATGCACAATGTGCTCTATAAGTGTAGTCTGTAATGACGGAATAAAACATCCGTGATGAATGGGACTACAAATCCAAAAATAAGCATTTCTCCGGGCAGCACAAGAGCAGCACAAGAGCAGCGCAAAATGAGCACGGCTGAAGGTTAAAATCTTAAGGAAGATCAGGCAGCGCAGACGCGTAATAAGTACAAATCCTGTGACCCCATTTGCTGGGCGCTTTGGAAAAATCAATACTTAATACCGCGGATCGAGACCAGAAGCTGGTCCGTGTGTGTGTGGGTTGACAGAGCTGAAATCACCCTGTTCACCCTGCTCAATGTGGCATTAGGCTGGGAGGGATTGCCGAGTGTTGCCGAACAGCATTCGGTCAGCTCGGCTGTTGCACACCCTCCTCCCCTTACCGAAACTGAATTTGCAGGTCTCTTCATGTAAGAAGTCATACACATGTACACACACCCGTACACGTCAGTGAACGGTCTGTGGAGCCAGAGAAACGTGAAGACGAGAACAGCAAGGACGAGGAGAATACATATGGAGCTTGATGAAGAACTCGACCGAGTTGAAACGTGGCACAGAAATCCCTCCATTGGAAATCCCACGTCCCTCGCCACTAAACCCACGTGACTGATTTGAACATCGCTACCTTGGAAGCGTGGTTGTAAGTCCTGCCCCCTCTCTCTGTGAGATTACAGCGTTTAGAAACGAGGCTAATGTTACAAGATGAGGGGTCGTATACCACAAGACGTTGCTTCATCATAATGAGCCATGTTTACATGTACCCTTTTGCAAGACCAGATGTGGGAGTGTCCTCCCAGATGTGCAGTGGACAGGTGAGCCTACCAGTCGGTACGGTCCAGTCGGCCTACAGGATGATCGATCCATCCTACACCTGGGTGGACACGCCCACGTGAGATGTCACTATGGGTTTGACGTGGCTCACACCTGGTGGTAGAATAGGACCCCTTTAAAGAGTAACCACACGTCGCTTCTGATTGGCTGATGTTGGTTTTGACGTAGGGTTGTAACAGGCTAAGATCTCTGTATTCATTGTCTCTTTTAAACACAAACAGACAAAGTGCATATGAGAGCATGCATACTGTTAGGTGCCGTTCTCGTGATTTAATCAGGGTTGTTTCGTTTACTTCGGAAGCCACATACCCAAGTTTTTCCAGGGAATTACATTTCCAACCAGCAAACGACTCTATCTTACGCAAAGGGCCAGTTAACTTCAAAGTCAATCGGGATAAAGTGGATTGGATTCACTTAAAATGCAATTCCTTAAAAAACAAAACAACAAAACAACATCAACAACAACAACAACCCAAAAAAACCACCACAGAGCACATTGCTCTCAGAAGAACTGCTGTGTCACCCCTCATTATGGCTAACCAGGGGTTCTCTGCACCGAGGGCTAGCACGCACTCTGCCTCCCAAAGTAGAACCATTTCCTCCCTGATATAATCTGACGGGGCGCTTTTGGAGCGACCACGCGCATTCTTCTAAGGGCATAAGTGGCGGAGGAGAGAGGGGGAGCAATAGGGAGCAATAGCAATCTGTGCTCCGAGGCCCGTGCCAAACAGGAGGCAGAGGCAGCTTCCCCGGTCCGGTGAGGTCCCCCTCCCTCCCTCCCTCCCTCCCTTCCTCCCTCCCTCCCTTCCTCCCTCCCTCCCTCCCTCCTTCTCTCCCTCCCTCCCTCCCTGCAGTGACCTTCTCCTTGGGCTCTGGAGCTTCTGGCAGAAGACTGCGACATTGGACTCCTCGCTGCAGTAGCAAATGCTGGACTGACTCCCGGGGGGTGGGTGGGTGTGTGGGTGGAGTGGGTGGGGTTGCAGAGGGGGGTGGAGGGGCTGCCTCAAACTGTTCCCAACGAGATGGCGGAGATCTGGCTTCCATCGCCATCGCCGGGGGCTAAATGTCATAAATGTTTATGGAAGCTTTGTTTGAAATGCGAGCGGCGTTCAATGTAGCTGTGGAGTGTGCAGGGGTTGACGGCTGGTTTAAGCAGCCTCCCATAGCCCCCCCGAGTCAGACTGATTAGGCTCTGGGGCAGCAGGTGGATACACGCTCTGCCATGCAGCGGATTTCCCTGAGTGTGCGTGGTGATGTGACTGGTTTAACCCGGGCACATTGATTACTCAATACACTGCACAACAGGTGTGTTTGAGGTGTGCTAATCAGTCTAAGCCAGGCGGAGCTGCTTAAACCTGCCCCCACACACCCACGCACACGCACAACCACACCACACACCACACACACACACACACACACACACACACACACACATACACACACACCCACACACACACACACACACACACACACACACACACACACACACACAAACACACACCCACACACTCCACAATGGCCTTTCCACCACTCCAGTGCACCTCCTCCTGACGCAACCTATATTTGACCCTTGACTTTTCTTTTTGAGCAGGAACACTTGAAATCTTTGTTCCCCAGTTTGCCTATTTCACAGGTTTCTGAGTCTGTTACTATTTTGTTTCGGTGCGCCAATATATGTTGTTAATGTAAGATAACACATCACGATCCCATACGAGAGATGAGGGTTGCCACGGCAGCTAACGCAGCACCCACTGTATTAAATTCTGCTTACACATATGAGTCACCGTGACACCGCTTGAGCAGCGCCGTGTCACATTTCGGCTAATTTATCGCATCCTAAGTTCTGCCCGCCGGCCACGTTTTGTGTCCACATTGGCCACCTCTTCATTTCAGCAGATGGTGACACAGAAAACGCTCTTTAGTACACTGTCTGAAGATCCACTCGGACTCCTTCAGAGGAGATCTGGAGTCTTTCCCGCTGGCCTCCGTCATTAAACGGAGATTCTGCGGCAGTCAAGGCGTACAAAGGGCAGTTAATTCATGTGCGAGATGAAAATGAAGACAAGGACCCTTGACGCCCGCCACGTCCACGACCCATCCGTTCCCGACCTCCCTTGCCTCGCCGCGGCGCTTTTATTTTGAAATGCAAAGCGTGTGTGGCGTCAATGAATCCAAAAGCGATAAACGACAAGGTGATTTCCTGTGGTGTTTTTTTATAGATCTGCTGGTGTGGGCGTTGTTAATCAGAGTCAACTCATCGCCGCTGTAACGTGGCGTTCCTTTCCTGGAGAAAAGAATCTCTTTGAATTAAAAATCGATCGCCGTTACAAAGGACTTCAACAAGCGCCCGTTTCTAAACTCTTAGCTAATGAGGGTGCGTGCGTGTGTGTGTGTAGTGTGTGTGTGTGTGTGTGTGTGTAGTGTGTGTGTGTGTGTGTGTGTGTGTGTGTGTGTGTGTGTGTAGTGTGTGTGTGTGTTTGTGTGTGTAGTGTGTGAGTGTGTGTGTGTGTGTGTGTGTGTGTATGTGTGTGTGTGGTGTGCCAGTTTGTCTATATGCTGCTAAAATGCTTCAACAGCATGAAGTAAGACTTCCGCGGGGGATGACAGGTGGAGGTAAACCTGTCGGCTTTGAGACGCAGTCAGACAGTGACTGCTGATCGATTTGAAATGAACCACACAGACACACATACACACACACACAAAAACAAACACACACACACACACACACACCAAATAGACACACAAACACACACACGCACACGCATCAACACTTCAAACAAACTAGCACATAAAACCTCCGAGGCTGCCTTCCAAGTGCGTGCACTTCTTTTGGGCTTCTCTACAATCCAGTCGTCACCAGCCACCCCGGAGCAGAAAACCCAGCTCTAAGCTCCTGTGTTCCAGCCCCTGTGTTCCAGCTGCTCTGCGATACGCCCAGCAGAAGTTTATCAGTCAACAACAACCTTCCGCCTTCTCCACAGTCAACCTCTGAATAAAACCACCCCCCACCAACCAGGAATAAAGGTACCCCCCCCCCCCCCCTCCAAACACGCTCAAAGCTCTCCATCTGCGGCCAAATCCTTGAGGTAGGTCGGTGCTACTTAGCATCAACACATTTGTTATTCCTCTGTTAAGAGAGAGGGAGAGAGAGGGAGAGAGAGAGATAGAGAGAGAGAGAGAGAGAGAGAGAGAGAGTGAGAGAGAGAGAGAGTGTGAGAGAGAGAGAGAGAGAGAGAGAGAGAGAGAGAGAGAGAGAGAGAGAGAGAGAGAGAGAGCAACAGAGAGTAGTGTTATAGGGTGCAACGTAAACAATATTAAATATTCAAATATTCATCCGATTCGAGCCGGCGCGGGTCTAACAGAGCAGGTGGAAGGAAGGCTGAGAGCAGTGTGTGCGCCCCACGCGATAAGACGGCAAGGAGGCAGAGGTTTTAAAACAGCTGCCGTCTCCCCCCCCCCCCCGACTGAAGTCTCAGCCGGTCTGCCCGGGAGAGCGGAGGAGGAGACGCAGCGGCAGGAAAGACTGCCCCGCGGAGGCAAGAAAGGCTGCCCCAGTGGAGGCAAGAAAGACTTCCCCCCGCGGAGGCAAGAAAGACTTCCCTCCGCGGAGGCAAAATGGCCGCCTCGAGAAAAAAAGCGGCGAGGTTTGCCGACGACGCGGCTCAGGGCACACGCGAGCTCCCTCCGGGGAAGGCGTGGATTGACGTGCCGCGGCGGCAGGTTGTACCTGTTGTTGTACACATCTGGTGTCGTTTTTTTGACAGCGCCACATGAACACGTTCTGCCACGTCCTGTGGCAACTGTGGAGGCGGTGGTCCGGGGAACAGCCGCTGACCCAGAGTGTAGTCTGAGTCCAGGCAGCTCAGTGGGTATAGAGCAGGTGGACAGAGCGGGTCGTCCACCAACCGTAGGGTCGGCGGTTCGATCCCCGCTCGATCTCCACTTCCAAACTGCCTGCATGTCGAAGTGTCCTTGAGCAAGACACTGAACCCCACCTTGCTCCCCCGGGCTGCTGAACATAGCAGCCCACTGCTCCCATGTACCATAGGATGGGGTCAAATGCAGAGAACAAATTTCGTTCTCATTTCTAAAGAATACCGAGAATGACAAATAAAGACCGAAAGGTCCTCTCTCTCGCTCTGTCTGGGGACAGGAGAGTGGCTGTTTGCCTACTTCCTGTCTGACTTGTTTTTGTGATAAGCGTAAACTCTTTCTTAGTATTTTGTCGATGGCTTTATTCTCTACTCAAAGCCCCTTTCTGCGCGGGGCTCAGTGTGTTTGGGCCGCGGCTCTGAACAAACACAACATTTACCGCAGTGCAGCTCTGGTGGGAAAAAGGTCCGTCGCTCGCCTCATGGCGAGCGATGCCTCACTCAAGTCAGTGGAAAAAAAAAAAAAAAAGAAAAAGAAAATCACTCCGCCGTCAACAGAGTGGGTTTGTCTCAGACCGGGAGGCGTGGCCTCCTCGCCCGCCGCGATGGAGCCTCGAGAGGAGGGTCTCTGCCGCGCGCCCAGCAGGCCGTGTATTTCATCACCGACGACGCTGGCTGTGAGATCAATGGCTGACGAAAGGAGGAAATTAACATAGGAAAACGTGGAGTGGAGCGGAGCGGAGTGGAGTGTGTGGACACCGCGACGGAGGAGTTCTGTCTCACCTTCCCGAGAGCCGCGGTGCTGCGGGCCGAGGTGGGTCTGGGGAGAAAAAAAGAAACAGGCCACAATCAGTGGAATGCGTGGGTATCACTTCTGATTGGATTGACATTTGTGTTGAGTCTACAACCCTGTAACCTTACCCTCATAGCACCTTCAGCGGCTGATTCTGAACGGTTCAAATGTATGCCTGGCGACATCATGTGACATGCAACTAACTTATCCCATGGTGACAAGGCCGGCCCTCGACGCCGGTAGAAACAGTGAATGCTGACACAGTTTGGTGCCCTCGCCTTTCCATTTTCTTCTATGTGTCACGCTGACATTGCTGAAGTTTGGATCCATTTTCCTATAGTCCTCCCCCACTATGCACTGGGAGTCAAAAATGTGTGAGGACACCGGTTTTTGAATTATTAAAACATTTTCAGGCTTACAGAGAGACTTCTTAAGACAGGCCTCTGTAATGCAACGCGCACCACGTGCAGACACACGAAGACGTCTAGTAACCGGGGGTACTACAGAGAGAAGGACGGGCGCAATCACAACCTCACACCGATTAGGAACACCTGGATCTACAGTCAACCGTCACAATCGATTTTATGCATACATTGTCCCACGTTCAGAAACCATGAATGCCGACTCGCGAGTTCAAAGGCAGTTCTGGAAGGCCTCGGGCAGGAGGGAGGTGACGGGCACCGTTATGCTGAGCGACCATCTTGTATCCTTTCCAAGACATTGCAGAGGAAATGCATACCTGGCACTGCTCTCAATGAGGTCCTCCTTCATTAGGTCTTTAGACAGAGGGCTGGCACACAGAGAGAGGCTGGGCCAGGAAGGGTTTATGGAGTGTGGATAGAGAGGGAGGAGAGGGAGAGAGGGAGGGAGGAAGGGAGAGAGAGAGAGAGAGACAGAGAGGGGGAGAGAATGAGAGAGGGATGCAGAATGGGTGAGAGGGTGAGAGAAAGATGGAGGGCGAAAGAGAGATAAGGAGAGAGACAGAGAGGGGAGAGACAGGGGTACAAAGAGATGACCAAGAGATGAAAGCAAGAGAGAGAAAGAGAGAGAGAGAGAGAGAGAGAGAGAGAGAGAGAGAGAGAGAGAGAGAGAGAGAGAGAGAGAGAGAGAGGGAGGTAGAGAGAGAGAGAGAGAAAGGGGTCTCGCTGTCTCCTCATCAGTGTGATAAACCGCGGTGTTATCATCCATCTGTTACTGCAACGCTGGACCTTTATGATCCAGTTAAGAATAACTCCAGCCTTTACTCCAGATCTTTCTAGCGTATCAACACCGCTAAAGATTAATGCACCGGGCTCACTCAGATGGTGTCGGTGCACAAGTTAATGTTCAAATGAATCAAGCAAGGTTGTGGGTGAAATACCCTCCCTGGGACTGGAAATTGGCAGACAAAGCATCACACCATAAAGACACAAAACTACCCCCCCTGTTGGAGACTTACGACCACTCTATCGTAACCCTAATGGACATGATGTGGGGTCTTCGCCGTGTGTTCGTACCATCCATCGCCCCACAGTACCCAGGTGTGTCAGTGTATCCAAGCCACGGGTACGAACCTTCATTTTCTACTCCTCGTGTGTCAGTTCCAAATGGTCGTTACACTCTCTCTTCCACGGCCACCGGAAACGTTTCAGCATCCACACCTGACACTCATCTGTCCACAGTAGTGGCCAACACAACACAGGCCCATCTTTCATTCATTCATTCATGCCACCGTTCAATGTCAGCCCGTTTTAGCGCCTTCCCCTGGAATGAGGGATCCCACTGCTGGGTCTCATCTCAAGGTCTCCTCCCTTCTGTTCACGGGTTTGGGGAGGTTTTCCTTGTCCTTGAGGGGTTGTAGACAGTCTGAGACACAGCCTCTTTTCAAGATGCAGACCAACACGTGACGTGCAGCCCCCCCCCCCCCCCCCAGAGGTGGGCCACCTGTCGCCCTCTCCCCGCCCCCCCCCCCACCCCCACACACACACACACACACTCTTTGCAGAGCTTCACGCAAAGCCACCGCCGATTGGTCGAGCAGGGAACGGCCGTGTCGTGTTTTGGTTTTGTTTTGGACAGGCAGACACGAGATTAGACTGAATGAACACGGCGAAATCAAGTTCACTGTACATTCCGCTTCGGGGGGGGGTGGAGTGGGCTGCTGTAGGCTTGTGTCGCTGGGCTCAGGGGGTACGCTAATGAAGTCAACGCCTTCTCACCTGACTGCCGGGGCGGCGCCAGAAACACCGGCGCCGACGATGACGTCGGGGCTCCGCCCGCTGGCGTTGGGGACCGCTACGGTCGTCATGGCGGCAGTCGTCATGCCGGCGGTCGTCATCCCGGCGGTCGCCATGGCGGCGGCGGCGGCGTCGGGGCCCTCTGCAGCGGCGGCGGGGTTGCTGATCCAGCGGGTGTGGTCGACGGCGGTGCGCGCGTGCGGCAGGCGGCCCACGGCGCGGACCCTGACGCGCAGACGCACGCACGTCTTCAGGATGTGGACAGCCTCGTCGTGGGAGATCGCCACGAAGCCCCGCCCATTCACCTCCAGGATCTGGTCGCCCACCTGCACCGGGGGGGGGGAGAGAGAGAGAGAGAGAGAGAGAGAGAGAGAGAGAGAGAGAGAGAGAGAGAGAGAGAGAGAGAGAGAGAGAGAGAGAGAGAGAGAGAGAGGAGAGAGAAAGATTCGACAACTATAATTACAGGGCGGACACTTTAACTGTAGATTATAGGCTTTGTCATGTACTTTCTCCCTGTCTATATACCATGAAGGATTTTTTTGTTTTGTATTGTGCATTGTTTCATTTGTTTTTATTTTCCATTGTAAACGTACGTTTTCCTTGCCAATAAAGCTTGTTGAATTTTGACTCTCCAGGAAAGAAGAACGAGGGAGAATGGAGAGAGAGAGAGAGAGAGAGAGAGAGAGCGAGACAGAGAGAGAGAGAGAGAGAGAGAGAGAGAGAGAGAGAGAGAGAGAGAGAGAGAGAGAGAGAGAGAGGGGGACTCAGCAAGGCGACTTGTAAGTGAGCCTGAGAACAATCGAACCCTCCCGAGAAGTGGAATAGCTACAACAACAAAAAGCTGCTCTGCTGCACAAACTAGTTTGCCAAGTTTTTGTTTATAAATACATGAAGAAATGTGCGTTATGCCTTCACAGACAGAACGGAGAGAGGAAGAGAGGAGAATTACATGGAGGCCTAGCACGGGTCTGCAGGTGGGAATCGAACCCGCGCTCACTACAAGGCACGTCGCCTGCTATGATTTGCGCACTAAAAGCTTCATCCGGCGAGTCAAAGCAAAGAGACAGGATCTGCCTCTAGAAATCACAAAGGATTCTTCTCTTATTTGGATCATTTTCATCGTCAAAGTTTAAAGGGGCCATTATGCAGACGCTTTTGTCCAAAGCGACTTACAATCAGTAACTTTGTGGGGTTCGATATGCGGACAGTTGGAGGGAGGAGGGGGATCAAGGGCATCGAACCGCCGACCCTACGGTTGGTTAGTGGACGACCCGCTCTGTCCACCCACTCTACCCACTGCGCTACTGCCCGCCCGTAAGTTTACACACCCCCATTACCAACAGACAAACACAACCCTCCTGATCACTATTCTCTTGTGTTCCTTCCTGCTCTCGCATCGCTTTTGCTCCCAGTCAATACCTTCCACTGCCGATACAATCTCACTGCAACACTTCCCATCCACAGAGGAGAACGCTGTTTAACATGTGGTCCTACTCTGCAGGAACTCTGCATCGTTATCTTGGGTAAGCAAACAAGCAAAATACTGATTTCTGCTATTGAGTCGGTGAATCTGAGCTTGAAGCCTGAAATACATCCTGCTGGCACAAAGTTTTCCTTCTCCGTTTAAGCAAGCGGCCTGTTCACTGAATCCCGATAAAAACTTTAGTTTGGTCTCTCGTCACGACCCAAGCCATCCCACCCCTGTCCGCGCCTCACACACACACACACACACACACTGCCACGATTTTGTGTAAAACTCTACAACTTCAAAATCTAGCCACGCATAACAACCAAGGACAAAGCTCAACCCTCTGGAGAAACTCGTAACGTCACACACACGTGCACACACACAGACACACACACGCACACGCGCAGGCAAGGACACACACACACACACACACACACAGGCAGCACAGAGTGTGCTGATAGGTTAATTACACTGTTAGACAGCAGAGTCAGGGTTCGGATATGGGAGGGGGGGGACCCTATCCCATCACATCCTCAGAGCTGAATTATACGCTTTATTACTGCTGGGTATAACTTTGCCAAAATGTGAAACGTGAAATGCCTGTCTTTGTGTAAGAATCTTAATGCTCGGTGAAAGTGCTAAAAAAAAACCTCATTCACCATGAAGTACGTGGATACCCTGTATGTAGCAAGCTGAAGGCTGCTGCTGGGGTCAAAGTGGAATCCATCAACGGTTTCAAAATAATACAGCATATTGCTGCTCAGCCACAAACAAACAAAAGCTAAAGCAGCACTCCCACTGGATTCAAAATGAACACAGAAATACATATTTTATGCACGTACAAGGACTCTGCAAGCCGCCAATTGGGAGCCGGCCTTACCGCAATAGAGAGCGTGCACCATCAGGCAGCGTAAAATAACTTTCTGTCATCATCACGAGCAACGCCCCACCTGCCCAATGCCGGGCCAGACGCTAGCCACGTCCACCGCTCCCTCTCCCCCACTTGCCCCATTTTGGCCGGGCAGAGTGAAACCGCACGGCGCCGATTCACGTTTCCATCGCCACGTTTGAACACGGCGAGCTGTGGCCGATCTGTTTGAGTACCCCACAACGCCCTTGTATCGGCCTACGGGTGACGGCGTTGGCATGACAACATCATCTCATCTGACTGCAATGCATTGTGGGTGATACACAGCACAATGTGAGCGGGCCATTGTTGGGGACCGGTTCCGTCAGCGCCTCGCGGTGTCGATCGCCCCACACCGAGTTCACTTCAGATGTTCAGACAAACGGAATGACGGCGGGGATTCCACCAAGGTCAAAGGAAAGCACATGCAGTAATGCCGCCACCCGCCATTCTGTGCAGCAGCAACATTTAAGTGACTCACCATCCAAGGCCCTTCGCCATTCAACCGTCGACATGACCTAGTGCGAGTGCAGTCGGAATCTCTCGTCTTTTCCGAGTTCCCCTGCGCGTCCTTTACCTTGACCTCATGGTGTTTACCATCAAACGTGCAGGAGAAGTGGTGAGGAAAGGACATTGGGATGATATTTTGTTGACCATTTGACCAGAGCCTTTATTTTTGTCTTTTGAGTGACAGAGTCCTGCCTCTTGCATTGATTGGCTGAAAATGGGTTGATTGGCAGAGGTTAGATCCAATCCCCTGCTAAGTTCCCTCCCTAACAGATCCTCTACCGGCTCTGTGGTGGATCAGTGATACAGTCCAAATACATGAAGCAATACACTCCATAGACTGCTGAGGCGGCAGGAACCAGTTATTACGGCAAATTAGCACTACTGCATTACACGCAAATGAAAACCGAGGTTAGTAATTGTCGTGTCCTCTCAGACGTGCACAGTTAACATGCGTCATTACGGCCCTATGGTATTCACTGGCCCAGAGAAGATTGTGTGTTTGATTGATGTGGTCAGGCACAGATTCCACCCTCGCCCAACGTTCTGCCGCAGTAGCAGCGTTGGATTAAGAGCCGGTAGGGGTTAGACAGTGAACAGAGAGGCAGGTTAATAAGGAGCGAGTAACGGGTTAGACAGTCACGGTCTACAAAGGCGGGGTCTTTAAGGAGAAGTCCGGGGGGTTCAGGGCTGGCTGAGGACATCAGGGGTGGAACTCAGAAACACACTCTGGAGCCTCCAGACTGCGCTGACCTCTATTCCCTGTTCCTCCAACACTTCATCATCGTCACACCATCGTCATCGTCATCGCCGTTGTCCGAGAGCGCTGCCGGTGACCCTGGGTGACCTCTGTCAAAGCTTCGCTACGCTGTTTCTCGTCTCGTTGATCACTTGTGCGGTAGCCAGCAGTAATAAAGTCCGCCCCGCGCGCCCCCCCCCTTGACCCCCCCCCCCCCCCCCCCCAGGGGGTTCAGGGGGGGGGGAGGGGGGCGCAGTGCTTTAATGTGCAGTTTCACAGGAACATCACCCGCCACGCACCACACTCTCTCTCTCTCTCTCTCTCTCTCTCTCTCTCTCTCCCCTCTCTCTCTCTCTCTCTACCCCTCTCTCGTTCTTTCTCCGCTCCCCATTTCCTCACCCCCTCTCTCTCTCCCCCCCGCCCCCCCCCCTTGCTCTTGCTCTCTCCTCCCTCTCACTGTCCCCCTCAGCTCCCGCCCCCTCCCCCCCTCCCCCCTCTCTTTTCCCACTATCTCCTCTCTCACTCCTAATCTTTCCTCTCACCCCTCTCCCCTCTCTACTGCACTCCCTCCATCTTGTCTCTCTTCGCCCAATTACTCCCCCCCCTCTCTCTCTCTCTCTCTCTCTCTCTCTCTCTCTCTCTCTCTCTCTCTCTCTCTCCTCTCTCTCATCCATTGCTGTATCCCTTTCTTCTGTTCTTCTGTGAGAAAGGGTCATCTGTGGTATGACAGTGCTGTTAAAGACACTGACTGCTGTGGATTTAATGTGACAACCGAATCCGAATCCCAGCAGTGGATGTGACTGTGTGTGCGTGTGCGTTTGTGTGCGTGTGCGTGTGTGCGTATGTGTGTGTGCGTGTGTGCGCGCGCATGTGTGTGTGTGCGTGTGTGCGTGTGTGCGTGTGTGCGTGTGCGTGTGCGCGTGTGTGCGTGTGCATGTGTGTGTGCGTGTGCAGGATTTAATCCATTTACTGCATATTCTTTTTTTCTACCCATCTTTGTTTTCCACACTCTGTAGTTTGGGAAAAATCCTGATCGACATCAAAGTGTCGTTCCCTTGTCTGTTCCTCTGTTGAACCTGGAAGACTTATGGAGAGTAAGTGGAGTGGGAAGCGGAAATCTTTCTTTTCCGTTCTCAGAGGGACAGGAGGTTGGAGGACGTGATACACGGTACGATGAGCTAGCATGCTAATGCTAAAGTGTTTGATAATGAAGCGCGCCAATGAAAGAACTACTTGTTGAGAATTACTGAGTACCGCTGGTGGATGAAACCGGATCTAACCGGCCTTCTTTCTGATCCAACATGAAAAGAGACGCTGAGCCGGGGCTACTCTCCTGTACGCTAACCTTGTGGCTTTAAACAGTTATTTTACGTTCCAACAGACTCTAGACTCTGACTTTAGCTATAATGCGTATAGAGAGATCAAGTGAGCTGTCTCCACGATACAAAAGTGGGTGAATAAGTCACAACAATCCCTGTCAATTTTTATTCATGTACTTGTCTGATGAATCTGCAAGTCTGTTTTTTCGGTTTGTTGTACTGCTGAGTTTGCAAAAAAAATCGGAACGCAAGCTGAAACGGTGGAAAAATGGGCCCTGCAGTTTCCCGCCACGCGTACCCGATAATTAATAATTAATTACCGTTAATATTTAGGCGCGACTTCTCGCATTACAAAACAATAAAACATGCCACACGGTACTTTTTTCCATCGCCCGGGGAAAGTTTTAAACATTGATCAGTTCCTTTTTTGG